>JAWMRA010000162.1:21732985-21756323 GCA_035584735.1 Pseudotriccus pelzelni | reverse complement strand
AGGTGGATTGCCTTACAGGGCTAACGAGCTCCACCTGCCCGGGGAGTATCCCTGGCTGGGATTGAACCCTTGGCCTCCGCTGTGAAGGTCCCGCAATCCATACCACCAAACAACCCTGATGTGCTCCCAGCCTTAGCCATAGTAAACTGCAGTCATACCATGTGGCTGGCTCCAGCTCACCAAAACAGAGCTGGGGATGTCCAGCACTGCTGGCAAACACAGCAGCTCCCCACGCTCCACCAAGAGAACCCCAGGCAAGAAAATCTAGGTCAGGCCGTTACAGAAAGTGCCCTGCAGCAAGGGTTCAGACAACACTCCTGAGATTGCCAGCTCCATGACACCCTTCTTTGGCAAGTCTCAAGTCCCTGCCTATGGGAGGGAAATTAAAACCTTCCCTGCACAGATTTTTAACTCACAGTAGTCATCAGCTCAGCTTAGTTGACCTGGCATAATGCTGGGCACTAGTTCTACCCATTTACACCGTATCAGTATTTGCATTATTTTGAAAACTCACACAAATTAATTCTCCTCTGGTCCTCTTGGTCTTTCTGAGTATTTCAAGATTCATTCAAAACCAAGGCTACATTGCAGTTAAGTACCTTAGGACTCTTGCAGTTTATCACTAGTCTAGCATCCTCCTTCAGCAATGAACTCAGAAGTCCTGCTTCTTTCCAAACACTGGTAGGTCGAAATTTTCAAATACAGAACTTGTTTTTAATATTTGGCTCTTCTATCTGACCAACACATATAACTTAGTACTTGTTTCTGATGCATTAAAAAACTCTCACTTTTTGTATTTCATACCATCTCTGTTGTCATCAATTTATTTTTTCCTGTTTGTCACACATTCTTGTATGTCTAATAGTAGTTTTCCCTAAATGAGGCTTATTAAGAATTAACTAAACCTACCAATTTCACAGATGTGAAATTGGTTTTGGTCATCTAATAAATGTATTTCAAACAGAGGTCCATTTTACTTTACAGATTTTTTGTTTAAATGTTACCTTTCAATTTGAGTCATCATGCCCATCAATTTTGAAGGCACTAAGACCACAGCTAGAACAGGCTCCATTAGCCTGCAGGAATGCAACTGGCATTTCTAATGAAGCCACCAAATTCCGATCCAGTGACAAATTCAACTTTACCCATGACACAGTTGCCAAATGGGCATTTAGAAATACATTTCCAAAAACAGTGTTTTCAATCACGATTTTCAGAGGCTCAAATTTTGTTCTCTTGTAGGTTTTGCTCTGTAATTTGCCTCTCTAAATTCAAACCTCTTAACGACATAATTTTCTCTATCCCTTTTGGCAAATTTGCGTCATGTCCTTGGCTCTCTGGATTGGTCTGATGGTCTGTGACAGCCTCCCAGGAGCACCTGCTTTTGAGCTTTGCGAGTACGCCTGCAGAGCCTTGAGAGATTCAACACCAGCTCACCCTAGAAATGAAGTGTCAAGCTGGAGCACATTCCCACTTCTGCCCTTCCCATGGAAGCTGTGATTTACTGTAACAATCACACGGTTCATCCTGCTTGTCTGAGAAATGCCACTGTCATCAACTTTCTTCCAATTAACAAAACCTTCGAATTCTTGTTACCTAACCTCCTCGTGGGAGCACACATGCAATTAGAGGTTTTCCCTGCCCCAGTCTGGAAGCAGAGTTGACCCACAAAGACCAGATCCAATGGGACGCATGTCCACCACGCACAGGCTGCAAGGCTCACCCGAAGGCGTGCATCGCCCCCCAGCTGCTCCTCATCAGGGCTCACCTGCCAGCATCCCCCGTGGCTCGGCGCAGCCTCGCAGGGCGCACACGCTGCTAAGGCGACCTGCACAGCCTGCGGAGGGACGTGCCGCCCATCCGCGCTGGGGACAACCCCCTCGCACCGGGTCGCTGAGCAGAAACCACCGAGAGGGACGCACCCAGCCCCGAGGCAAGCCCAGCCCCAGGTTCCCAGCTCAGCAGAGTCAAGCAGTGACTCAGGACAAAACAAACCAGCTGCAAATATTTGAAGTATGTGGAGGCCAGGAGGGGAGGAGCCACTGCCGACCATGAGAGGGGAGGCGATGAAACTAGGGCAGGGAATAATTAATCTGAGCAAAAGGCTAAACTCGCTGCCAGAAGCAGGATCTGGCTGGGGTGGAAACTCTTACTCTGAACATTGGTAATATGCCAGTGAGCTGAACAGCAACAGAACGGAGATGCTTTCCCAGGGCCACTGGAATGGCTTGATGTCGGATTTACAGCCTGCTTGGTGGGGATGTTTCTATGCCAGGTAAGACCACAACCATCACCCCAAACAGCCTGTAGTTGCCCAGACAGTGCCACAGCATTCAGGGTGAACAGGGGATGATCCCAACCCATGACACAGAAAAAAAGTGAAGGAATATGATGGTGTAAAAAGAGCTAACTTACAACTGAGGAAGGGCATCAACAAAAGTGTGAGCAAAAACACTGATGGAAAAAAGAATGAAAGCTGAAAGTTCTTTAAAAGGATGTTTTAAATACATAATCCAAAAACATCAAGAGAACAGTATTGATGAAAAATCTGGCCTGCATCTGTGCTTCAATAAAGGCAGCAAATATAAATTAATGAACACAGAATACCACATAATAGACACTAGACACACAAGGAACTCTGAAGTACAGAAAAATTATAAAACAAAGATACAAAGAAAAATCCATGGATGATAGGATTAAGAATTCAGTTTTAATTTTTAAAATGAGAAAATAAAATGCTACTTTGTAATAGATTTATTTCTATCCAGGACAAAAAAACAAACCCTTACAATGACACAATCCCACAAGTAAGCAGATATAATAATTTTTTTTGTAAGCCTGGCAAAAAAGTAGAATTATACAATAAATATTCTGTTTATTTCTTTCTAAAAAGCAAAAAGAAGACCTTGCTAACTGGTACCTTGAAAACACACTGCAAGTGGAGACTATCCAGCAGAAAGGGAATTTCTAATCAGGTTCTCCAGAGACTGTATTTAGTTAATCCTACAAAAGATTTAAAGTAAATGGAAAATCACTGCTGTCATGTAGAGAACCGAGCATCAATTCAACAGGATCACAAATAAAGATGAGGCATATGAGTCACTGAGTGATCCAAGGTATCCTGAATAAGATGTAATTATTCAAACCAAGGAAATTTAATGCAGACAAATGCATTAATGTATTAATGGGGACAAGAAACACAGCCACACACAGGAGTGTATTCTGGGGAGTAGTTCTTTTGCTTGGTCAGTCAAAACTCAGCAGGAGTTCCCCAAGTGCTGCACAGGAGCACAGCAAGGTAAATGGTGCAAGCAAGTGCTGACACCCACCTAGAATGCAAAGTTCGAGTCTGAACTGAAAAATGAGTGAGCATCAGGAAGAAGAAATACTGAGAGGTCTTCCTGTAAGTCTTTGACATGATTATTTTAAGACTCTATTCACTGCAAAGAACTGAAGACTAAAAAATTACTTAATTACAGTACCTGCCTGAGAATATCCATCAACTAAAAAAGCTCTAATTTAGTAGAAAAAGGTTGGAGTTCAGAGCTGAAATGCAACACATTAGCATGCAAAACCTTTAAGAGTGATGGTGACTAAGCAGCAAAACTATGACAGGTGGGTTCTCCTTCTGTTGATGTGTCAGGCAGACACATCTGAGTCTCATCCCAGAAGAGGTGCTCCAACCAAGTAGCTGTCACCAGGTTACACCATAAAGAAATCTGTAAGAAGTGTGATAATCCCACTTGCAGAAAAGATCATCTCTACTGGTCTGGAAGTGTTCAAGGCTGGGCTGGATGGGGACTTGGGCAACATGATCTAGTGGGTGACATCTCTGCCTATGGCAGGGGTGTTTGAACTAGATGATCTTTAAGGTCCATTCCAACCCAAGCCACTCTATGATTCCATGATCCCTTACTGGGGCTTTCAAATCCTAAATTCTGTTACTCTGTGGATGAAGGGGGAACCTGTGAGAGAAGCAGACAGCATTAGAAAAGGTGTCTGCAGCACAGACAGAGGGAAACCAGAGCTGACTTTTTCCTGCCAGCTGGGCAGAAGGCTGGCTGCTGCTGAGCACAATGGAAGGTCTTTTGGGGAGGCTCCCAGGTGCTAGTGGGGTCTTACACTGAGGCAGCTGCATCAACAAAGCCAAGAAGGGCTGTTGCTGGTCCAGCACTGTGCCCCAGCAGGGCAGGAGGACAAATGTACAGACAACTGCAACCAGAAATGGGCCCCAGGATGGACACAGAGTATTTCAAGTACCTGGAGCCCTTTCCCTCCTTTCCTGCTGTGGGATACTAGTGCTGACGGCAAGAGCATCCTGCTGTGCACCTCTCACAGCCACTCCCATGCCCCTGAGACTATCACAGTGAGGAAAAATTCAAGAACCCTCAAAAGGGAAGACTTTCACTCAGCATTGCTGAGTCCCTTCAACTCTAGCAGAAGCTGGACAGGCCAGCATTGCTCCAGCCTCCTAAGGCTTTCTGGACTGTTTCCCACTCCACTCCCTGGCCCCTCCTGGCTCCCCTGCTGCCCTTTGGACGTCTTGACACTGACTCTCCCTTTCCTCACCCTGGGGACACAGCTGAGCAAAGTCCCACCCTAACAGGGTGGCCCAAGAGTACAGAAATACAGCCAGGGGAGCCTATTTAATCAAAGGCTTAATCTCCACAGGACAGACTTCATGCTAAGGCAAAGGCAGTCGGAGCATCCAGCTTTGCCAGCTCTTTGGCCGTTGCAGTTTTCCTCTGCATTTCAATCCCACTTCACAGAGTTCGCACACACAGCTACCCGAGACAGACACTGGCAGAAAGGGCACGTAAACAAACAGGTTTTCAGACACACAGCTGCCCAACGGGGAGCCCTGTCCATCAAGAAGGGCTCCTTTAGTCCCTCTGCCCAGACCTTAATATATTGCTGCCACTCCCCCAACACACACTAATATTCTTGCAAGAACAAGCCAAGCTGCACAAAGCTGTCTGCAGCTGACTCTGTCTCTGCCACAGCATCAATGGAATGATTTTGCCCATGCCAAGACAGCCCAGGCCTTTCACTTTGGTATTTCTCCAGCTCCAGAGTGCTGGTTAATGTGACTGGAGACCTGGGGATGGCTTGGGGACCCATGACATGGAACTGCTGTAGCACAGGCAAGGGAACACTGCAGTAGTGAGGGGCTGGCCATACAGGGGATTCCTAAATGTGACAGCCCCCCAACATGCAGATACCTCAATGTCCTGCCCACAACTACAAGAACTTGCTCTCCACTTATGTCTGAATGCTACAACTTCCTCTACTTCCTGTTCATGCTGCCTGTGATCAGCTGCCATACTAACACTCTGGGTCAGGAATTGGTTCCTAAACATAGAATCTGTTCATGATGGATTATAAAAGTAAAACAGGCAGTGGGAATAACCCTAGCACCCCACCCTTTCCTGCATTAGGAACCTCCTCAGGGGCCTGAGAGAGCAGACAAAAGAACAAGGCCACAAGTTTTAGGGTGTACCTAAAACACTGGGAGCACAGATGGAGAAGCAAGAGAAAGGACAGCAGCAAGTCTGTGTTGCCTGTGCTTCTCTCCCACTTGGGCCTCTGTGAAATTCCCTTGCAGGGCACATCAGCAACTGTGCAGAGGGGTAATGACCATAATGCTCATTTCAGCATGTCCCAGGGAGAAGCCTTCCCTTGAGAGCCCCATCCGTGCTGGCCACTCCTACCTGTGTCAGAGTCCCGGTGCTGCCCTGGTGCCCAGATAGAGCACAGGCACACCCAAGGCAATTGCCCACCATCTCCCAATTACCTTGCTTTTTCTTCCTGGTCTGCACAAACTCTGAGTGCCGCAGGGCACTGGGAGCCGTCCGCCTGTAGAAGCTGTTTCGCTGCAGCGCAGAGCCCACCCTGTTCGTGTCCTCAGCCTCCTGCTCCCAGACCTGGCTCCAGTCCGGCCGGCCCGTGCGTACCCTCGAGCGCTCTGCTCCACTGCTGCTCTTGGCCGGCATCTCAGGCCCTGGGGCTGCTTCTTGCATCTCCCCACAGCCGCTGGAGTCAATATCCCACATCTTGAACTGTGTGTAGCAGGCACCTGACCCCAGGCTCACACTACTGTCTCCTGAGGACCTGCCTACCAGCGCAGGAACTTCACAACCTCTGTCCAGACTGCTGTGGTCGATGACATGGCCTTTGGGCTGCCTGTGCTGTTCAATGTCTTCTTGGTCTACTTGGTCCCTGATACCTACACACTGCCTTTCCTGCTCTCTATATGCCCCAGAGCCTCCATCCTCTCTATACCACCTTTCCCCTTCCCTATATACTTGATTGCCTCTGTCCTCTCTATACTGCCGCCTTCTCTCCCTACACTCACCAGAGTCCCTCTCTTGCCTATACCACCTTTCTTTCTTCCTATAATGTCTTTCATCCTCACTGTAGTCCCGATACCACCTTCCCCCCTCCCTATAGCCTTCAGGGCCTCTATCATCTCCATACTGCCTTCCCCCCTCCCTGTACTGCCCAGGTACTCTGTCCTCTCTTCTCCGCCCTTCTCTTATCTCAGAACTGCAGTTTCTGTATTGAACGTCCTCCTTCTCGTACACCCTGTAGTTTCTACCCTCTGTATCCTGGCTTTTTCCTTCCCAAGCACCATCTGTTCTCCTGCAGTCCATGTACTGCATATTTCCCTTCCAAAAACCTCCAGAGTCTCCATTCATGCTCCGTTGGTCCACAGAGAAGCCCTCTTCTCTCCTGTAACTGTCCCAGCCACTGTCTGCTCCCTGGCTGCCTGGGTACTGCCTCCTTGTTGCCCTGGGTCTATCATTGCGTCCAGGCTCTCTGCACGGCACAGCCACCCCAGCTACGTCCTCTCTCCGTACGGCACAACAGTCCTCATATTCCCAGCCGAGGAGTCGCCGTTCCTGTCTCGGATCTTCCATGCAGTGTTTTGTCCCAGGATAAGAGCACATAGTCCTGTGGGGTATGGCGCAGGGGCTGACTCCCCTCACTGTCTGCTCCCTGAGCCCGAGCTGACGCTAGTTCTCTGTTCTGCTCCAGTGCTCCCGTCCCAAGTGAAATGCAGGTGCTGCTTCCTGAAACCAGTCAGCGAAGGTAGGAGGAGGCGCAGGCCCAATCGCTGCCAGCCCTGGCCTCCTCCACCTGCTGCCCAAAGTAATCAGTAACCAGCCCCGAGGAGGGAAGCCGAGGCTGGGCAGGCTCTCACCGCCCAAACCGGCTCTGCGGCTTTGCCAAAGCCTCTCCTCAGGCATCTCAGAGGCAAGGAAGAGGAGGGCATTGGAGCAGGCAGAGGCCCTGCCCCAGACCAATGTCCTCAGGGAAGGGAAACAGACTGTGTGTGAGACCGCAGCAAGCCACAAACCAGAGATGGGATACCAGATCTCCTTCCACTGTCTTCACACTCCTGATGGCATGGAGGCTAAACATGGTCTAGAAGAGGCTGGGCTCTGCTCCACACCCCGCAGGGGCAAACTGAGGCCCTCAGGCTGCCCCAGCTCAAACCTGATCCTGAATCCATCTTTTTCCCAGCCCTCACCCACAGTCACTGGAAGATCAGGAGACAAGCTGCTCCCTGCAAGACATAGCCATCCCAGTAGTGCCTACACAGTGCTGTGCAGCCACAGCTGCCTCATTCCCTGCTCCAGGGTGAATAGTTGGTCTACCTGCTGACAGGAACAGCCTTGAAGTGAATTACCTGGCTTATGGAGTCCAGTGCCAACACAAAATATACATTTTCAGGAGGCTACAGAAACACGCACTCTAGTAACACCTCTCACTGCAGGGCACAGCATATTCCCAGTTTTCCATGCCAAATGCAGAGCTCCTATAAGAAACCAAGAGACAACTACAACACGCCCTAGACAAAAAGCGTGGGAGTCCATGGATGTCATCCATGTCTCCAGTTCTTTCAACACTTGTCAGGAATGCACAGCCCATGCTCTCCGCTGGTAGAAGACAAAATCTATAGACTCTCCTGCTCTAACTGCGGGAGGGCAAGTGCTAATCCTGCCCAAGCCTGGTGAAACCCCAGTATGCACAAAGACACACCAAAGAAGCAACCTGACAATTTAAAACATTTGTTGTAGAAAACCACATACTTTCTATACTTCCTTTGGCTCCCCAAAGGATAGACCACGGGGCTGGATTCCCCCAAGAGTACTCCAGCCTTGCTTTGGTTGCTGGTCAAAGCTTAGTGAAAGCTTTTCTCCCACCAGTGTGCTCCCCTGTTCCCCTAACGACAGCAAGGCAAAGGTTACGCCTCGGGCATGGCACAAACAGTGAGCTGATGCAACACCCTGTTACTGATCTGGCCTGCTGCACTAAAGCGGGGCTAGGAAGCCTGAGACACGCTCCCTGGCCACACTCAGATGTGGCAGGAAGGATGTGACAGAGCTTGCGTAGAAAACATCTTTATCACAGGACCAGACAGGTTACTTACAAATCCTTAGGTCTCTTTGAACTGGTAAAAAATCCTCTAGGACTACTGAGGGAATACTAACTTGAGGATGTCTCAGCAGAGTGCATTAGTTCTTGCCTAAAAGTTCCAGTTTCAGGAACCAACAGGGCACAGGTTCTACAGGATCTGTCCTCTGCCAGGAAGCACTAGGACGGTAAGACAAGTTTCCCAGCAAAATCCATCCCATTAGAAAAATTCAGCCTAGAGTTTTCTCTTCCTACCTTCAAGTTATTTTGTCTTGTCTCAAATCCTCTAAGCCTCCTTCCAAGAGTCTCTCTTGCACGCCACTGACGTGGAGGCTGTTTGTCACCCTATTTTCCTGGTGCACCTGTATCAGTCTTCATTCCCATGTGCTCTGCATCAGACACGATCGTGCAATAAAGTGTCTGGGCTTCCCAGCACTGATAAAGCAGTGGGAGGATGGAGGCAATGAAGTCAGAGTGAGTAATCCCCAGGCAGGAGCTGGCATTTCACTCCACCTCCTGAATGCAGTGCCCACATTTCCTGCACATCGTGGGTTTCAGTAACAGAACTGCAGTGTCAGAGCTCCTGGGAGAAGCTGGGGAAGGGACTGTGCGATGAAATGTATGTGGTCCCTTCTTTATACTTTGTCTACTGTAATACCAAGGGTAACATAATTAACAGCACTGATCTTTACATGGCATCTTCAGGTTTCAGAGGCCAAATGTACTGATGTAACCATCGCAAATTCCTTTTCCCTGACTAATTTTTTGGGGCTTCTTGGACAAAAGTCATCTTTCCAGCTAAAGATATGCCTCGATTTAAAGCTCTCTGTTGCTGTTACTGTGCTGTTACCAACAGCACAGTGTCATTTTCCTGTCCAGGACTCCATGGATGGCAGAAGCACAGAGTCAGGCTTTACTTTTTGCCCACTAATCCATCACACTCCCAGGCCAGATTCAGTCCCCTTCTGTGCATCCCCTTTGATCTGAGTGACAAGTCCCCACAGGTCTGTATCACCACCAGAGCAGAAACCACAGGAAACCCAGTGCCCTGACAGGCTGACCACAGACACAAACTCAAATCTCAACTGCAGGACCACCAGCAAAGCCACTCTGAAGCTGCTGCTCACTTCCCTGCAGCTAAGACGGGATGAAGCAGGGAGGTTGAAACTGCAGCAGCTGTGCTTTTGCTTAATAGCAAGGATATACGGGGAATGGATCAGATGAAGGCTCTGGATGTATGGTGGGGCTGGAAGAACAGATGGGAGAGTTGAAAGGAAAAGCGGGTGGGGAAAACCAGGGCAAAGGCATGTTCAGAGAAAGACACTGACTCTCCAAAGCAAAATCATGATGATTTGTACTGCAACAGTGCTTACAAAATTACCAAGAATTGAAGGGTATAAAAGACTAGTTTCAGCAGTGTCTCTATATAGCAGGGGCAGCTGTTGCACTGAAGAACCCCTATCCCGTGCTGCTGTACACTCACCTCTCAGCTCCTGCAGCTCCATGGTGAGGGTCTCAATGTTGGAGTCACAGAATTCAAGGTTTTCCATTGTCTCTGCTCTCACCAGCTCATCCTGCTGCTCCTCCAGCATCAGGCTTAGCTCAGCACGGGTCTTGCTGTAAGCTTCCAGGTCTCGCTCCACCTCTCCAATCCTAGTCAGCAGAATGGAGCAGGGGGAAGCTGATCCTGCCTGTGTCAAGTCCTCACGTCCCTCCTCCACCCGCGGCTCTGGGGTGCTGGGCTGAAGCTGTGCATGGGCCATATTTTTCCGCTGGCTGCCTGATGGAGGCCGGGGTGCAGGCCGGGAGGGCTTGACCGAGAAGGACAGAGACTTGCCTTTGGGCGTTTGGCCACCCAGCGTGTGCACTGGGGTTGTGGCAAGGCTGCTGGGCCGAGGAGGGGGTGGCCTCAGGGCCCTCCTCCTCTCTGTCTGCCTGGAGTGGGGGACAGACACAGGAGACCCACGGACAATGTCCTTCTCAGAGCTGTAGTCCAAGATAGAGAAGTGACGGGAGACCTTGTCCTGCTCAGCACTGGTACTTGACAGACTCTTCTCAAACTGTGCCAGCTGCTCTGTCAGTTTGAAGTCAAGGTCTGTGCAGCTGTCCCCTTGCACTGCAAGTGGGCAGCTCTCCCCCCAGCTCCCAGCCCATGTGTCCAGGCCCACCTGGGCAGCTCCTAAACTGGAAGAACAGGGCTTGGACTTCTCCTGCTGACTGTCCATCCAATTGTCTAGGTCCTGGGTGCTGCTCTGGATCTCCTGGGGCTGGGATGCTGCCCAGCTGTTAGAAGATGAAATCGCCTGGCTCCTGTAAGGATCTTGGGGGAACTGAGAAGCCTGCAAGGGCACAGTGGGACTGTCTCCATCATGCTTGGGAAGAGGGTGACGTTCTGATTTTCCTGGGGAGGCTGAAATGGTCCCCCCAGGTTCCAACTCACCTGCTTGCCCAGGCCTGTTGCCCTGTGGAGGAGGCAGCTGAGCAGAGGGGAGAAGGCCATTGACTGTCTTCGTGCAGGCAGAGGGGAGGGAGTCCACTGTGTCTTTGGGACATAGCTCTTGGTGTCCTGTGCTGGGAAAGGCCTGATGCTGTCCCAAGTCAGTTGCAAGAGGACTCTCTGACCTCCCTACCTTGTGAGATAAAATGGTGGCAGGCTCAGGGTGCGCAGCCAAGGCCTCTTCCTTTTCCCTGCCATCTTTCCCTAGCAAAGGAAGAGCTTCTGAGCAGGTGTTTTCTGGGTCTTGATGGATGGACAATCCACAGCTGTCTCCACTTTGCAGATCCTCAGCAGACACCTTTACCCTGCAAGCTTCAGAGGCTTCCAGCCTCACAAATCTGTGTGGAAAGATGCCACGTTTTCCTCTCAGCTCCCCCTCCAGCCAGCCATCCTCCAGAACACCAACAATCCGAATCCTGTCACCCACATCAAAATCCAGTTCCTTGGACTCCAGGGCTTGGAACTGATAGAGGGCAACACCATAAGTGCTCCCTGGCTCCTCGTCCTCCTTGGGGGGTATCTCCACTGTCCCATTGGTGTCACAAGTCCCAGTGGGCTCTGGATCCACTGAGGTTCCTGGTGCTCGCAGAGGAGTAAGCAGTTCCACAAAGCCCTCTGGAAAAATGCCCCTGCAGCCTCTGAGCTCACCTTCAAACCAGCCAGGCTCTGGGACACCAACAATGTTGATTACATCCCCTTCCCTGAAGTCCAGTTCCTCCTCTAGCTGAGCAGACAGGTCCATCAGGGCCCGGGCTTGGCCCAGTGAGTAGGCAGGCACCTCCAGGAGAGCGCTCTGGGACAGCTGACATCTCCGAACTGAAAGGCACAGCTCCCGCACACATGATGAGGGGAAAAAGCCCTTGGAACCCCAGCTGCTCCGGCCCTGGAGCCAGCTGGAGGCCAGGGACCCCCCCAGGATCACCAGGTCTCCTGCAGAGAATGATAAACACCAGTTCAAAACTGCTCTCATTATTGCTTCCCACCTCTTATTCTTGCCTTCCTGTGACCCTCCTGGCCGTGGCTGAGGTCTGGCACTCTGTGAGAGCACAGCACATTCTGGGGATGCACATGAGCACAGGATGGGGTAAGGCATCAGCAGCCTCCTGCACACACATATCTAAGATACACAGTTTTGGCTGCAAAGACACGAAGGTGCATTAAAGCTTTGATTTCTCCCCCAAATGCAAGTCTAAGATTTGGGTATTGTTGGTCAGTTAAAAGGCAGCTGTAAATTTACTATGATAGGC
Organism: Pseudotriccus pelzelni; assembly: GCA_035584735.1. NCBI lineage: Eukaryota > Metazoa > Chordata > Aves > Passeriformes > Tyrannidae > Pseudotriccus > Pseudotriccus pelzelni. The sequence continues at coordinate 21,744,158 of JAWMRA010000162.1, read as the reverse complement.
GACTCCAATTTTTGGAGTTTCATGAGTAAGGACAGATCATGAGAAACTGGTATCAGAGTGGCAGAGGACCAGAGGTTCATGGTAGATTTGACAAGACCCATGTCATGAGGTATTAGGAAGTTCACCTCTCTCTTCTGTCATTCTAGGCAGGATGCTGTGACTAGGTTCATCTGTCCTTCCAGACAGATGAGGATTACAGGCTGCAAAGCAAAGGAACGGAATGGAGATTACCTCTCTGCAATGATAAGCTCCCTGGCTCTTGAGATGTGAAGTCATTGGTACAAACAAGCAGTTTTTCTCCCTGCTTCAAAGGAGGAATATCCACAGGTTCAACAAAGCTGCTAGGAAACTGCCCTAAAAGGAGAAGCAGTTGTCAGCAATGAGTCTTTCCTGTAGCCCACCACTACCTCCATCCTCCTAGATTTTGGGATCTATTCATCTCCTACTAAAGGAAAATACCCATTTATCCTGGGTGCCTCAGTAGCATGGTGGAAGAGCAATGAGTCCGGGAGTCAGAAATTCCTGAGGTTTTAAACGCTTATGAACTAACAGAGAACAAAAAGCTTTGTGCCCTCAGATCACTCCAGGCAAGAACACACTGTTTTCATCACTGGGACTGTGCCATCAGCATGGAGCTTCTGGGAATGGACATACCAGGTTCTCTGCATTTACTGCTTCCTTCCCAACTCAGATCCAGATGAGGATGAAGACATCCATAGTGCTGGATGCTGTTTTCTGACTGGGCATATCCACCTGGTGCTCCTGCTCCTATAAGGCTTGGCCCCTGTGCAGCCTCGGCACAGAAGTCAGCCCACCACACTGAAGATGGCCAAACTGGTGAGTCACAAGCTCTGTTACAGCTTCAGCACTGCTGAGACTCCAGGGACCTTCCCCACATTGTCACTCCGTGCACCTATTTCACCACGGCTCCCATTGCTGGATGCCCAACTATTCTGAACAGGCCCCAGCCAGGCAGGGCAGAGCACACTTTTTGGCCATCACAGGATACCACTCAGCTACCAATTTCAGTCCTGGAGCACAGGACACGGCAGAGCCCACTGCAAAGGCCACTAAATTCACTCACTCCTATATAATGTGATGGAGTATGGGCTAGTAGCACTTCCAGCATTCCCTCTCACTGACCCAGTATTTTCTAATAAAACCTGGAAACACCATATCTTAGACATCCAGAGTTTAACGCTGGATTTAGGCAGCTTGATGTCCGCCAGCCTCAGCTGCTTCCTTCACAGTTTTACCAGTTCTACCTCTTTTTCCATGTCTTAGTTTCCTGCTCTGTGGAAACAACACAATGCTGTTAGAAAGGAAGTCATGGAGTTAGAGTAATTATTCCACAGTAATTATTCCAGACTAATGAATATTAAGTATCTTCACAGCTTCTATTCAAAAGTGCTTTTCCAATTCCCTACAACTTCAGCTTAGAAAGCTGGACAGAAAACTACAACAGCTGTTCCAATAGAAAGAAGGAATGCAAGTGGGTTTTGAATTAAAGGTCATTAAAAATCATTCGGTTTGACTTCAGCACTTTTTTTTATCTTTGAGCTACGAAACACATTGTTTACTATTCCTTAGTAGCTTCATCTGCTTGAGAACAACCTCACCACTAGGAGACAAAACTGTGGTAAGAACTGCAGATGTAATTTTTGCCCAGTGACTTTGGCAGCAGCAGCAGTATCAGGCACATTCATTCAAGGTCACTTATCAGCAACATGTAGCACAGGAGAAAGAGGTCCTCTCCAACTTTGTTCCTGTCCACTTTAGTTTAAGACAGGCTGTTAGCAGCTCAGACTACTGCTACAATAGCAGCTCCATCTCTATAGGCAGGGATGAAACTCCAGTCCCATCTTCCTGCTGAAGACAGAGGCAGGCTTATGCTTTGAAGTGCCCTGGTTTTCCTCTCCCTGAGAGCTCACACATTCTCTTAACATCAGTATTAGGATGAGAAAGTGCTGCCTAAACAGACTGTTTCACTACAAGAATTTTGCTGCTTCAGAAGTTTCTCACACCCCTCCTAAAGTTTGACTTGCACACTACTTCAGGCACACAGATATTGATGGCAGTTTGTGCAGGAAAATGCTTTGAAGCGGAAAGGAGGAAGTGGGGCTGAGTCAGAGGGCTTGGGGGGACACATGGACTCTATTGCTGCATCTCCAACTGACTTGACCTGACAAGGTCACTTGGATGTGGATCCATTTCCAGTCTCAGTGCATCTGTTTCCCGTCACTCCTTCCACTGCCACAGCAGGTCAGCACATAAAGTAGCCAGGAAATGGGCTGTCTCACCACCGAGAATGGAACAACCAGTATTGTGAAGCTCTCATCTTCTCAAGAACTGACCCTCCACTAATCTCTCTCAAGAAACAACACACAAGCTGTCTGAATAGCTGAGGCAAAGCTGGCAGGCAACCTGCACCCTCAGTCCCAATCAAAATCCCATGAAAGATTTAGTAAATCAAATCAGGTCCTGCACAGCGCTGGCCAAGGGAAGGGGTGCTCACGGAGTGGACATATAGCTGACACGTCTATGCACTCAGGTGCAGACACTTCTAGCTCTTACCTGTGACACCTTCCTTCTTGCCAAGGAGCCAGAACTCGTCCACCACGGCCAATACCTCGATGACATCTCCCACGAAGAGAGGCAGCTCTTCAGAGACACTGGGACAGAAATCAAAGACTGCCCGTACCACAGAGCCAGCCTCCATTGCTCAGCATCTGAAGGCGGATCAGTGCCTAAGGCTGAGACAGTGAGAAGTTTGTTAGCAGCCAGAAACACCTGAAATTATCACAGATGTGCTCAGAAAGTAAAACCCTTCCTCAGCACAAGATGCAAGGGAACAGTGTGGGGGGGATCCTGTCCTGAGGTCCCTGACACCCCTCGCCATATGCTGCAGGACCCAAGGGTCCTCAGCAATGCAGTCTCTGTGGTCTAAGCTGCCTTGCCTGGCCCCTTTGGCTATCTCTGTAGGGCCATGTATTTGTGCTGCAAGGAGGGGAGAAGCAGCAAGAAATTTGGAAGTGAATTCCCGTCAGGAAGGAAGCAAGAGGAGGGGAGGAAGCTCAGCATTTCCTCGACATACAGCGCAGGGCTCTGAGGCCGCCAGGGCCGGGTGGGCAGACAGCACCGCCCACTTGCACATCCCACCACATGTGCTCTGGCAGGATGGGCACAGGAATCCCCCTCCCCGTGCCATCAGTCAGGGCCACAGGAACTGCATGCTGAAGCACTACCACACTTCTAGCCCAGCAAGAGGAGAGGCACAAAGACCACTGAGGCCACTCATGCCACCATCCTCTTTCCCACCGGTGAACTCTTCCCATCCCCACCTGAGCTGGCCCAGCCTGAGCATCCTCAGACCTGGCTGGAAATATCCCTTCTGCCTTCTAGGTACCAGGCTCAGTCATCCCCTGGGAGGCATCACCATGGATCTCGGCAGAAGCCAAGCTGAGATGAGGGTACAGACCCTGTCCAAGGCTCTGGGAGCCAAAGCTGAAATTCCCCTGGCAGGAGACCTGAAGGCAGGTAAAGACCTCCTCATCAAGGGCTATGTCCTGGATTCCCCTTTCCTCTGGAAGTGGCTGCTGAACCAGGACATTATCCTGTATAATTTCTGGTTTTCAGCCTCATCATCAAGGCAATACATTTCACCAGGCCAGCAGCAGTCCTGCAGCTTAAACTGCTCATTCGCCTCCTCCCAGATTCCTTGGAATGGGAACTGAAAAATTCATACATCCAAAGCAACCAGGACCTTTAAGATTATTCCTCAACATCAATACCTCAGGCCAGTGTCTGCCTTCACTTCTTGTCCCACTGCAATTACAGGCACAGGACGGCACTGCAAACACCTCTCTGAGGTGCTTCCCTGCTCTCTGTGATGCTGGGATGTCAGCATCCTCCCCACCAGTCCCCTTGGCACAGGCTGCTTTCCTCCCACATCGCAAGCAGAGTCCCTGCTCTGTCCATTTGGACCCAAATTCCCTACAATGCAACCCAATCTTCTCCCTTCTGAAAGCGCCTCGAAGTGCACAGTGAACTATCACAGTCCAAGCACTGCCCAGCCGGTGATACCCGTCCCTTAGGCAGCATGGCTTATCAAATCACCCTGCCCACGTAACAGCACAAAGAGCAGTGACAACACAACAAAACACATGGGGTCCACAGGGACCCCACTGCTCCATAGAGCCACACACAGCCCACCTGAGCCCTGGAGAGTCAGGAAGAGGGGAAGCTAACATAGAGAAGAGAAAACATCCTTGCTGATGAGGTGCAGCCAACTTCCAGTGAGAGTGCCAGTGGGGGATCCAGCCAGGGAAAGGCTTTCTGCTGACGGGACCACTCTGTTTATCCAGTCCAACTCACCTCCTGGGAACAAAGCGAGTTTGTACTCAGCAGGAACAGCTTCCTCAGCATGCCTCTCCCCGCCCCCAAGCCATGCCCCTGCTGCAGCCAGCACACTGTGCCCTGGCCCCTGTCCACCCTCACCTCTGCCATCCCATCCCATCCGTTGCTCCTATTACTCTCCACTGCCTTCCCCATAGCACGTGGGCTCCTTGGGACACAGACTGTCCCTTTGTCACCAGCTTTGTGCTGGCTGTACAAACAAAGAGCCCAATATCCAGCAGCCGACAGCACTCTGCCACCAAAAAGAGATGAATGGACTGGAGTGAATCAGGAGCACAAAGAGCTGCAGTTCAGGATAGCAGAAACCTACTGAGGCGGAAGGAGTAACAGTATTAAAAACATGACCATGTGGAGCAGGGAAAAAGATGGAAGAGCCATCAATTAGCTTGGAAATACTAAAGGCAAGCAAGGATCATTGGGCTGTTTGAGGTGGGGTGGCTGGGACATGCTTCTGCATGCCGGGAACAGGAGAGCAGCAGCAACAGGCGCAGCAGTAGCAGGCCCTTGCAGGCACCCCAGGCTGCTCTCCACCCCCCAGACAGGCTGCTGACTGAGCTCAGGGTCCTAGGAATCCTTGCCATACTCTGAATATTCAAACTCCACAGCAGCACCGGACAAAGAGGGGAAAAGGCATTGCATTTCTTCTGTCAAAGGTGTAATGTAAGAATGGGCTGAGGCATGCAAGGATTACAGCATGTGTGCTGCAGACCCAAACCCTGGCTTTGCTGCAGCCACTGTGGCTGAGGATATGGCCCTCCCACTGATCCTGCCCATGAGAACAGAAGTGTCACTTCCTTAACACACCTGCAGCTCTGGGGACACATCATTGTAATTTGTGCAAGATTTTCCAATGAGACAGAAGATTGAGAGTGACAGGCAGGACTGCAATTGCTCCACCATGTATATATTAATTACAGTTATAATAAAACACTAACGTATTCATGTCAAAAGCATTCCCTGAGAGGCAGCTTGTAAGAAAGTGTGAAGTAACTTCTAAAACTGCCAAAAAAAGAATCCCTACAGGCTCATGTTCCCTCAGCAGTACCAAGAAGAGCAGGATCACCCCAGCTCCGTCCAAGTCTAGACAGTATGCCCCTGTATTCGCAAGCAGTGAATCAGTCTTGCGGGGTTTACTTGCTCCATGACAAGAATTGAACACAAAATATTATGTTTTCCGGGACCTTGGCCTTGTCTTACTCCATGCAGTGCTGTCTGCCAAATTTTCTACAAACCCCCACCTAGAGAAGGAAGCCTCCAAACATATTCCAGACTGGAAACTTACTGAGTCCAACTCCTCAGGCTTAATAGCAGGCTCGAGCTTCTCCCAGATCCACCCTAAATGTGGTGAAAACAAACATTCAGCAACAGCTCACGAAGAGGCTCCAGAAGGACGAGCAGATTGCAGGGAGAGTAGGGCTCTGCCTGTGATCCCCAGTGAGTCACGGCTCCTGACAGCTGGCCAAGCACCATCCCCTCTCACCTCAAGGATGGGTGATCCCTGCCTGCCAGAGGGAAGAGGGGAGGGCTCCACCACAGCTGAGCAAGCTTAGGGATTTCATGCTGGAGGAGGTCAGGACTGTGAGGCGCAGGACTCCTGCCCCCACCCAGCAGCAGACCCGCATCCGAAGAGAGCCTCACTGTGAAAGCATGAAGTTGTGGCGCAGCAGCAAACTCACCCTGCTGAGAACACATGGGCTCTGTCTCACTGCCTGATCCTGCACAAACCAGGTAACGTGTTCCCGCGGTGCCCAACCTCAGCCCGCCTGGTGCTAAACTCTGGGCCTGACACAAAAGCATTGTGCAGCAAGGCAGAGAGCAGATTCCCAGAGCATTAATCACCCCCCCAGCCTGCCTGCCTGCCTGCTCAGCACACAGTAACATTACCTCCATGGAAGACTGCCTATCCCATTTTGCCATTAGCTCTGGAGTGTGTCTGGTCCAACATGCGCTGATGAAAGGAGGGGCCAGAACGAAATGATGGCTATTAACTCTGTTACAATACTGTTTTGAGACCTTAGGCACAGACTGGATCAAGTCACCACAGTCAAGAAAAGGCATTTACACACAGACTGACAGCTTCTTGTATCCCTCCTCTCTTTTCGCAGCTGAAATTTGCAGAGCAAAAAATCTCAAATAACGGACTCACCAGCATCACAAATAATTGTCAGGCACTTCTTCAAAGTACCATCACTTGGATGCAGGCCTACTAAAGATGCTGAAGCAAGGATTTCAACCACTTAAGAGATAAGGCAGAAATGTGAAGAGATCATTTTAGGCTGATTACGAAAAGTATTAACAGCCCTAGGAAAAGGAGATACCCAAAGGGTTTGAAGACAGCTAATCCAGTGGTATTCCCAAAGGGCTGCTCAGATCATGAGATAAAAAACAGTAATGGAGGGATGCCACAAATTAGCAGCAAGGCAACCAAACTTAGCAGGTGCTATCACCACTTGTTTTTCCTCTCAATACATTTCAGTCTCTCACTGAAGAAGCAGCACTAACTGTGGTCAATATGACAGCACCATAACTGAAAAACTAGCGCTTCACCAACAGACCAAAACGTGCTGTGTGGACTTCCACAGGCACACTGGATTTGCACAGGAGGGACAAGTGGATTCTTGTGCAGCAGATGTCTCAATCTCTTTAAAAACCTTACAGCCTGTATGAGCATGAATGGGTCAGGCTCACAAAAATGTACAAAAAACAAGCTTGTCAGAGAATTATTAGATAATTAATATAAATAATATTAAAAAAATACTGCAGTGGTATTTTTTAAAAACGAACCCCCTCCCCTGCATTTCACCTACATCTTTTCATGCCTTCTTCCACTCATTGTAGCTTAATGTCTCTTCCCTGGAAAAGCAATCCACTCCCAGAGACAGAGATGCCCCTCAGCCCTGTTCAGTGCACCCTCAGGCTGCTGGATCTGGCTTTGACAAGAGATATGCTGCAGCTCTCACTGCACTCTTCAGGATCAACACATAGCACACAGTGGGAGGGAAACAGGAGTTACACTTGGCTTCACACACCATTGTGTCAAGAACAGAAGCTTACTAACTACATGCTGAGGCATTTCTACCTTTTTCCTCTGTTCCTCCCCATGTTCACCAAACCTGGACAGCCCTCCTTCTCTCCTCCATACCCTACTGCATCTGCACAGCCTGTGCAGTCCTCATCCATACTTCTAGGGTAGGACATTACCTGAGCACCAGCATGCCCTAGCTCTTGCCAGCTTTCAATGCTGTCGCCACATGCAGTGACTCTCTCTGCTCAGAGCAGAACATGTCGCTCTGTAAAGCTCCCCGAAGTCCCTGCACATTCCTGGGTGGAATAAACAATACCCCTTTGAGCCAAGCTGCCTGGGCCCCAGCTGGAGATGTTGCCAATGCAGGGACTGCAGCTCTGGCAAACTGCAGAGCTGACCCTATGAATCCCAATAACAGACAACACAGCAAGCAGGACAAAACCCCAACTAATGGTGTTGGGGAGAGGAGCCTTCTCCCGCCAGGGAAATGCTGATTGCTGCAGCTTCTTGTTAGGACATGCTGCTTGTCTCAGCAGATCCCAAAGAGTCCCCCTACTGAGCTTCATGCAGTGGGAAACGAGATCTCTTTTGCACTCCACCTCTTAACCCCATATGGCTCCCAGGAGGAAGAGGAATCTCCTCACTTCAAAAACAAATAGCCTCTGTGACCTGATATACTAAAAATCATTGAAATTAATTCATTTACAATCACCAACCTTTCCAGAACCAAGATTACCAACAGCAAGGGCTGCTTAAGCAAGCTCTGGCCTCCCACCACACATGTGGTGGTTTGGGGTATTTGCCATGGGAGCTCTGCCACGTACCACACAAGTCATTCAAACCACTGCTTCTCTCTTCAGCTGGTCTCTGGCTGTCACACTGTTCTCACTGGCTCCATTTCAGGACGTGGCTGAAGGCAGGCTGGTGGTGTTTGTCGGGGGTGTGGTGCAGGGAGGAAGGAAGAGGGGCTTGTGCTGGACCAGAAGGCAAGCAAATGAGAGTCATCTGGAAACTAGAACACAGCATCAATTTTTAATGCAAAGCAGAGCACCTTGCCACAACATGTGAGCAAGACGACTGTGATGGATATTTAATCTCTGGCACAGGGGACCTAAGCATGCAAAGACCAGAACACCAGCTTAGGTGACAAGGGTTTCCCCAAATTGTGTATGGAGTGGCTGCACACACCTTACAGACCCTGCTACCAAATCCTGTCTTCTCTCACCCCAAGGCGCACAGTTGTCTCTCTTGCCATTTTTTGTAGACGAACTAAAACAATACAACTTAGAAGAAGGAACAGAAAAAACCTCAAGAGCAGCACCACTTCTGCTGTGTAGTACTCACAGCTGGGCTCCTGGGGGTAAGTAGTATACAATTACAAAATTAGTCATTACACCTTGAGTACATGTCCAAAACAAGCTGAACTGGGGCTACAAGGACATTCCTTAACACTGCAGCGCTTGATTTTTCACTCTGAACAATATTCCTCAAGACAACTTTTGGACAGAAGCCCATTATGATGCATTGATTGCTGGGCAGAGAGTCCAGAAATCTGGAAATTATTTAACTTGGAAGTTTTGCTCTTAACCCACCATCACTCCTGTTCTGCACTGCCTGTTATCTCCAAAGAACCTAAAGCCCCAGCAGGGACTGTGCTGATACCTAGACCTCTTCCTTTCAGAATTCCTAGGTGCTCCTGCAAAGGAAGCAATGAATTTTACTTCCTAACAGAAAGGTTCTAAAGATAAGACAAAGTAAAAGCTGTGTCACTCAGAAGTGGGGTTGAGCAACCCTTAGAATGTGATTAGAAATATACTTTTGCTGGAGGATGAGGGGAAAATTACCAGTTAAGGCAGTGAAGTGCTAAGGTAAGCACAACTCAGACTGTCCCACCCGAGCTCGTATCACCACTGTCACAAAGTTTGTCTGAACAGCCACCCACTGTAGGGACACCTTACCTGCACTCAGAACCCTGAGATGTCCCACAGCCACACCCCCCACAACGGCTAGCAGAGGTGGTGCTCTTCAAAGCTTTGGGTGTCACTCTTCTCCTCTGCCCTACTGCTCAGTTCTTCCCATCCTATTGCCGTATTAACAGTTTTTAAATACTGTTGTATGTTTGTACTAGTTTTTAATGTCACTGCTAATTCTAAGCGGAGCAGCTGGAGAGAGAACTGAAACCTTTGGCCTTGGCAGAGCAGAGGATTTAATGAACAGAACAGCAGTGGCCAGCTCAGAGACGTGGGCATTACTGGAGCTACGGAGGGCCCCTCACACAAGCAGGACGCATTTAGACACTGCCCAGCACGACTCGCAGCCAGAGTGAGTCAAGATGAGGGGGCTGATGGTGACGTCTTGCAGCACGGCACAGAGGCTGTATTTGGCAAAGCATCTGCAAAACTGCAAATTCTGTATCTATGAACTCTTTCAAACAGAGGAAGACAGAACTGCAATGGAAGCAAAGGAGAGGACGGCAGAGGCAACGGGAAAGAGAGCATTTTCAGAAGAAACTGAAGGTTACGGAATTATGACAAATCTCGTAACAGATGTTAATGCTTATGACACAACTAAAGGCTTCCTAGGTACTAGGGCAAGGAGAACAAGATGTGAAAGGACAGAGGTGGGGGGAGCACTTCAAACACCAGGAACAGCAGCAGAGGTGTTTGAACCCAGAGGCCAAACTGCATCAAGGACAAGATCAGCTGAGGCATCGCTTAGGGTCAGCAAAAGGTACAGCAAAGCAGCAGCAGCTGCCTCTCAGAGTGTGCTGAGGGTGACCCAAACTCTATCCCCTGGCAAGGCCACTGGAGGAGGCACTTCCAGTTCATCTCTGTTAAAGTACAAGGCGACTGTGTCAGGCTGAGAGCTGTGCAAGAAGGATTTGCATTTGCTGGAATGAAAACAAACAGGGAACTCTTGTAAGTTTCTCTTCTCAGGCTGGCTCAAACAGAGTGGATGGCCTCAGAAGAGAAGGGAAAGGCACAGGCTGGAGCGTGGAACTCCTGCTGTCTGTGTACAACCACCTGTGCCACCATTCACTAGTGCTACCACTCCAGGCTCCCTGCACCAAACCACTCTGGGATGCCCGCATTGTTTCTAAAGGGCCAGGTGCTCCGCTGCAACCAGCTACCACCAGCTGCATGCCTGCCCGGTGGGTCGCCACCCGGGTTACCACTGCCCGCACAGACACGGCTTAAGAGACGGCAATCCCAAGGGATGCAGCGTGCGGGGCAGAAGGGCGGCTCCCGCTGTGCCGCACAGCTGCTCCGTGCTACCGAGGTGCCCACAGTGCTCCCAGGGCTGCATGGGCGCTGCGGGATGGAGCCGGCGGGGCACAGCGCGCACACAGCGGGGCACCCAGGGCCGGAGAGCCACACGGTGCCCAGCCCAGCCGCTGGGCGAGGAGAGCGCACCCACCCGAGCTCGCAGCACCCCCCGAACCAGCGGCACCTCATCCAGGGGCACCCGCCCGTCGGGCCGGCCAGCGCGGCCCAGGGCAGCCCCGCGGCACACCGGGGCGGTCAGGGCTGCGGGCTGCGGGCTGCGGGCTCGGGCGGGCGGGGCGGGGGTCGGGCCGCGCCGAGGCCCGGCGGAGGCACAGGCCGGGCGGTCGCGGGGGTGCGCAGGGCGGGGGGAGGCCGGCGGGGCAGCGGCCAGGCCGGGCGGGGGCGGCGGCAGCGGGCAGGGAGAGCCCGGCCTCCCCCGGCCGCTCCGGCGGGTCCCTACCTTCTC
>JAWMRA010000162.1:21377550-21732885 GCA_035584735.1 Pseudotriccus pelzelni | reverse complement strand
GCTCGGGGTGCCGCGGCCGCTTCGGCCCTGCGGGTCCCGCTCCCGCCTCCGCCCCCCCGCGGCCGCCCAGCCCCGCCCGGGCCCCGGCCGGCCCGGCCCCCAGCGCCCGCCCCGTCGCCCGACCGCCTCCGCCCGGCCCGGCCCGGCGTGGTGCCTCCGGGAGGCGGGGCTGCTGCGCGGGGCTGGCCCGCAGCCTGGGCAGCCCGGGGGCCCCGGGTGACGCGGGGACATCGTCCTTTTTTGCAGCACCGCCCGGCCCCAGGCTGCGCGGCGTTTCCCCCACGGGGACAGCCCGACGCGGGACACAGTGCCCAGCGTGGGTGCCAGGCGCGGGGACACGGCGCGCAGCCACCACCGTGTCCTCCAGGCTGGACGCGGCACCGGTGCGCCGTGCCAGGCTGCTGGCACAGCACCCGGGAGCCCGGCGCGGGGCACGGCAGGCAGCTGAGAGCTGCCGCTTCGCAGACACCACCGGGGCTCCCCTTCCCCGCTGTTGCCTTCTCCTGGGAATCTCTCGCTGCCTTGTCGTCCTCAGCTTTGGCAGCAGCTGACAAGTGGGTCTACACTGTCCATCTGGTGCAGGCTCAGCTTTGCTGCTAGCAGCTAGCTTGGCTGCTTAGATACACTGTAAGATCATGCCAGAGCAGGAAGATGGAGAAAAACAAATAGGTCCCCAGGAGAAATCTGTGGCAGGGAGGGCAAGTTTGTGTATCACGGAGAGTGGGGTACACTAAGTACAGTAGGTCCTGCACTGGTCTTCCTGGCAGGCCAAAAAAAGCCTCCATGCCCCAAGGGACACTCATCCCTCAGCAATCCACTGCGCAGCCCAGAGTCTCTCAGCCCCACTGAGCAGTTATCACCGTTTGGCACTTGTTTGTGCATTTAGTTACACTTCTCCATAGCAACCACACAGATCCCAGCTTGACTTGCCACCAGCCAGGAGCGGGTGTGCAGAGTGTGGTGCACGCACGCTCCCACAGTCCTGTTAGTGCATGCACAGCCTTGGCACTGACTCCCCCTCTTCTCTCCTGGGGGAAAACCCACACTGCTGTTGTGGTGTGGTGACTTTGGTAGGGGGCCTGAAGCCGCACAGGAACCGGGTGCCCTCTTCCTTGCAGGTATGGATGCCTGTAGACAGTTTACTGGTGCTTAATAATGGGCACCAGCCCCTTCCACAGGGCTCTAGTTGTCTTCTGACCCAAAATTTCTACTGTTCTTGCCTGCCAGGGAAAATTTGGAGCTCTTTTCATTCTTGCAATTCCTCTTGCAGCCTTTCAAGTCATTGCCATGATCCACTCTTCTTTGCTGACATGCCTGTCAAAATTGCCCTGTGTTTCATGGAGTTTAGTTATTAGTATTTTCCCTTTTTCTGCTTCCTCCATGCCAACTACAGAAAGCAGAAGGCACCTGCCTCCTGCTTCTCCAGAGATCCTCACAGTTTTGCTTAAAAGAGTTTTGGTTCATTTTACTGAGCTGGGCTTCACTTTGTTTAAATGTTTTTCCAGCATCTGCATACAGTTCTGTTCCTCTCCTCCCAGAAAGGGTAAAAGAGAATGAAAGAAGGTTTGGAGGCAGGCAGTAAGGATGTTCAGAGATATGGGAACAAACTGTACAGTGAAAAACTGTGTAGGCTGGGACTCTTCAGCTTGGAAGGACAAGGGGGGAAAAGCAGTCTACAAAATCATGAGCGGCCCAGAGACGATGGGAAGGATTGATTATTTACTGTCTCTTCTGACACAACCATGTCAACTGCTTTTGCCTTGACTGGAGCCTCAAAAGCATAACAAACCATTGTGCTGCAGGTGTTGTCCAAAGGTTTAGTGCCCTTTTTAGCCCACACTTCTTGCTACATTGGGGGCGAAGTTCATGGCAAGCCTTTGAGAGGCGTGCTTAAAGAGTCCTGCCTCAGAAATATTTTGTAACCATGTTTTCACGTGGAGACCTCAGCCACGGCCAAGTGGAGCTTTACCAAATTGTTCAACAGAAAAATATTCAGAGTTAGGAGGAGAATGAGCTGGACGAATCCCAACCTAGAGAGTCCTCCACAGGGTTGTATCTTGCAGGAACCCTCTCGTAGGGGAAAAAGTTTGTGATAGAGACTGTAAATTTTCTTCTGCGCTGACAGCCCCACAGCAGCCTGCGAGGGTGAGTGATGCAGCCTCCTGGGTTGGTTGTCCTGTTCTAGGGAAGAAATCCCCCTTCACTGACTCTGCCCTGGAAAGTAAGTGGAATTGAGATGGTCCCACATTTTCTAGGACCACAAGAGGGCAACATGAGAGCACTCTGCAGCCAGCAGGCTCAGCAATGTAACCTGTAGCACTGCTGGGCTGCGGTGGCATGGGCTGCGGTGTGTGGGCTCAGCATCATCCTGTCCAGGGACTGCCCAGCTGAATTAACCAAGAGCCGTTTTGTCCCTCTCAGCTTCATACCCATCCCCAGAGGTCAGCAGTCAGCTCAGCCAGCAGAGCTAGTGCCATAGCTGGGGGCAGCAATTATCTTTCCGCACAGGGGCTGGACATGAGGTGACAGGATAACCCTCTGTGTGCTGCATGGGGCCAGGCCGTGGGACATGGGGTGCCCTCCCTCGTCCTGCCTACATGTCCACCGGAAACTTTTGGGTGAATGTGCACTGACATATGGCTTCAAGCAGGAGGGTCCAGCATCTGCAGTGATGCTGCTAGGCTTGGCCAGTGGAAGAGGTGTCAAACCACATGGAATTTTGAGTATCTCAGCCTCACCATTCTTTTTAATTTTCTTGTGCCACAGGAAGAAAAAAAGAAAAAAAAAGAAAAAAAGAAAAAAAAAAAGATTAAATTGAAGAATTGGAATTCAGCTTTGGCTGACTGCTGAACTGGGCAGCGTCTCCAGCCCACTGTGGCCTCTACAGACCAAAATCACTCAGCCACGATTAAGTGCATTACTATTCCTGGCACTCTGTAGCCTGTATAATTAACCTGCAAGGGACAGCTTCCTCTGCCTTTACAAGAACTGGCATGACAGAGAAAGGGCTTCTGTTAGCAAGCAGAGCTACAAGTGTGTGTGTGCTGCTAATGCTGAAAATGCCACCAGCATCTTGTAGCACAGACAGAGGAGGAGGTGACAGTGAGGGATGAAATGCAGAATATTGCTTATGCAGAAGGGTGACACAGGTTGCTCTTAAGAAATGAAGAGATATTTGGAAAAGAGGAGGAGCAAAGGGATGTTTGAGGGACACTTTTTGGGCAGGCTTGAGACAGAGAGACAAACAGTATAACCCATGGCTGTATGGGGGAGATAGGGATAACCAGCCAAGAAAAAAGAAATCAGTGTGGAACGCTGTTTATCCCTCTGGAGTTATTTATTTTCAATGAAGAATCCTAGAAAGGCTTTGCCTGCTTAAGATATTTTTACCATGGAAATAACCAGCTTCGTTTCTACTCTTGCTTCGACTCCAAACCTGCTTGCACAACCTAAGCAGTATTTTAAGCCTCAGCTTGTAGTACCCCACCACAATGGATCCTGTCTCTCCTAAGCCAATTACAATTCACATGGCTTATGTGGTACCGGCACAGCACACTGCTGGCATCAAGCATGCACACTTCCCTGCTGCACATTGATGGGACCAAGATTCAGCGTACTTGTCTCAAAGGAATATCAAATAACCTGGCTTGCACTTCTACTCATCACCAATGGTAAAACCTCACCCAATCGCTCCTGTGCCCCAGCTGATAGTTTGTGTTGGCCAGAGCAGGCCCCTCAGCAAACCATTTGGTTTGGGTCTGAAGACATAAGCAGATGGGATAATCTTTGGCTTTTGCCAGCATGCATCATTTCAGCCTGTCTGACTACCAGTAATCCAAACCAGCTACTAAAAGGTCCCATCTGCACATGAAGATCAGGACATGACCTTGGACCACCACTTCCCAGCGTTACAAACCAGCAACAGGTGTGCTGCATATGGTTCAAACTGTCTTCAGAGCTGCTCACATCACTGCCTGCTTTAAAACTGACCTTCCCCTAACTTCAGGGTCTACAGGCAATAAGTGTCCTTACCTGAAGGAGAAGTGTGGCACTCGCGCCCAGAGGACTAGTGCCAATATTTGCGTGCCCAGCTTGTGAGTGCAACATACACCAGGGCCTGGATTCATTATCCCTGGTAGGCACTAGTGTCTGGGCTTCTCAGGTGGGCTGTAGCAACAGAGTCCAGGAGTAAAGGGA
Source organism: Pseudotriccus pelzelni (assembly GCA_035584735.1). Lineage (NCBI taxonomy): Eukaryota > Metazoa > Chordata > Aves > Passeriformes > Tyrannidae > Pseudotriccus > Pseudotriccus pelzelni. The sequence goes on along the minus strand of JAWMRA010000162.1, from coordinate 21,728,688 downwards.
ACAGAGCTCTCTGGGATGGAGTGACTGCAGGAGAAGAACTCAGCACACACAGATACCAGACACATTTCTCAGGGGACTGTAGCCCAGGCCCATTTGGTTGTGAATGACTTCACAATTTGATCAGGGATTAAATACTTCCTTGTTTAATAACCTAATAATGTGGGCTAGTTTCATGCTGGACTGTTGGAAAGTTCACTGTTAGAGTCATCAGCCAGACCTCATGTAAGTGTAAACGGCTTCCCCCAGCTCTCTGCCAAGTGAGCTGTCCTCATCTTTGGGTCCCCCGGCGGGTGGCTCTTGGCACAACTTTCTTCTGAAGGGCTTTGTTGTTCACGCGTGTGCCCGAGGCTTTACGCTCCGGGGGCTTCCTCACCACTTCTTGTTTGAGCTGGAAATGCACCTGGAGAAAGGACAAAAGTAACTGTGTGATACCTATTTATATAAGGACCACACCAAATAGCAGTAGAAAAACCCCTCAGCAGGTTTTACCTAGGAGTTATTTTGCCGCCGCCGAACTGTCAGCAGCTAAAAACAGACTCACTCTTAACAGTTCATGAAATAACACATTTATTAATACAAATTTGTGACAATTCATGGGGTTTGCTGCGTCTGGAATAGGGTCTAACTGCAAAAAAAGCACACTTAAACTATGTAGTGATAAGAATAATAATACAAAGCACAGGCACACATGCTAAAGCAAAAGCAGCTTACAAAGAATATTAATACTGCAAAACCTGCCCTAAAGCAAAAGAACTAACAAAGAAAACAAAGAATAAGTAAAGATTTTAAAGTGCTATGGAGAAAAAGTAAAATTAGTGTATGTGTATAAAGCGATTGCTCACCCTAAGGTGGTGGATTGCTCACCACTAAGAAGGTGGAGGCCAAAAAGGTAGCCCATCAGTTCCCTCTGCAGCACTGATGGAACGTCTCCCCAATTTTTGCTTATGTGAAATATCTTTTTACCCCTTTTTCTTTAGGCAGTTTTTGAGTGCCTGTAGTCGATAAACTAATTTTGAGTTAACAGACAGATGAAACAGACCTGAGGATCCACTTCCCGAATTCCAGTCAGCCAGGATGGCAGCCAGGATGTTTCCAAAAAAAGGCTGTTGTGTTATCTCCAATCACTCCTTTCTTCCTTTTAATCCTTTTATCAGTTTCTGGGAATGTCTCCCCAGGGGTTTTCCAAGACATCATCAGGAGGGTTTTTTTCCTCTTTTGTGTGGGGTTATCTATCACCTTACACTGTGTAACACCGGTGCATGAGCTCTGCTGGCTCAAGGGTCTGCAGGACTTGCTTCTACTGCTTGCATTCGAAGCTGACCCTGGGGCCAAGACAAACAATAAGGGGCCTCAGCCAGTGTTAAGGGAACTCAGTTCTTGAAGCAGCTGAATTTTTTTATTTTTTTTTACTGTGGAAAATGTTGTAGAAACAACGAGGACATTTCTTATACAGAGAGTTGCTGCTGTGGCAATGCGATGTCCTAGGATGGTTTGGAAGAGGAGCTGTGAAAGACAAGGGACTTTCTTCACCTTTTCTTGCCAGGAACATAGCATTAGTTTGCCTCTCTGTGAATATTTAATACACTGGATGCTTTAGGTCAGACAGTTCTTTTTCAGTTTCATCTTGTTAGCTGAATTCTGCTTAATCCATCTTTCAGCAACCAGTGCTTCCAACAGATCCAGGCAAAAATTTTCAGGAAAGAAACCCTCATCCGCTACAGCCATGCAAGCAGGTATGAGACAGAGAAGAGGACAAGGATGCAAAACACAGCAGCAGATAAATGGGGAATGGGGAGGCCATACAGAAAGGTGAAACTGGAATGGGGCTGTATGGGCTTCCTCAGGGAGGGATGGAGTAAGCAGTGGGTATGGGAGGTACTGCAGAAATGGGGACAGGAGGGCTGATGTGAGAGGAGATCATCAGGGAACAAATCCGTTTCCTACAGTAACACAGTAAAAAGAAAATCTATTTTAAAAAGGAGAGCCAAAGAGTTGGGTGCTTAACCTAGCAAAACAAAGGGTAGGACTGGGCTTGACAGCTCTCTATAAATACACCAGGGAACAAATACCAGAGAAGAAGAGTAGCTATTTAAAGCACAGCATTGGCATAAGAACAAATAGGGATAAACTGACCATAAATAAATTTAGGACAAAAATTAGAAGGTTTCTGATCCTGAGAAAAGGGCAGTTCTGGAAGAACTTCAGAGGCTGGGCAGAGTGGGATGAAGAGATGGACAGTGGGAGAACAACCACAGAGTATTTAAAGTAGAGCCTGACCAGTGCACACACAGTGAAGCAAATGATGTGCCAGGATGCCATGGGGGGTGTTCCTGATGGTCCTTAGAGGAGGCTGCATCTGTGGTTCCACCGTGTTCACAAGGCAACAGCAGGGGCAGGGATCACAACCCACTGTTTTTATAACCAATTCCTAGTTGTCCAGCCTGCCCTCAGAAAGGTACTTGTAGAAGGCACAGCAGCGTCAAGAGCATTTTAACTCCCAAAGGCTGTTCTTTGTTGGCACCCAGTTTCCACCTATCTTGGGTGCTCTCAGCAGAAAGGCAGACTTCAGCCTCTTGCTATGAGTTTGATAATGTGTTTGGTCCCAGGCAGAATGTAGATGGTATCAGAGTGCTGAAACCCACAAAGCCAGAGGGATAACTGGGGGAACAGAGGGGGAACATGTGCTATCTCCACATCATCTCATCCTGGAACGTGCAGAGGATGAAGGGACAGCTAAAGAGCAGCAGGGGGTCTGCTCCCCATGGCCAAGTGGCAGAGGGACACAGAATCTGGCATGGCAGCCCAGGGCAGCTGCGAGCCCTCAGTAAGGAACTGAAAAGCAGATGGCATTGTCTTCACTCTGATTCCCTCTGTGAGCTGAAGGAGCCCTGTATCTGCCAAGGCAGACAGCCTATAGCCACAGGTAATGCTTGACATCCCATTTCCTTTCTCTACTGCTCACTAATCATCCCCTACTGCATTTCTTTCTCCCTGGGGTGAAGATATTTTGAGAAACCCTTGTGACTATGCAGCCTGACTCACCAATGAAGGTGCAGCTGGGCCCACTGTTGTTGTCACCGTCTGGGGATGGTACCCCTCTGCAGAGGCTGTGACGGTGTAAGTGCCAGGCAGCAGCAGCCGGAAATAATCCCCCATATCACCTGGAACACAAGGTAGGAAGAGAAAGCACTCAGGATGTTCAGGAAGCAAAACAAAAGACATTCCAGTTGTTCTTGCTGAGGTACTTCCTCTAGGATGCGTAGCCTTCAAAACCCAGAATTTTTTTTTTCCAAATCTGCTGGCTACTGCAAGGCTGGATTCACTTTGGTACACTGCAAGTGATGTCTCATTAGTGCCAAGGAGGACAGGTCAGTCTGCAAATAAATGCCAAATAAAAGGGGACTGTACAGCAGCATTGGCTGCATCTGTGTCGGGAGTTTGCAAATCTGAGCGTTCACCAGTCAGATGATGGCAGACCTAAGGGCAATCACAACTCCACTCTGACTCCTTAAGCGTAACACAATCTCTAATTCCTGTCACACACAATTTTGCCACATTTGGGTTAGCAGGGTTTTAGCTGCATATCAGCTCAGCTGCTCTCTGATTCTCCCTGCATAAGAAAGCCCCAGGAGCACTTTGACGGACCGTGTACTGGTGTAATATGTGTGGCCAGCATGGTTCGCTTCCCAAAGACACCAGCTGTGAGAAGTGTGCCTGTGCATCCTTGACCAGAGAGGGCTTAGGAAAGCCTAGGGAAGACAGAGGCAAGAACAGGGACAGGAGACAACCAACACTGAGGTAGCACCACATAATGGATCACTTTGACAACTGGAGTATAATCCCATCTATGGAACTAGATGAGTACTGCAAATTGCCTCAGGGTGGATCAGGGAGCGCAGCTTCACCGTGAAGGTGGTACAGCCCTGGCACAGAACAGCAGAAAGGCTGTGAAATCATCATCCTTGGGGTGAGCTAGAATTTGCTAGAGGGAGCAATGGCTGATCAGATCCAATGCTGGGGACAATCCTGCTCCAAGCAGGAGGCTGGACAGGAGACCCCAGAGGGCCCTTGGCAGCCAGCTCTTCTGTGATTCTGTGATTTCTTCCACACTCCCCTTTCCTATGCAGGTTGGCATAATTGCCAAATACTGGAGTGTTACTGAGTCACAGATCTGTAGCCGGGAGTAGTTTTGATTATTTTGTAGTCTGATCTCTGAACAGCTGTAATATCGACTATTTTCTGCAGCCAGTCTGTAATGTTTGGTCTGCTTGGAGGAGGGTGTTCATGAAAAGGAGGTTAAAATTGGACAGCAAAGGAGAAACAACCACAACTTGGATAAGCTACAGTGGCACTTCATTCTCAGTCTAAACTTGTCAGGCTTGAACTTTCAGTGTTTTATCTTATTCTGCCGTCATAATAGTTCCTATCCATTGTTTCAGCTCTTTGTATGTAGTTAGAACGCTTGAGTGCATTATCCCCTCAATCATCTTTCTCAGATAAAATAGGAGCTGAGTTTCTGAAGTCCTTTACAATAAGGTTTGCATTCCAGTTCTCGCCTCTGTCTTCCCTAGGCTTTCCTAAACCCTCTCTGGTCAAGGATGCACAGGCATATTTTTCACAGCTAGTGTCTTTGGGAAACAAACCATGCTGGCCACACATATTATAGTCTCGCCCGCTAACTTCCACCGACATATCCACATAGCCTCCAAGAGGTTATATTTAAAAAAGACAGCATGCAAGGGGACCAGCAACCCACCAGAGGTGATGTCATGGCTGATTCCCTGGACAGAAATCACTGCTCCTGCAATACCGTTGTTGTTCTCGTCTGACACCAGCCCCTTGATGCCCTGGTGAACCTGCAGGGAAGGAGACAGACTGATGGGTCAAGGGTCCTCCTTTGCTCAAGAGGGTATTGCTGAGCAGTGGAGGAGGGCAGAGGTCTGGTGACAACCCTACCTTTTTCCATACCCTTGGCTCTCCTGGTTATCCCCAGCAGAGCCAGTCTAAGACACAACATCCTCCCCAGCTAAATCACCCCCTGAGCTCTATAACCACCTCCCTTCCACCCCTTGTGTCTCCTGGTCCCCTACCACCAGGGCCCATGGGGACCTGCAGGAAAGGTGAAGGTCTCAGGACTGCCCCCTTACCTCTTCAATGAAAGCAACAAGGGCCTCCCGGTTGGCCATCCACTGCCGCTCCAGGTCCTCCTCGGGCGGAAACTTGTTGCAGCTCAGCTCCAGGGTGATTTCAAAGCAGTTGGTGTAGAGGTAATTGAAGTCTTGCATGCCTGAAAGAGAAGAAAAGCCTGTGGCCAGGGCAAGGCCCCCTTCCCTCCCTATTCCCATGTCCCAGTCATCCTGGCCCCTGTCTTTCTTCAACCAGAACCATCCCACTCTCCCTTACACCACAGGAGCAGCCTCCTCCCTCCTTGACAGTGTCACTAGAACCTTCCCCCAGCCATGCAGCCCTCCCCCTGTGGCTGCCCAACTCTTTCTTTCAGCTGGATCATTCACCTCTCTGCCTTCAGATCAGGGAGGTTGGGTGCCACGGGGGCTAAATACCTCGGTCCAGTTCCTCTTCAATCTTTTTTGTAGCCTAAAGTGTTGATTTTTCAGTTTCCTCATTGTGCCTTTTTTAATTAGATTTTTCAGGAACCAGCAGCTACAAGAGATGCCTTCCCTTTGGTCAGTTTTGGGCTTTGATGGAGTTATGCTGTAATATTTTCAAATACACTGAGAGATTAATGCTCCCTTTGTCCAGCAGCACACAGCATGTCTCTGTAGACCTTGACTATTTCTGTGGTTCTTTCTTAAGCCACTTTCAGTATTCCCAAGCCATTTCCTGGTCTGAGATGCAGACACCAGAATGGTGTCTAGTAATTAGCACAGTACTATTGCCACACCCCTTCCCCAACACATTCTATCCTGAGGTTTCTTGTCCATCCCTTCACCTCTCTTCAGCTCAACACTTTACTGTGGGTGGTGTTCACCTGCCCAGCCCTTACCTTTGCTGAGCGAGTACCAGGATGCTCCATTCGTGATGCCATCGGCAAAGTAATCCCCGCAGTTCCAGCCTCGGTGCATCCAGCCGTGGGCATACGAGTAGGTCTTGGCCAGCTAGAGGGAGAGCAGCCAGTGGTCACCGCTCCAGCCCCGCGTGGCTGGGGAACCTGCCTGGCTCTGGACAAAACATGCTCCTTCCTGCACGGGCTTCACTGAGGAGCACGGGAGGGAAGTCAGACAGGAGACAACTCTTGCATTCTGCTGCCACAAAATACAACACAAGGTGTCCAGGACCTCTACAAAATGTAGGCAGATGAAGGCAGAGGAGGAGCAGTAATCTGATAAACTGGAAGCTTGCTGATGTCACAGGCGGCTTCTCCCCTGCTCTCACTGAGAAGAGGGGGAGTAGAGGGCACTGGCCCCATGAAGGAACACTCAGCCCCATTGACACTGGGCCCCACACAGCAAATGGCACTAACAGGGGAAGAAGACAGGCAAAGAAAACTAACCAGTATCAATCCTGATGCAAATACCATATAGATCAGGGGAATTTGGATTAGGAAAGAGTTTGGACAACTTCTTGTTCTAGCAATCACTTCTTTATTGCTCTTACTACGACTACTGCTTATTTATAGACATGAAAACAGACCTAAAACTAAGCTGCTGCATCCAAAGCCTTTACATAGGACAAAGTTTAAGAGAGACTGGCATTTTCATTTTCTAATGCAAACTCTATATTCTTGTACTATGGTATTAAGGTGTAATCGCATTCTTTCAGCAAGAAAACAGTTACTTCTCTAAATTTCTGACTTCTGAGGCTATGTGGGTATCATTAGCCAACACCCCAGACTGCAGTCTCGTTACATCTGGGTCTGAGCACAGTCATGATCCCAGGAGGTCCTGGCAAGCCCCTGCATATATTCTGCTTCCAGAGAATGCGGAACTCCATCTTAGACTTATTTTTCTCATTAACTGTTCTGACGCAGACTTGCTTTTTTCTTGTGCTGGGTATTTCCTAATGGAAACAGTGACGGAAGGCATTGTTTTCTGGGATAATGGAGAAAAACCACAGGCTGCAGCTAGTGCTAACAGGATCAGCAGCACAGACTGATGCACGTCCTGATGTCTGCTTATGCTCCTGGTACTCTTGCTGTCTGTTGTATTTCTTGTTCTTCACCACCTGCAAGCCCTGCTGGGCACCCACCCTCCTTATCCTGTTCTTAGCAAATCCCCAGCCACACCCTGCAATGTCTCTAGCAAAAAATCGAATGCATGCTACGATGGTGCAGCAAAGCTGGGGGCAGGCTCCAGCTCTGGAAGAGCAGGTTGGTATTGAAGACATCAGCGGTACTGGGATTATGGGGAACCCAAGCACAGCACAGACAAGAAGGTGCTCCTGAGGGTTAAAACTGGCCTGTCCTTGTGGTGGGACCGGTTCACAGTGGGACTGCCCTGAACCTGGCTCACAAGCTGATGGCTGGCAGAAATGCCAGAGTCTGCTAATCGTTCATTCCAACACGTTTCTTGGCTCAGCTCCTGCACGACGCAGTGACCAGAGACTCCCATCCAGCTCTCATACACTGCACCCTGCCAGGGAAATGCCCTCACATGGCTGTGCTCACCTTCTGAAACAACTTGTCGTCAGGGGTAGGTGTGTTGACCGTGCGCCGGTGGCTCCTGAACCGCTGATCTTGAGACTTGTCATAGGGGTAATTTGCCACCACTGCTCCACCGTGCAGATTGGCTGAGAGCACAAAGTTGTAGCTGCTGATCCACTGGATAACAGCCAGTGTCTCTGGCTCCACCTGTGAGGAGGAGAGAAGAGCTCAGTTACCTCTGGGCCAGCTGCTGCTCCATGCTGGGCTGCAGTGTGATCAGTCATGTCAGACCCTCTCTTGCAATGTGTCTGCTGCAGCCCTCGCAGCTTCCTTTCTTCTCCACCACCTGCCCTGATACACAGAGCAGGCTCCTCCTGTGCATATCCTGCAACAGCTGTCCCAGAATAACCCCAAAACCCGAGACACAGGCATTAGGCAGCATGTGCTGTGATGACAGCCCCTCCTCCTGGCAGAGGTGCAAGCTGTGATATGGGACCAGGATTACATCATTTCTCTGCATGCAGAAGGCTCAGAGAAGGAGTCAAACACCATGCAAGCCAAATGACGGTGTTATTTGCTTGCATGCTGAGACACTGTAAAAGGATGCTGTAGTTCTCACAGCTTCCCAGACTGGTACCTGGCTTTTCCAGTTGTCAGGCAGTGGGATGTGGTGATTTGGCCCGCTGATTTCCCTGCTGTAGTACATGAGTGTGTTGAGGTCAGGGAAGTTGCGATTCAAGTCCACTCCATTGGCGTTGTTCCTCCCTGTCAAGTACCCGTTGCTGTCTGGGCCCTGCAGGGCAAAGGTGCATCATAGGGGTGAGTACAGGGTGGGCGTCAGAAAGGCAGGGACTGGCCATTGTAACAGCACTTCAGTGCCTTTGAGTCACAACAAATCTTATTGCTGGCAGGACAATAAAGAATATTGGTACTGACAGGGAAAGTCAGTAACAATATATTCATTTTCCAGGGTGACAGGGACAAATAAACCATTTGCCTTAACTGGAAGAGCCATGGATATCTCCCTGAAGTCTAGCAGTACAAAGAAATTGGTGAAGATTTTTGGGGGGACTAGCGCGCTTACTTCTCCCCCACCTCTCATGTCCCTCCCTGGCATTCAGCTGCCACTTCCCCAATCTGGGCCAAGGTATTTGTAGTGACCTTCCTGTGACAAATAATTTCTAAGGAGAGTAAGATGGTGTAGGAAGTCTCCTCCAATCAGCTTTCAAGGTCACACAGCGCAAGCCCTTGGAGGCATGGGAGGTGAGAAGCCCTTGGAGGCATTGGAGGCATGGAAGGTGAGAAGCAGGGACACCAGCTGAAGGGACAAATTTGGCAGGGCATGAAGAGGAAGGATGCCCGCTCCTCCTAACTGTGGAGAAGGGGATCCCACAGGGATTGGAAGGGCTTTCTGCCCCTACCCAGCTGGAGAAGGCGATCGCTGCCTGGTACCTGCTTGGCAGCCACTTCGTACCCGTCGGGGTTCATGGAGGGCATGATGTGGATGCGCGTGTCATGGATGAGGCGGGTGATCCGCTCGTTGCCCCGGCGGTACTCCTCACACAGGAACTCGGAGAGCTGCAGCAGCAGCTCACGGCCCAGCACCTCGTTCCCATGCATATTCCCAACATACTTGAACTCTGGCTCCACTGGGGAAAGCAAGAGAGTGACACCATCAGCCAGGGCTGGGACAGGGGGAAGAGCAAATTCCTACCACAGGGAGCCCCAGGCAAAGCCCAAGGGACACCCAGTAAATGGTCTGAAATGACCCCTTCCTTGGAAAATGCAAACCTCAGCGAGGGAGAGTGGCACAGTTCTCATATGGGCTCCCACAGCACTCCTGGGAGCAGTTCGGACTCCCCAATAGGTTGCTTTGGGCCTTTAGAACACACAAGAGAAGTATTTGCAGGTGGTTTTGTCTTAGGTTGGGGAGAGGCAACACAGAGGGACCAGGGAGCATTGGCAGGATTGCTGCCACCCTAAGCCCTGGGGTGCCAGGGCAGCACAGCAATGTGGTGGGTGGCAGTGGAGGGGACAGGACATTTCTCCCACCTCTGCCCTTCCAAGTTTGCTCACAGTGCCTCTCACCAGCATGGCACATTCCTGACTGCATACTTTAAGGAGTTTTTCATTACTTGTCAGAATAAAACCAATTCCTGGCTTGGGGTAAGATGTGCTCTTTCACTGGAAGAGCACAGTCACCTCTGACTGCTGTCATCAGCTCCTGACTCCCGTGCTGATGGGAGACAGCAGTGGTTTCCTCTCTCCCTCCAAGGTCAAGGTTTAGGACCTTCCTCACCCTCAAGGGACAAAAGCCTGGAGAAAGCCTCAGCAGCTAAGTTGAATATGAATCAAACTGTCCCTTAGGCAGCTCCAATAAGAGCAAAAAGGTCTCTTACCACCAACTTTTCTAAAAGAAGGTCTCAAAATACAGACTTGGAGACCACAGACTGTGTCCAGAGCAGGACTTGCTGGTGTGCTGAAGGAGAGGTAGGACACGTGAGGGACGGGTTATGCCTTCCCAGAGGGTCTTTTTAAAGCAGTTACTTGTGGGAAAATAAAATGTCAAATTGCAGGCTAGAGTCAGCACTGGTAGGGATGAAAGACATCAGGGGAACTGAGTTAAAAAGGGAGCCTGACTGTCACATGGAAGGGTCAGGAAAGAAAAGGGTGTTGTTACATATGTTGGCTTGCCAGAGCTTGAGACTCCCACTGAACAGGGAGTTTTCTGGCCACCTGCAGGGATCAGACTTGCAGTGGCAGAATGCAGCAAGGCTGCCACGTATGGTGTCCATGAGGGTCCACGGGCATCACAGCCTCACATTGGGAGCTGCTGCTTGCAAAAGCCCCTGCACCTTTGCTGCGCATGGAGGAGACATTGCATCCAAAAGAAATACCTAATTTTGACTAAAGATTTTGCTTTTACGAATCTTTTGTCTCAGTGCAAGATACCAGAAGTGGGCAACATATTTTGACCATTTTAGATTTCAGGGACATGAGAACTGATTTAATTAGATAATTCAGTTACTAAAAATACAGAAAAATTCTGGGCATATGTGCAGCCTTGAAAAAAATAAAGTCTCAGCAGGGATTCTCTGTTTTGTTTGAGTGTGCAGCAGGACCTGTCAGCCTTTTTCAGTATGCAAACGCCTAATCTTTATGCACATGGTTACACAAGCCCTAATTACTGCATGTAAACCCACTGACTCTAGGCTTACTTTTTGGAGTTACTTTCCATGTCCTTTAAGGAAATCCACAGTGTCACAAATTCCTTGTGCTACAAGCTGAAAGTGACAGCCTGAGAGTGGCTCATGCTATAAGCAGGGCCACAGGTTCACACTGCCTGCCTGGGGCAGGGGAGGTCCGAGTCTGGGCCTTTCCAGCTGCTCTCTTGTGGTTCTGCAAGTGTAAAATCCAGTGGTGCATTGCCAGTGCCCTTTGCTCACTCCTTGTATTGAATCAGCCCTTGATACCCTGTAGAGGTGCCCCAGGTGTCCTCAGCAGGTTTCCCTGTTGGGAAGAGGAGCAGGGCTGTCCTAGAGGCGGTCAGGGTGGGAAGTCTCCCATCTCACCTCCTGGTGCCTCTGGGACGCAGGAGTGGAGCAGCATGCCCCCAGCGCAGTGTGTCCTTGGGCAAGCTGCTGCTAGGCATGGGGTGCTGTGGGGTTTGTGGGGGCTGCTCCACTGAGGGAGGTACAGGTTCAGGTTCCACTCACCCCTGCAGCACTGCTGGCAGTTTTCCACGTGACTAATCTGCCTGGACTTGTTGGCCCCCACATTTAACCACATCAGCCAGGATTAGAAAAGGCAAAAGATCGTGCAAAAAGTAGGCAGGGCTCTGTCCTTATCTGCAGCCCAGGGGCACCAACCAGGGATGCGAGGGAGTTCTGTATGCATCCACCCAGCCTGGAAAGCCAGCTGGTCCCCTCAGCCCCCCCGTGGCACTTGGCTGTCAGCAAGGTCTGGCTAGGCAATGTCTCCATGCTGCATAGGCAGCAGCTCAAGGGGCCATTGCTGCCAAGGTTCCACAGGGCCACGTGGCAGCAGGTGGAGATCCCTGAGAACGGCCTGTCACAGGGGCTGCACAGCCCACGGGGCTGGCAGGGCTCTGGGAGCCCAGTGCGGGCTCTGCCGGGGTCCCTGCTCTCTGTCCTCCTGGCTTTGCGGTCTGGAGGAGGAAGGCACGAACTCTTCCCTGCTAATACCCAGCAGCAAAGGGCAGAGGGTGGGTGCTGCCTCTCCTTGCCTGAGCAACAGTGTTTTGGGAGGGAGAGGGTGGCAGGGCAGGTGGGGTGCTGGAATAGACTCGCTTGGGTTCTCGCATTAGCTTGCGCTGAAAACCCAGCGCTCCGTCCAAAGTGCGCGCCCGGGCTGCGCTGCAGCTCACGCAAGCAGAGTGCAGGCGTGCGGGATGGGCGTGCGCGCCCCTGGGCTGGCTGCGGGGTGCCCGCTGGAGACGGCACTGCCCGAGTCCTGGACACTGCCCGGAGTCCTGCCTGGAAAGGGAGATACCCCCCACCCAGTGCCCCAGCAGTGCCGCGTGGCAGGGAGCGTGGCAGCGAAGCCCGTCCTCTCGGAGCCGCTGTCCCCATCCCCCCCGTACTTACGGGGTTCGTGCACGCCCGGGGAGTCGCTGAACTCCAGCACGTAGAGGTGTCGGCCCTCGACGCTGCGGCCGATGCTGTAGATGCGGGTGACGTAGGGGCACTGGCTCTGCACGCGGAACAGGGCCTGCACCAGCTCCTCGTAGCGATGGTGGAGGAAGCTGAGGGCGGCCGCCCCCTCGAGCAGGAGCAGGGCTCCCACCAGGGGCCGCAGCCACCGCGCCATCCTCCCGCGGCGCTGGGCGCCCGGACCAGCTCCCAGCCCCGGCTCCCTCCCAGCCCTGAGCTTAAAGTGCAAACTCCAACCAGCTCTTTCCAGCTGCCGAGTGCCAGCCCCCTGCACCTGCGGGCGGGGGGCGGCGGGGGGCGGCGGGAGCGGGGCGCGCCGGGGCCCCGCGGCGCAGGAATGCTCCCCCCGCCCGCCGGCGAGCCCGTTCTCCGCCGAGGGAGAAGTTTCACCCCGCTACAGCTCACTTATTAACCGGACAGCAAACAGGCCCCCGCAGCCACTGGCTGTCACGGCAGAAGAAGCGCAGGGCTGGAAAACTGGCTGCGGAGGGCGTCGGGGCTGCCAAGCGCACGGGGAGCGGCAGGCGGGGGAGAGGAGAGGAGAGGGGGGCGGCGGGCAGGGGGATGCCGTCGCCGAGCCCTCTCGTGGGGCAAGAGTCGAGCGGGGTGGGGATGGCGCCGGGGCGTCCTCAATGCCCGCATGACTCCCGCAGCCCTGCCCGGCGCGGGCAGCTCCCGCCGCTCCTCTCCGCGGCCCGGCCCCGGTTCCGCGCCGCTCCTATTCTCCTGCCCCATCTCCTGAGGAAGCGGAGGAGACGCCGCCGGTTCCGCGGGTCAGTCCGATACTCTGCCCCATTCCCGCTCACCCGACTGCTCCCGGGATAGACAAGCAGGGACCGCATCGCCCTCCGCACAGCCACCAGCCCAAACTGCCGAGCTGGGACGGGGCGTAGGGAGGACAGAGCTACGTGGGGCGTGATGCAGGAGTTGTCTGCTGGGCAGGTACCAGCATGGATTGCTCCACTCGGTGGTCTGCTATCACCCTGCTCTACTCTGCTCTGCTCTGGGAGTGGGCATGGGAAAGAACGCCAGCAGACTCTGAGCAGCAGGAGATTGCTTAACAGCATAAAGACAGATGAAAATGCCTTGCTGTCTGCTGACAAAGAGTTGCAAACTGTTTCTGGACATGGAGGAAGTTGGCTTCTCTCTACCTCTCTGGCTAACAGACACCTCAGGGTCTCTGTGCTCTGCCAGCAGACAGCACAGCTGGGGGAGGCAGCTTTGCTTTGCAGCCTCACCCCATGAGACTAAAACTCCAGCAGCTTAGGACCTCTGACAGAGATCTCTATTAGGACAACCCTGACACAGAGTCCAAACACGAGCCCAAACAGCCAAAAAATTTACCATCATGGCTGGACAGGCCAGGAGAAAGGCTCCCTTTGGTAACATGTTATTCTGCTCTGCCCAGACCATGCTAGAAGGGAGCTCATCCTGCCATCAGCAATGAGCTTCTCAGTGCCATGTCAAACATTTGCCTTCCTTTCAAAGTTGAGGTGGATCCATACAGCATTGCTCCTAACTGTGTGTCTGCCCTAGCTGCCTTTTCCCCAGCAAAGCAACCTCTACCAGTGCTGCCCAGCACCACTGCTTTCCTACCTGTTCTCCATATCTTCTTGGGCTGCCAACTGGCTTTCTACCTCAGTTTTCCAGGAAAAGCAGTGATAAAAACAGGGAGTCCCTGTTTATAGCCTCTAATGCAAACAGTACAGGCTGGTGGGCAAAGCAGATGGCTTGCCTGCTCATGGCTTGGCTTACTAAGACTTTCCAACTTTGACTTGCTTCTGCCCCAGCCCAACTATAGTGGTCCTTTCCCTCCTTATCCCTGTGCCTTCTTGATCTTCTGCTCCATCTGCACAGGTTCCCTTCTCCTGCTGTTTTTGAAAAAACATCCTTTTGAAGACATGATCAGAAAAAGAAAAAATCTTACACGTATATAAAGGCAGCAGTAACCATATTAATACCTTCTCCTAGTTAAGCTTCATCCCACTGCATCCCTGCTTGTCAGCCATTCTGAAAGCATCACACATTCAGGAGCAGGAATGACATTGCACCCATCTGTAGCCAGGTAACAAGAATGAGTGCTGGAGGTGACAACTTCTCCCAGCACATGTAAGAAGAGAAGGCAAAGTAGCTAAAGCTGTGGCATGGGCATGGTGAGCATGGGTACGGTAGGACAGCTCTTATCTCTACAGCAAGCCACATCTGGTGGTATTTTGCAGAACTGGCAGCCCACACATCAGCAGGAAATGCCCTCGTCTCCTTCACAGCCCTGCTCCCAGGCCTGCTGGGTTCCCATGGAGCTGCTCCCTTCCCAGCTTTCAGCAGTGAAGGCAATTGGAAAGACCTGGGCGGGTTTCCAGCACTAGCCAGTGTTACTTGGCAGCCAGAGAGTGCTAGGCAGGGCTATAGTAAAACAGCACAGACCCCATGTTTGGTCTGTTCCCCCCCTCCCCTTTCGCTTCCCAGGCTGCTTTCTGTAGCCTGGGACAGCAGTGGCAGAGTTGGAACTGTAGTGCTGCCAAGGGGTACATGAGGAAAGCTCTCACTTTCCTATGGAGAAAAGCAACACTGATGTGAGAAACAACAGTAAAAAAAAAGAAATGCCAGACCATTAGAGCCTAAAAAGGAGCTATGAGCAAAATCTTGGGTGGGTGGAGAACACATCTCACACACTACTAGGTCTGGGGAGTTAGTCAGCCTTATCCATAGCATAGGGATGGAGGCAGCCTGTTATCAGGCAGCAGGTTTAAAGCAAACAAAAGGAAATAGTTTTGCACAGAAGACACATTGAAATTACCTTGTCAAAGCTGAAAGTTAAATGAATGCAAAAGAGGATAGGATGAATTCACAGAGAACAGGGGCACCCGCAGCTATCAGATCCTGAAGCAATTTGATAACAAATTTCTTTATGTCTAGAAGAGAAGGATTATGACATTTCCCCAACTATCCCTCTAGATCCTCACCCCCCCATGCCGCTGGGGATGAATGCCAAAGCACTGCCTGTTTGATCTGACCTATTATGGCTCTTACACGCATGGCTCTTACACGCTCTAGGAAAATGACATCCTAACCAAGCTTTAATCCAGTGATAAATTTGGACATGTTTAAAAACAATGATGAAAGCAGAAACAAACAATATAAGATGTTAGAACTTAGTGCAGGAAGTAAATAAAGAGTTAGTTTGGAAAGTATGGCTAATACATCTGGGATGGATCATATACCCCCCACCCCCACCCAGATGTTCAGAAATGGAGAAACCTTGAGGCAGTGGGAGAGGAAGCAGCAATGCTCTGTGCCACAGTGGCGAGAGTGAGAGGAATGTGGATGTGAGCCCTGTCCCCTCTATCACGGCACGGCTGGTGGTCACAGGCAGCAAGGAGCCGATCCCTCCAGAGCCAGCCATGGAAAGACTCCATCTGATGGGTTCATTTAAGTTCTGGCCATATTGTTACCAGAAGAAGAATGGAAAGTCTGAGGAAAGTTCAAGCCAATAGCCATAAGAATGAGCAAACTGTGGAGAGTTCACGCTGAAAGAAAAATGAAGACCATGGCAAGCATGTTTACCTTGGCAGAGCTACAGCTGTGGCTGCACACGGAGACACCCAGCCCTGTGAACGAGGGACACAAGCCCACCGTTCTTCACCTGTTTGGGGGTGTGGGAGGGTGGGCTGCAGTGCCAGCATGATGCCAGTGGTGCCGCCTGGAGGAGGGAAAGGGAAAATGAGGACAGAGGACTGCATCCATCGAGTTAGCCGCAGGAGGGAACAAGCTGCTTTGAAGAGGTCAGGGTGAAGCTAAAGCAAGGAAAGATGGGGTTTGGGTACTAGCAGCCTTCCCAGGGGTGAGGCCACCCGTGTGAGGTGCCCAGAGCCTGGGAAAGACCACAGTGCCTTTCCCTACCAGGAAGGGATGCTACCATCCACCGTGAACTTCAGATCTGACTCAGAAGAACATCAAGGAACTGACAAGAGAGGAAATCACATCTCAGGACTTTTCCATGTTTAGTGCCAGAAACTTCATTCCACTACTGGCAAACTCCCATCTTCTGGAAAAGAGCACGAAAACGTTTTTGGCATAAGTTCAGAGGTCTTTATTATGATAAGCATACAGAGACTTGTGTGTGCATCAAAACAAAGATCCATTTCTTCAGGGCTGGGCCACAGAAAGAAAACACACAGCCTGGGTGGCAGGAACTGTTGTCCTCAACATGCCCCCCCAGCCCCTCCTAAACAGTCTGTAGAGCCTGTGACAAAGCTGGCAGCCCTGCAGAGCCTACACATCCTTCCTGGCACAGAGCATGGGAAGAATTGGGGTGGAGAAGGAAGGGGTACACATCCGGCTCAGAGCTGCTCTTGGAGAAGCTGGAGTGCCCTGGCCAGCCCAGACACTCCAAATCAGCTTCCCACTGCAGAGGTGATGGCCCCACTTCTGAGAGCTTCCTTTCAAGTGGAGGCTCCCCTGTGCTTTGCTGTAGGGCCAGAGAAATCAGCTGTAGCCTGTGCACAGAGGAGAGGTAGCTTTATCAGGGAGGAGAGCAAAAGGTACTTAGAGCCTTTGGTGAGGGCCAGTTGTTTTCTGCAAGAGGTGAGTGTGTTGCAGGCAGCCAGGCTCTCTGCTCTGACCTGTTCCGTTGGCTTTGCCCCGCACCTGACACTTGGATGAACATGGGAGAGCTCACAGAAGTCATCAGTCCCAGCAAGACCAGACTGCTCCTGCACTATCCAAAACTGTGAAATCCCCTGCAAGGAACCTTCCCAAAAATGGACCTATCAACATTTGAACCCAAAACAGAGACATCTCATCTTGCTGCAGCACATCTCAGGGCTTCCTAGGAGCCCAGGAGAGCTCTGTCTTCTAGGAGAGACCAAGGTCTGGAGTCTTGGCAGCTCAGCAGTGCTGAATAGTGAATAAATATTTGCTAGACAAGAACATGTGGTGTTAAAAGATGCTTTACCCCAGAAAAGCAAAACAGTACAGCAGCCAGTGGCCAGAAATTAAAGCCAGAAGCTATCAAATTAGAAATAAGGCACAGATAATTATCAGCGAGGCAGATCAACTGTATTAACAGGAAAAGTGATACATTATTACTGGCATATTTGGACGCTCCCTCCACTATCATTAATGGTCTTCCTGTACACATTGGGTGATTCTGGAACATACATTTGAGCTGAATATAGCTGGGTCAGATACAACACAGAAGCAAAGAAATGAATATTCATTAAACTTGACCTCTTTGACCAAGGATTTTGAGTAGCCTCCACGAATAAAGTCCTGCAATAACAGGAGAAATAGGGAGGAAAAAAAATCATAGACTGTTCTGTGAAGGTTCACATACAGGCAGTAATATGCAAGGGTCCCACCTTGACAGGATGCCTTCAGTCAATCAGTTTCTGGAGCCTCAGTCTGCTCAAGCAGTTTTTCAAATGGCATGTCTGCTGTCACCTTCAAAATTCTAACTCTGGAGCGAGTGGTTTATAAATGGAGTCCAAAAGTCACAAGGTTTAAAAAAATTTAACATATTTTGTATTTATCTTAGTTTGAGACCTTTAGGTTACACTCAAGTCACACTTAAAAAACCCCCAAAACTGAAACCAAAAAGCAAGATAATTAAGACGGGAGGGAGTAAGTGAAGACACCAGCTGCTCACCTGGCTCTAGAATCAGGAGCTAACAATATTAATACTGTGGGACTTGCAATAAAGATACAACACTTTGTGAAAGCTCTTCTCACAGATTCTGTATTTGTCCTTTTCCTTTGGCATAAACCCTTAGCAGGGACCAGAAAAGCAGACTGTCACAAGCTTGCTTTCCACACCAACTTCCGCATGTAGTTTCTGCATCAATTTCTGAAATGTCTTAGTGGATCTGCCAGTTCCCATCATGGACACAACTCAGCAGCTGCTAGCTCCCCAAAGAGAGCTCAGGAGAGGAATTGCCATTTTGCAGATTTCCATGCTGTTCATGGGGAGAAAGGATGCACCAGCACATGTGGGGAGCTTCTCCGGGGCATCCGCTTTGCTATGAAGATTCTGTGTGCAAGGAAGGTGGCACAAGACAGGGTGTGCTGCAAATGTGGCTGTCTGGGCAGCAGAAGCAGCTCTAATCACACATGCCTCCTGCATGCCTTTCAGCCATGACCAAAAACTACTTTAGTCTCTCATTTACCTATCTTTCCTGAAAAAAACTGAAGGAAGACTGCATCTGTAGCTGAATTCCAACATCTCAATCTATTTGCAGATAAAACAAAAAGTGGTGAATGGACTAACAGTGTGGTGAAGTGTCATTTGGGGACTGAACTGGATAACCTGCTCGAGGGAATATTCTTTGAACAGTGTGTGTTTCACTGGAGCTATGTCGAAAGCAAAATAGCTCATATTGAGAGACAGTGATGCACAATGTGGGACAGCAGCTGTTCTGGAATGCAATTACTGAGAAAAAAAGAAGAGTTGCAATAGTCCAACTGGACAAAACAGCTTCAAAACTTTCTTTTAAGTGAGCAGACCTGGCCCTGAGATAGATAAATGGGGAACATAGAGTATAGACCAAAACCAGAGGATATTTCTTTATACACACTATTAATGACTCTGCTGTCACTCACTGATAAAAACTTTGGTGTTCCAATTTCATAAAGATGTAAAACTTTAAAAGAAGTGGAGTCAAGTGCTACAAGTGAGGTCAGCACAGAGCACTTTACAGATTGAAGATCGACCTATTTAATATGATATAATGACAATTTGCAAGCACCAACAAGGAAAAACGGATTTTTTAATAGCAGAGTTACTCAGTCCTTTGGAAATGTGCAGAACAAGGTCCAACAGAAGCCGAAGCCAGCTACTTCAGAGCAAAAATAAGACACAAATTTTTGGAAGAACAACAATCTGCCTGAAGATCCTAACACAGGAGGGGGTAGATTTTCCCTTAGCTTAAGTCTTTCAGTATATTAGGGCTTCTACTTCCAGGCATAAAGCAGAAATAACTGGGGGACATTTTCATGCCTGGACTGTGCAGAAGAACAGTCTGGGAGAGCATGAAAACTCCGAGTTCTGTGTCTGTGCTTGCCTAAAGGAGAAGGTGTTATTGGGTTTGCACATCCTGACCCCCTCCTCACTGCCTGCACCTTTGCTCGGGGAAACACGTGAAGGTACGTGTTTACTATGCCTTTTTCTCTATAATATCTGCTTTCTTTTTACCTCCAGCACTTACAAGCCATTAGGAGAAGAGATATCCAAGATTTTGTGGGAGGTAGACAGGCACCAGTGATTTCTGATGTTTTTACAAAAATGGATTTCTGACTTACCTCTTTTTTTTTTTTTTTTTGGACCAAAGAGTGGAAAAATGGAAGAAAGTGATTCATAAACCAAATCAGTGGCATCATCCTAGTTGTGTGCTAGAAGATGGGCTTCAGTATGTGCACTCGCAAACCCTGGGTCTTATGGCCACAGGATAAGCCTATGGCATCAGGGAAGGAAAGGCAAATTTTCACTAACTTTGCTGGTGGAAAGCAAAGTTAACCGATGCTAGTTAACTGCTGCCAGCTGTCTATAGGAACATTACTTAATAAACATTTTCCCTAGATTGGAGGCTGCTGTATTATCAGCATGGTGACCCTGGATTGCTTTAGTGGGTCTATACCAGTAAGCACGCTGATCACACCAGAGTCCCTGTAGGCATAAGCACTCACTACTGGTCAAGGACTCTTGGCCAGTACAAACTGTTCCTGCGAAAAACAGCAATGCCTGGCTGGGAACTCGTGTCTTGATGTACCCTAGGGGCATGGGAATGGCTCAGTGTGACAGTGAGCCAGCTTTGGTCCAGCAACAACATCAGGAAGATGTGGGAAAAAGGCTTCTTGCCACCTGCAAAAGGAGCTGACAGCCACCAGAGCCCAGCTAAGGGATGATGACCACCAGCATGCTCAGTTTCTTCGTCCTTGTCCCTTCTTTTCCCAGAGTGGCATTTGGCAGCCTGACCCACCTTCAGGGGCCAGCCAGGTGCAAGTGCTGTACCCAGCTGTAGGGCTGCGAGAGCTCAGGGTACAGGGAGGTGAGCAGAGGTGTGCTGGTGTGGAAAGGGCTCTTGGGAACAGCTTCAGCAGAGAAGGAGCAGGATCACCCTGTGTGTGACAGCTCCCAAGAGCTCAGTGGGATATGTGACCCTGAGATTACCCTTGCAGGAGCACGAGCTCCCAAAGATTGCTGCCACTTTTCTCTTTATAATGCTGTGCACAAGGCAGAAACCAACAAGCAGCAAAGTTTCACTGAATGAAAGTACAACCCATTCAAGGAGGGGACACCAGCTTGTCTGTCCTTGGCAGAGAAAGGTGGCAAGTCTGATGTCCCAACATCTCTCAGTGCAAGTGTGAGTCAGAAGAAATAAATGCCCTTGTTGTACAGTCAGTAGCTTCAGTGAGAGGAACTCTGCAGTACAGCCTGCTCTGTTGAGGTCTCCTAGCCCTGAGCAGCCAGGGTGACATGGCCCCTCTCCCCTCCAAGTTCTTCCTAAACAACCCCCTTCTGCAGGCACTTGGGCTTGTGGAAGAGAAGCCAGGCAAACAGGAGCACAGACACCAGCACAAGGGAGCACAGCACCATCAGCCCCACGTAGCTGCCGTGGGAAAGGGGGGGCACAGCTGGCTCCTCTGCAGGGATCATGTTGGTCAGGTTCAGCATGTAGCCCAGGGTCCAACCTGCATCACTGCTACCGATCTGAAACAGAAGAGGAGCAGAATCAGCACTGGGAGGTGCAGGGGCTGCTTGTGGCGTTGTTGGGGCAGTGACCCCTCTGGGGGTACAGGACCGGGCTGTGCAGTAAGGATGTGTAGGGTAGAGCCCGCCCCACCACGATACAGACCTTTCCAAGGAAGTGGATCCTTTGCCAGCTATTGTCAGTGAACTCATAGCCATTTTCCAGGAGAGAGAGGATGTAGGCTCCAGAGAAGCAATATTCACTTAGGTACTTTTCTTTGATGTCACGATACATTGTCTTCACCTAGGGGAGGAGCAATCACCAGGCTGTTAAACACACCTTCCCACTGCTCCAGCTTGTGCCTGAGCAGGTGCAGGGGGAATATTCCCCATCTTGCTTTGGAAATTAAGCCAGCCATTTATCCTGCATCAAAGTATCAGCAGCCACAGTCTACTGCAACAAGCACTGCTCACCTCTTGCCAAGGCCGAGCACAGAAGCTCTCAATGGTTCTGGTCACTTTGTTCAGGGGAACGGGGCTTGAATCACTGGTCAGGTTCAAAAAGTTCATCACAAAATAGAAAGCAGAAAACGCCTGAAGAAGAAAGATTGTTTTAATCTGACTGGACCTCCACATGAGCAGAACAGCAGAAATCCCATTAAAAAAATCAGTTTGTTTATAGACGGAGAAATACAAGAAGCAACATCACACACATAAGAGCAGGTATATTTTCAAGAGTGATGTCATTTTGAGACATAACCCCTCTGAACTGCTGAGAGGTGGAGGTAGGAATTAATGGTATCCTGCAGAACTTCTGTGAGCTCTCTCCTTTACATGTGCCAGTGGCATACAGAGAATGCTGATTGCTATCACAACTGTGATCCCAGTTTGGCAACTGAATGAGGTGAGCGTGCAACCGATATCACCACAAAGAGCAGAGGTGATGGTCTGAAAGGACTGTGCAGAGCCCCATCATATAATCCAAAGTCCAGAAAACCCCTCTCTGACCATGGCCAGTAGCTGGTAGGTAGGGGGCAGTTTATGAACAGGACAAGGGTGTATTAACAGTTCCCCAGAAAACCTCAAAATCACTGAAGGCTTGCAGCTCTAGGACTGATGGTCAGCATGGTCAAGAGCGTGCACTGTCTCCTCATCATGTCTGGGAAGCAGACAGGTGAGCTGACTGGTTTTAGTAGCATTCAGACACTTCTGGGTGAATTTCAGGTCTGGTTCCACCACTGACCTCAGGAGACAAGGTTTGTGGAGCAGGGTGCCTGCCTGCAGCAGGCTGTCCTGCCTCTGTTGCTGGCCATCAGGAAGGACTGCTTAAAACATGAATTAATGAATACAGAACCCCAAGGAGATGGGTTAGAATGGGAACAGTGCAGTACTGGCAGGCCAGTATTTACTGGAGTAGCTCTTACATGTCTGTCCTCACCACAAGTGCAGCACTATTTTTGTAGTTCCATGTCCAAAAAGCCACCTTATGAATGATTTCCTGCCTCAGTCACGAAGAATGCACTCTAGCATTACACTGAGCTTCTGCTCTTCTGACATTCTGAATTATAGAGAGTTGAAGACTGTGAAGACTCACCCCAAAATCCCCTTGTAATGGAGGTAGGTATATCCCATTGAAGGAGCAACTGGAGTAAGGACAATTGGTTTTGTCGAAGAGTTTCTGGATGTTGTCTCGGCACTTTTGATAATCCCCCTCTCCCTCTATGTATAGCTGGCTGAAAGGTAATTGCTTTTTCTTGTCTGATGTACAAGGGTTTTTGAAGAAGTCACTTATATTTATAGTCCTCTGATACCCCCGGTGAAAGCATGGGTCAAGGAGACTGCTGCTCTCCATGGTCTGAAAGTAAAAATCAACTCAAACTGTTACACTTCGCTCTAGAGCAACACACTGAGAAAGAGCCACAGGGAATGGTGGCCGCAAAGCACTTGTCATGGTACATCACATCAAGGTGCACACATCAGGTCAAAGTGATGAGGGTGGCTTAAGACACTGGCTTTGAGGGGGAAGATGTGGATACTGTCACAGCTTCCCTGTAGGACCCTGGACAAATTACTTTCAGCCACAGTTTGTGAAGCTGCTGTTGATTTGGGATTCTCAGAGATGGTAAATGTTGCCTCCCCTGAGTATTTCAGTTAGGTGCAGTTCTCTTGGTATCCTGTGCCTAAGAATCAAGGCACCTCAGATTGGTAGTACTTGTGAAAGTATTGACTGTCACCTCTTTGGGCACCTTATGCCCAGTTTTTATGGAGGACAATGATGTTTCCCTAATCCAGACTAAGCAATGAGGCATTTAGCTGGGACATAGCAATTTTTACAGCACTAGTATACCAAAGATGGGAGGGTCCAGGGTCTCCATGTACAATTACAGGTGTAGATGTACTTGCCTGTAGGTCCCTGGCCAGTTTCTGTTGCAGAGCCTGATCCTTCCCATAGCAGAGAAAGCTATGTGTGTACACTTGGTAATCCTTGCCGTAGAGACGGAAGTAGAGCTGGTTCTCTGGAGACTCAGGAGAGACTTCCTTTGATACAAAGGTAATCTGTGTTGAGGCTCCTCCAAGGTCTAGTGCTCCCGATGTCTCACTTGTGGATTTCAGGGAATGTAGAAGCTTTTTCCAGCCAGACTTTAAAAAAAAAATTAATTTCAAAGTAAAACAGATATATCAGGCATGTTGAAGATTTTATTTTGGACATTAAAAAAGAAAGAGAAAGACTTATGAGAAGAGAAGCAGAAGCACAGAACACAGAAGACACAGGAAGTCCTGGAGAGGAGCATGACATGAGAACTGGAACAAGACACAAGAAAGGTGCAGGCTTGTAAATACAGAACCTGGATCAAGTCGTAATGTTTGCAGGAGGACTAAGAATATGAAATGTAATACAACTGTTATGAGAAGAATACAGCAAACTTACTGTTTCAGCTCCCAGCTGATTTATAAGCTCAATAGTAAAGAATTACTGTCAGACTTTACAGACACAGAAGTATTTTAGATCAGGAAGTGAGAAGCATGCTGTACCCAAGCAAAATTATTGAAGATGCTGGCATTTTATTTCAGTGCTTTAAGCCTGACTACAGTCATGCAGCCTGATATCAGGATGTACTCGCAGTAACTGCTGAGGCAAGATGTGCAGCTTCCTGATCCCTGGTAAATGGTTTACAAGGGAAGATAGTGCCTGCAATAGCTTCTTGCAAGACATGATTTACAAAGTGCTGCAAACCAGTTATTCAAACATACTTGCTACAGATACACCACCTGCTTGAAACTGCCCAGAAGGTAATTAATGGTGATCCATCCATAGGCTCCTTCTTCCTGACCAGTGATGATTCTGGCACCCTGGAAGTTGAAGGGAGATAAGCGTAGTGTCTTCTGTACTGAGGACAAGACTTCGTCAGCTGCACTTTCATTCTCTAACCTGGATGAATGGAAGAAAGAACGGGGTGACTCTGGCTGACAACTCTCAGTAGTCTATGAGCTTTATTCTGAGTAGACAGGCTGCAACTCCCCACCAAGTGTTAATTACAAGAGAACAGTCATTCATATGGGTCATCCAGTTCCAGCTGGCCACGTCACTCTCTGTCAACACCTTGACAGCACAGCTGCCACCACGTCTGACACTTATAGACCCTGGAGCTGAGGGTGGTACTTGGAGCAGAGACCAGAGCTCTTGTTCTCCTGGAGCATGTGTCCTGATAGGAATTGCACTGTGGAGATTCCTTTCACTCTTCACCACCACCATTAGGGAAGAAATCTAGAAGGTATCCCCAGGGAGATCTCCCAGGCAATATATACATAATATCAGCTCTGGGTTATAGCCAGACAAGAGTTCTGGGACACCATAATGAAAATCACAAATTAGAATTAAAGGACTATGTGATTATAAAATTACCTCATCCTCTGA
This sequence comes from Pseudotriccus pelzelni, assembly GCA_035584735.1. NCBI lineage: Eukaryota > Metazoa > Chordata > Aves > Passeriformes > Tyrannidae > Pseudotriccus > Pseudotriccus pelzelni. Next base: position 21,703,816 of record JAWMRA010000162.1, on the reverse strand, counting down.
TGGCCCCAGGATGAGTCAAGATATGTGGGGAGTTACAACATGGTTGGGCTCAAAAATTCTGGGTTAGGCCTAACACCAGACTGTGGGGATGTCTGAGTGTCCCTTTGATGTGGGGGATGTCTAAGCATCAGCTTGGGCACTGCTGATCTCCTGGTGTCTCTGTGCTGCATCTGGGTGCAGGAGATGATCGAAGGTTGGAGTGAATGGGCAAGCTGGGCAAGCAAGGGAAGAGCCAGGAGGACTCAGGGTTCAGAGAGGTCAGCTTCAGATGAGGGTGTCTAGGCACAGTGTAAGCCGGCAGTATCTCCAAGGACTTTTCCCAAGAGGCCCCCAGTGCGCATCCATGGTGATCCCAGGTGCAGTGCTGCAGGAGAAGGGGACAGGCCCTGCAGTACCTGAGAAGCCGCATGCCAGCAGTTGCTCCGAGGTAGACAGGTGTCTCTTTGTGCTGCATTGAGGGAATCACCTCTTTTGCTTGTTGTAGGCACTGTGCCAGAGAGGGACCTGCATTCTCTGTGGCATGGGAGTAACCTGAGATCCCAGGGCCTGCAAGAAATAAAGACACTTCATTGTTCCAACTCCAAGCATAACCCCACAATGCTGCCATGAGCAGGTGTATTAAACCATATCACAGGCAGCAGTATCAGATTCAACTACCCCATTCCTGAGAGGCTTTAGAAGTCCTACAGCACCAACTAAACCCAATGCACAGGGGGATGGCCACAGTGCCCAGCATCTGCCACCTGTTCTTCAAGAAGCAGGCTATGAACCAGCAATGAGGACTGCAGTGAAACAAACCATTTCCTGAGCATGTCCTGAACAGCTGCAGACTTCTTTGAGTCTGCCTGGGAGTCTACCCTGGATCTGTGCCTGAAAATCCCTGACCCTTCACTGTGCTGGGTCCTCCAGGGGCAGATGCTATCATTTGTTTGTGTACTTCATAGTCACACTACAACACTGGGTGTTTTGCAGCTCTTGCCTTTCATGCTAACACAAAGAAAAATTCATTGTCCCTCTCTGCCACATGTCCCCTGAACTGCCCCAGGCCCTGTGGCTGCGCAGCAGTGAAGCCCAGGCTGCGCTTGCTCCAGGTTGCCACGTGCTCAGTGTGCTGCCCATGACGTGGGATGGTGCAGTGCTGAGCAGCTATTGCAGCAGCTTGATAACAGTATGGCTCTTCCCTGCACTGCAGGGGCCTGAAAAGACCCCAGGCAGGTCTGACAACACCTCTCATCCCTTCAGAGTGCAGTGATCCATGACGGTCTGTGCTGCTCCTTGTTGTGTGCACCCTTAGGCTTCATTTGTGCCTTCCTGAACCATAAAATATCTACATAGCAATTAAATAGAATAAAAAATAAACCTTGACATGCTTAAGTTGAGCAACCTTGGGCCTCAAGCCCAGCAGCTAGCTTGCACAGAAGCCTTGAAAAAGAGCAAACTATTCCCTCCCCTCTCACTGCCTGATATTCATCAGCACTTCAGCAAGAGTGCATGCTGACGTTTTATTTATTTAAATACATTCTTTAGTGTAGATCTTTCCAAGCATTCTAAAAACAAAGGAAAAAGTGGATCAATTTTTCCCCCAGGAAGGTCAAACATATATAGCTCCCCATGGGAAGAGGTGGGATACACATTAGCTCACAGATTACAGAATCAGAATACTCACAGGATATTCTGAGTTGGAAGGGACTCACAAGGATTATCAAGTCTAACTCTTAAATGACATAACATTGTTTTCAATATTGGCTTCTTTTTCTGGGTTTCTCCTCCCCCACCCTTTGATTGCTTTATCTCTTCTTCATCCCATGCCCCTTCCATAGCTCCCTTTCCTCCTCTTACCTTCAACTTTACACACCTCCACCTGCTTCACCACCCCAGTGTCGTTCTCCTTCTCTGCTGGCCACTCGTACACATAGAGGTTAGTGTGGGACGATCCCGCATCCAGCACAATCCCATACTGTGGGCAAGACAGAGCCACTATCACACCTGAGGCACCAAACCAGGCACAGTATGTGCTGGCCTCCACACACGGGGGTCCAGAAGCAAACAGCTTATCTGGCAGCTATGGGAATGTGTGTCATTACTCTTCTCAGTAGTGCTTCAGTGTAAAGTTTCCATCAAAAGATACAAGAGCAGAAAAGCAGCAAAATTGAGACTGATTACTTAAGAGATGATCCCCCAACAAAGAGTAAAATAAGATGTTGAGGTGCATGGAGCCAGAAAAAGAGGTTAGCCAGACCCAGCAAGGGCAGCAACATGCCCTCGAGCACTATGAACACCTAACTCCCCAGGTTGTTTTCTTTTAAGAGTACCAGCTTGTAATACCTTAATATTCTTCGGAAGTGGCTTGTTTTGGGTCACTGCTACAGCAATTAAAGCAATTACAGCCAAAGAAGAGAGGAATCCCAGGATGAGTAGAATCTTTCTTGTCGAGGACATCTTTGGTTTGGTACCTGTGACTAGAGCAAAAAAGAAAACATTAGTATCCCAGTAGCTCATCTTACCCCACACTATAAAGATTTTTAGGCACATTCCTGCAGTCTCTTTTCACTATGAAACTTTTGCCCATCCCTATCCCATCTCCTACTCCACATCCTTGCGTGGGATTTCTTAGAGGCAGAGCTCAGCCCTGGTGTTCTGCAGATGTGCTTTCATGGGCCATGCCACGTCTCCATGATCTGCCCTGTGCCCAGTGTATTTCCCAGATTTATAATCTAAATTCAACAGATATAACAACTAAATAGCACTAGTGGACATACTTGCTCCCATTATGACAAGAAATCCATTTCTACCCATGCTGATGCTTCATACTCAAAAGTACTGATCATCTGACTGCTCACAGGATACTAATTTCTCTTCTCCTTATACACAAATACTCTAGAAGATGTTTAGAAATACATTACAGGTCATCCAGGATGGTGACAATACTTCGGCGTAGGCAACCACATCAACTATTGTCACCCTCCAATAAGGTAAGGTGACTTGCTGGAACTGAGGCTCCAGCGGTCTCCAGACCTCAGGTGATACCAGGTCAGTGCTCCAAATCCATTCTGGCACCTCACGTCATGCATGCAACTATGAAAAGCATTCAAGTTCTGATCAGGGCCATCTTCTCCCTGCTCTGGTTTTATGAGAAGTGGTCCTGGGTGCCATAACTATATAGTGTTACATGACCTTAAAAATTACCCCAAATCCTAGAGTTATTTTCAGAAGTTAGCCCAAGTCAAAAGAAGCAACGCACCTCTGGAAATTTCTAACTATTGACAAATAAGATCTTGCCACCTACCTAGAGAAAATGGAACCTAGAAATGCCAAGAGAGCTTGCTTTTAGGATGCTGCAGACATATCCATTGGAAACATGACACAGACCTGGAGCTCTGTGCTCCCTCTCATCACACTCATGTGTAAATCTGCTGAGGCTAACTGAGAAATTTGGAAGCTTGTTACACTCACATTTTGTGAGCGCCTGTTAGGGTCACAGCATGCTTGCCAGTATCTGCAAGAATGAAGCTTGAAAAAACAGTCCAGTGCACATACCAGACAGTAGGAAGTAAGAATGTATTTTATCCAGCTTTATTCAAAAATGCCCCAGAACTCATGGCTTGAAGCGATTAGAAACAGCAGAGCGTAGCAGCTGGGAGACTTTCCTTCTTATTGGAGAGAGTAGCTGGCTCAGGTTATGATAGCACTGAGCATGTCTGTTAAACAAAGATTATTTTAACCCTAGGAAAATGAACAAAACCAGATGCAATAATGTAAAATTAGCTGCACAGTATAGATAAGTTAGTGTGCTTGAAAAAAAGTGCTGCTGACAGTTGCACAGCACATTCACACAGTTATTGCCACCCTTACTCTGAGATCTTGCCTAAAGGCAGCCACTAAGAGCTTTGTTGAGTGTTTGCTGTCATAGGAACGAAGGCTGGGTGACTTTGCACAGCTTCTAAGATTTTCAAATTTCCTGTTGTGATGGGTATTGTCTGACTGCTGTATCTTTTCAGAAGTCACACTCTTAAAAGTACCAGCATTAGCAGCAAAGCAGGAACAATTTTCTCCCTGTAATGGACCATTCCAATAAACAGCTGTAGAAATCCCTTGTCTGTAGGCAGAGACATAATGATAATTGTCTGAGTCCCACCTGTAGGTTGAGATCAATCATTGTTTTGCCAAGGCACATTATTTCCTTAACCCTGAATATGACTCTTGCCTGAATTTTAGTTCGGTATCATGAGACCTTTTCAGGACTCTGTGGGTTGTAGAGATGTGATTTCATTGCTGTATCCCATATCAGAGTATCCACCTGTGTGAACTCTTATGCTACCAAGGAGCATTTTCCTGAAATGTTTCATACAAGAAAAGAGTTCACAGAATGATAAGCATAACCCAGAAGGTAGCCTAGCAAAGCAATAACCTTCTTAATAGCACTCAAAGTGTACATACCTGAATACTTGATTATTTAAAAAAACAAACAACAAAACCCAAACCAAACAACAACAGTGCAAATCCAGATAAAGAACTCAATCTCATAAAAGTTCACCCACCATTTGTTCAGAAAAGGGAGGCATTTCAACAAGTTCCCTTTTCTGTGCACTTGGTTACCTCCATCTAGGTTCTGCAGGGGCTAAAGAATGAACTTATTCTCGCTTCCTCCTTTGAATTTCAGATTCACACCAATGAATGTCATGCAGACACTCCCCAGCATCCACCAAGTGGACCGTACTCGACCATCTGGTTGCCAGACCACAGGACTTTTCCTCCATTAGCAGTTTTTACTCAGGTAAAGATTAAGCAGACGTGATCTTCTGTCTCTGTGCCCAGTCAGAACCCAAATAGAGACAGATCTCTACTTTTTCTCCCATACTGCCTTCTGTAAGCAGTGACAAAAACATAAGGCCATAAGTAGGCATAGAAACGATGCTGCTTTTCCTCTCCCCAACCTCAGAGTTGCTTGGTGCTGGAGCCCTGCCTGGCTGCATGGGCATTAAGCACTCTCTAGATGTTGGAGAACAGCCCAGCTGCTCAGGCATCTCTGTCTGTTTCTAATTTTGGTCTCTTTGCTTTTTTTGTGAGGGCTATCATTGGTTCCATCCAGTGATGGTCTCAAAACACAACCAGATCTAATATCCTTTCTGTCTCTAAGACAGAGAACTGAGAAGGATGTTGTCAGCCACTCCAGCTGACAGCAGTTTTCCTGCAGAAACCCTGTTACTCTCAGTGTAGAACCCAGGAAGGACCACACCAGTGTGGGAGGCAGTTCTGTGTGAAGGCAAGGAAGCAGGTTTGACTCCTTTGTCTTCCAGATCCTCAAGACAAATATGAAACTACCCCTTGAATGACACTAAGTCACTGGCAGCTCTGTATGCCAGGAGATGTCACTCATAGCCAAGGCTGCCCACCTACCAACTCTCTTCTCACCAAGCAAGACGTAGCAACAAAAGTTAAAAGGAATCAGGCAATCAGCTGCTTTTAGAGATGAAATAAGGAGCAAATAAGGCTTGTTTGAAGACTGAAATTAGGACTGTCAAGGAGAAAAGGGAAGATGCTGACTATAGTCCAAAGCCATGCTCAGTTCAGATAACCTCACTGTAACCCATCATCTCTAATAAATACAAATATTTTTGTAAACTCTGGCTTAACACAACAGCCAAAGCTGATGCGTGATCTCTCCTTTGGGTGTTCACACTCAGTCTGTTACAGAGCAGATCACAAGAGACTGTACTTCAAGGACACTCTTCCACTGCACAAGTGCCACACTGACAGAGACAGTTCCCACCATGACCTTTATGCTCTCAGTACACCTCTGTATGGTCAGAAACATTCTCATTTTCGGTCCTTATTTATTTATTGCTAGTCTATTCCTTCTGCCTCTGTTCCACTTTGATCTCATAACTTCTGCAACTCTCAATCCTCTTGGAATTTTATTCTCTTAGTCAATTTATAAACAATGATCCTTTCTTGATTTTTGTGTTTCCAGCCTTTTCCATCTACCCCAAGAGTCCAGCAGCACTTCTCTGCATACAGAATAATCTGCTTTTATTTTTCTTGAACATTCTGACCAGAGCTGCTAGCCTTGTACAGTAATGAACACAGGATATGACATAGTCCCAGCCCAAAATGAAGTGAGGTAGGGACCTGTACTACCTCAGAAATATGATCATCTACAATAATGGCCAGAACTAAGTCAACCCAGTACATCTCCTATGAAATCCCAGCAAATCAACCTAGTAGAGAGGGGCTTGGGCAATGCAGTCTGTGCTCATTTACTAACTGCAGGGTTTCATGTCTGTGGAGTTCTGTCAGCAGTGATGGCAGGGAAAGGGCATGGGAGCAGACAGTGCTGCCGTTCAAGGTGGAGAGGGGATACACACATTATCCTCCTGGTGAGTGAAAATGAGATTTCAGTAGTCATTAAGCTTTTCAGACTGAATTGCCTGAAAAACTCACCAATTACCCTGTGAGGCTGCTGAACTTGCATCAGGTTTTGATGCACGTTACTCAAAAGGCACTCCTGTCTTCAGCCTCACCACAACCAAACATCTGAAACCATAAACACTCAGAAGAGCCACACTCTTTCATTTATCAACCATTTTATGAAATTTCCTCTGTCCCCAACTGACTTCTTACCCATTCTTCATCTTCCTTTTTCATTTAAGCAAGCTTTTATCGAGGTTACCTAGGAAGACTTTGCAAAGTAATGTAAACCACCTGTTTCAGGCCAACATGTCTTAGACTGTGGAGAGGCTCGGGTTTCGCTTAGAACATGCATACAAGCACATATACAGTAAGTAAATGGCTTTGGTTTAAGAGGGTTTATTTTAAAATCTCAGGGCAAGGCACTGAGCACGTTAAAATTAGAATTTAAGCTCCAGATAAGGATTTTTACAACTGCTACATGGAACAGCGTGGGAGACTCTGCTCCAAGTTTTAATTATTCATGTGGCAAAGATTGTGGCATAAACACTGGTGTGATCTCTGACCCTCCTAGTAGTGCTATGTAGAATAATAAATACACATTTACTGGATTATGTTTTTCCAGTTTAAATACTTGTAAGTGCTGAAGTACAAACACTGAAGTGTCAACAAAACTGATAATCCAAACAATGTAATGGGTTTTTTGGATACTGTCTTTCAGAGACATTTGATACTGAAATCATGCAGCCTTACATGTCTCAAATCCCAGCAGACTGCTATGAATCTAGGCTACACAGCTGGGCAGAGTGCTTGAACTAATCTGTCCCATGTACACACATACCTGTGCACTAGTGAGCTGAAACATAAAGAGTGTGCCTATCTCTGAGATAACACAAAGCTGGGGGAAAAACTCACTGACACATGGGACTGGAATCGAAAATAAATTTGACAAATAGGGGAGAGCCTAACTCACTTAAGGACAAGAGAAAATATGACATTTAGATAGTAGCCATCACCAAAAGACAGCATGGTAAGCAATCTGTTAAGTAGCTCTTCTAGAGAAAACATTATTGCAGCTATAGCAGTTTATAGTAATCCTTCCCTCCATCTAAAGCTGGTAAGGCCTCCTGTGAGGTTTTATGACCAGTTTTGGACACTGCGTGTGAGGAAAGATGTAGACCACTTGAAGAAACTCCAGAAGAGAATAAGAAGAAAGATCAGAAGTCTAAAAGTTTCACCTAGGAGGAAAGATTGAAGCAATTGGATTGTTAAGTTTAGAAAGAAGAAGAGCAAGGGAGACTCATTAATTGTCTTCGGACAAATGACATCTCTATCTGCCATCACTGTTGTAGCTAGCTGATCCTGTCTTAGGACAGGGGTGGCTCCTGGACTTTCTCCCAGCTCTGTTTCCTCGGTTCAGGAGGCAGGGAGTCAGCAAAAAGAGGCCAATGAACACATAAGCTACACTATTAGCAAAGGCCAATGCAATGCCTATGCTCTCCTTGTGGGATACAGATGCAGTTGAATAAATGTGTTCCCTCCTTTCCCCAACAAAGCTCCAGGTCGCATTCAGTCATAATTCAGTCATGGCAACTATCCTGCTAAATGCTATCCATGTGTACAACACTGCTTGCTGTGGGAGCAACTCATCCTTTTGCTGCTTTTAGTGTTGTGACTGGGATAATTGCACAAGACAGCCCTGTTTTCCTGGAAAAAAGAAAAGTACATGGAAATCCTGGAGAGCTGGCAGGTGCTAGAGGCAGCAAAAGCTGAGCAATGGCTTCAAGAGACAGACCCAAAGGAGCGGTCAGCACACAGGCCCCTTCTCTGCCTTCTGCATCTGCCCAGAGCACAGAGGGGCTTTGTGCTCAGGGCAATCCCACGGCCCTGCTTACATCGGCCCTGCGGCGCGGGTTTACTGCTGGAGAGGCAACGCCTGGGGGGGGTTCTGGGCATGAGCCCCAGTGACCCGGACTGCCACACCAACAAATCCCTCATTCACCCTGTGCACAAAGCAGGTTCCCCTGTCAGAGACCTTCCCACGGTACCCTGCAGTGCTGGGTATGGTGCTCAGCCTCCCTGGCTCTCTGCAAGGCACTCCCACTGCCTCCCACCTTGACATCACAGCCCATCTCCCTGCCACTATACACCAGCCCCACCAAGCTTTCCCGATGCCTGCTAATTAAATAGTGTCTCGGCAGGAAGATATTCTTCTGGCTTATGTCGCAGCAGTCAGACCCAGATACTTAATATACAACCAGCAAGTGGCAGGATACTGCTGACACAGTGACCTTTAGACAGTTATTTTTCATATTTATATGGTGCTTACTGGACTTCTATGCCTGTACCCTACTTCTGCTCATACTCATTTCTTTAGGATTCTCAATTCAAATAGGTTTTTCAAATGGGAAAAGAAAACTGTTATCAGTTACATCAGTCTCCTGCCACAAAACTTCTGGTATTAGTTTGCTACCAGCCCATCAAAGCTGTATTTTAACTGGAGATTTATTGCCATTACCCACAAAGCTTGAAGTTTTATCAGAAAATATCCAGGGAGCTCCAGATGGCTTCCCCTCCTCCCTGGCTTATCAGCTAAGTTATTGCTTGAATATACCTGACTATCACATGATGTGAAGGCATTTGTTTGTCTTTCGAGAGAGGGGATAAAGAAACACCAAGTGCTGACATCTTTTCAGCTTTGTCACTGATAGTTCTAATACACTGACTTGCAATGGGTGCATGGTTCTGCCAGGCTTCCTTTTGTGCTCAAGATCCTTACATTTTTCTTTGCTCTTCTTAAATCTCTGGTCATGATTTTTACCTTATGCTTCTTTTGACCATCTTTTACGCTTTCCAACTTTAAATTTGCACTAATTTTAGCTTCCTCTTTTTTGTCTCTAAATATGCATCTTTAAGAGATTTTATTATTTTTCAAATTAACATAACTTTCAACAGTTGGATTATGGCTTCTGTGGAAAAGCACAAGTGAATAGTCTCCTGATTAGCATTCCTATTTGCCCACTTTAAATACTCTGCTGATTCAGCTAAAGTATTTTTTATTTTGTGAAGTCACTTCTTTTAACAATTAGACATTGTTGACACAGAGTAACTGTGAATTGCTTTTGTAATAATTCAGAACTCTTGCAACGTCTCTTTTTTGTGTTGAGACTGGGGCCAACATACATTTGTCTTGAGCTGGAAGTAACATATTGCAAACTATGAAATGATCGCCCCCAGTTTTGGAGAATTACCCTGTCTTCCACTTAAACCCACCATCGTATCAGCTTTCCTCATCCCAATATAGACTGTCACTCCCTTCTCTGTCTCCAGCATCCCGGCAGGTAATGGGCACTAAACCTCACCTGCTTTGGTCACTTAGTCCCGGTTCAGCCCCAGGCAGCTGCTGTGTACAACTATTGAGTTATTGTTGCTGTTAAAGACAGCAGGGCCACTGCTTATATTGAAGATAGGTGATGAGTGAGTCACATTACCATTCCAGTGCAGCCCACCATTCCCCGTATCCCACCACCCACCCACACCAGTGGGGTATACAATTTGTCATGGAAAAAAAAGAGAGGAAACAGCTTCCAGAACAACCGCTCCCCTCCCTTCAATATCCACACTGGGCTGGCAAGTTCAGAAACTTCCTGGAGAACACGGAGTCCTGAGCACTGTAAATACTGCTATGCCCCACAGGAAGTTCTGACAGGGAGAAGGACTGCAGAGAAAACAGATCCAAATCCCTCATCACCCACAGCACACTCTGCACCCAGCGCTTACAGAACTGTTGAAATACAACCCCCAGAAGCCACCAGTTTCCCCTGTATGCCTCTCCACTGGGGCGCTGAGGCCGCCAAGCCTCTTGCAATATCTCAAAGATGTTTTACTCTGAATTGCAGATTCCTGGGATCACCCTGTGTGTTGAACAACACTACTGCTTGCAGGGGCTCATTTCCCTGGTTTCCAAACAAAACACACAGCTGCCCGAAGTGCCACATGTGAGCAAGCAGAGCCACTGCCAGTGCTTTTGCAGCCAGTAGGAACCTGAGCTTCCCGAGTATTTCTGCACAGCAAAGCAATCAGCTTTTCTCCTGAAGTTTCACTTCCCATCCAGGACAAAAAACAGCTGGAGACCAATCACAGAAGCACAAGCACTGTTACAAGCTGGTGCAGCATTAACAGAACCACTGGCAAAGCCCCTGGATGATGATGCCCATTCCACAGCAGCCCCTCATGCAAGTGCATAAGCTGCAGTGCTTATCTCTGCCTGGGATTTTGCCTACATCCAGGTTGTGCCACCCCTTAATAGTGTGATTTCCAGCACAGGTATCTGCTTTTTTTGAGGGGCACGTCTTAATCCTGCAAGATACCCAGGGAGCTTTTCCTCCCTTAACATGCAGAGCACCCATTTGCAGCAGAGAAAACTGTAGGCACCTTCCATTTGCAAATAATCCTAGCAGATGAAGCAAAGGCCCCTAGCTATCCAGGCAGGGCAACAACCCTGCTGCCTCCTTTCAGTAAGCCAGGGTTAGGGTTGCATGCATAAAACAGACAGCACTCTGCTTGAACACTTCCCAACTTGCCCCCATACCTCCAGCTGTCAGCACTGCTATCTCCAGTCCTCTTTTCACAGCATAGGACAGGGAACAGCTGGAATAGTTTCTGTCTCCTGATGAGAAGCACATCTACTCTCCAAGACTTGTGGAAAAATATACTGATTTCTCAGAGGTCAACTTTAATAACTGGGATTCCCACAAACCACGAGGAGAATTCAGCTTACGATATTTGGCATGAATATCATGCTCTGTTCCTCATCCTGCTACAATTTCCATTTCAAAAAGCAGGAAACCAATTATCCTGTGGCATTTCTAGTGACAACCAATGGGAAGGAACATGGGATCAAAGCCCGTTGCAGGGCACAGGCCTTGACAAAGTTCCTGAGCGTAAGAGAAGAAATACTTGATGTTTCAAAGGTAATAAAGTAAATATGAATCTAAATTTTCACAGTCAGAAGAGCACTTTGAAAAGGCTGGAGCCTCATGCTGACATGTAACAAAAGAACCAAGGAGTTTTGCTGGATGAATGGGCTGGCACAGGATGTTATTAATCTCTAAAGTTCAGATTACTTATTACTGGGACGTGCAGTGAATCCCAAGGGAAGAATTAGGCTCAGGAAAAAAACCCCATTTGTAATCAAACCGTAGTCTGGCTTTCAGTTTGTATGTCTTCATTAATCTTCCCTGCCCCTCCCCCCACCGTCCTTGCCTCAAATATTTCAAAACACAAACACAAAATATTTTGGATAAGGCAACATGGGCACAGAGGGACAGTCAGAGCAGCCCATCCTTCTGACAAGTGCACGAGCTTAATCACAGAATATTCTGAGTTGGAAGGGACCCACAGGATCATCAAAGCCCAGTGCTTAAGAGAATGGCTCACAGAGGGATTGAGCTCAGTGTTATTAGCACCAGGCTCTAACCAGCTGAGCTAATCTCAGAGTCAGCTATCCCACCTGTGCCTATTATGTGCAAGCGGCTGCAGCAGAAGCACCAAAGCATCATCACCTCCGGGTGACTGAACAGCCCCCAGGCATCTGCAGAGACTGCACCCAGGACTGGGCCTGGCAAATGGACATCACAGCTCTGACTTCTCACTGCATGTCCCCTAGAGAAGTAAGAGGGGGAGCTCTCACCAGCTGCTCTCTGTTCCCAGCAAGGAGATGCAAGCTGAGAAGTTCCATGCTCTTCTGTAACACTCTCTCCAGGTTTCCATGCTCTAGTCTGGGAGTCCAAAGATGCTTACTGGGACACAGAAATCAACACTCCCCACTGTCAAAGCCGACAAAATAGAGGTTACTTCAGCTGATGAAGCAACAAGCTTGTGACACAGCTGCTACAGGAAAGAGGGCAAATCTATAGCACAGAAAAGAGCCACCAGCTGGCTCTGTGAAGATGAGCAGAGCTCCCCAGCAGCAGGACTGGTCAGCAACCCCGGGCCCATTCAAAAAGCAGCTACAGGTCTGCTGCTTCCCTCCTGCCACTGTGTTTCCCAGCCTCTTTCAGCACCATTCTCCCTCTGATTTTGTATGGGAAGTCCCAAGTTCAAGCTGGAGCCTACCTTCCAGCCACAGGATCTCCAGTCCAGCTGCAGAGCTTGCAACAAATTCACATGAGCACATACTTTCCTCACATCTCCTGCAGGAGCAGGGACATTGAAATAGTTATTTATTAACAGGTCTGGGGCAAAATGAGCAAGAAAGAAAACAAATCCATTTATAAATCAGCAAAAGAGAAAACTTGTGACTGTAATGATCTCCTTTGTAATTCCTTAAATGTGGTCTGGAGCTGGCCTAGCATCACTTCTTGTGATGCTGAGACAGCAGAAGAGCCCCACTTGTGCAGTAAATAGCCTGATAACAGCAGAATAGGTCCAAAGAAGTAAGAACTAATTTATGCCACATTCAGATTTTTCTTGGCTTCTGCTAGGATTTGGGGAGACTGATAGTGGGCAAATATCTCACCACTAAATGCCAAGCAGTGACTCACATTAGCATCTACCTCTGCAGTCCAGGATATATGCTTTCCCCTGGGACAAAGTGGAGACAGGATAAAGACAGAAAACTCGTGCAAGAGCTGTCTGGAAGAACAGCAGTTGATGTCAGCTGAGCACTCATATAGGAGCATACCAGTCCTGAATACTTTGCCAGACTTTGTCCTTTGATAACATTTCTCGGGGGGGGAAGGAGAACAAGAATAACAAAACACTGTTTTGTTTAACTGTTACCCATAGCAGAGAAAAGCTGAGCTAAAGTTTCCAATAGTTATCAGGACAAAATTCTAAATTAGACATGCAATGTACCATTTTTGAATTTAAAACTGGTTGGACAGGAGTTCTGTCATGTGGATAGCTGTGTAATGAGCACAAGGCAACGCACCAAGATGACGTTACAACAACAGTATTTTAAAATGCTCAGTATAGCAGTGATATGGATGAAGGAGCCAAGGCCTCAAGTAGAAGGGGCAAATTGCTCTGTAATTCATTGGGAGGAACTGCATGTCCACTGAGGACAGATAACTAATGTCTGAAGTATCTATGGAAACCACCATCTTACACAGGAACAATAAAAGTCATAAAAAGACAAACAAAAGAAAAATAACTCCAACTTCAGATTCTCATAAGGACAACAACACTAACTGAAAGCAGGATTTGATCCCAAAAAGATGGGGGCTCAAAGAGATGTGAAGTCTGGAAATGAAGGCTAGAGGCTGAAGGAGAAATAGGAGCTCTAACCCTATGGGTCAGATGTGGGAGCCCTAGCTTTAAAATCCATTTATTGACTGGGCTCCCACAGCACTCTTATTCAGATGACTCTCAGCAGTGGGTCTCTTCCTGGGTCATGACTTGCTAATGTTTTTTTATGCAGACCCAGGGGAAGTCAACTTATTTTGGGTGGGAACAGTGGAGGCAAAAGGCTTTTGAGTAGTTTCAGCTTTGCAGTTCCCATCACTGAAAGCATCTGACAGCTTTTCTTGCCCTCCTGTTTTTGTCTCATATTTTGATCCAGTATTTTTCAACCCTCAAAGCCTCTTACAGCTCAGCTTCGAACTCATATTTTTGCACCATTGATCACATCAAAACAAAAGCTTCTTAAACTCTGATTACCAGCTACTAAGGAGAAAAGGATGTGAAAGCTTTTTTTAAGAATGGAGCAGTTTTTAATGTAGCTATGATACAGCAAATTAATGCAGCGATAGTGTGAGACCTTATGAAACAGGAAGTTGATATTTGTTTTGAAAAATCTTTTTGGTCACACTTATTTTCTCACCCAAGCTCACTCCCCTTGTACTCATAGGCACCAGGCTCGCCCAGGCGCTCTGGCAAGATCCCATGTGAGATGAGACCAAGGGCGCCAGATGCCAAGTCCTCACTGCATCTCTTGGGTTCCTCTTCATTGGCAAGCTACAAATTCTTGAGCAGGTCTTTTTCCGTCTTCAAGAGCTAATGCTTACTGCAGTGTGATCCATTTGCCTTGAAATCTCATTTACCTGGGACAGGTGGCTGCTCAGTGCCTTTTTTCCCCTCTCATTTTGGGTACTTTAGCTCCCATGGTCTGTCTCCCTTCTGGGAGAGGAGGAGGACAACTTGCACGCAGGATGTACTGTGAGCTTACTGTGATCCTTCTGTTCCTCGAGCACAGTTTTCTTCCCCAAACAGTCATCTGCACAGGGGCTTTATCAGCACCCATGCCTTTTGCTGACAAGCCATTCATATGAGGCTTATCAAGGTGCAGGCTGCCGGGCTTGTCACAAACACATTTTTTCAGCATTTATCCACTTTTAGTGCAGTCGGTCGTGTCCTTTGGTTATCAATACAGACCATTCTTTTAACCTTTGATCTCTTGCTGCTTCTACTGCTCACACACACACACACACTTCATTCACATTTCCTTCAGGCCCGTTGTAGTATTTCTGCTTCTCCAGCTGCATGCCTACCTTATGCATACTGTACCAGGAGCTTCACTCCCCAGGCTGTCATCGCAGATGGAAAAAGATCTCCTTGGTTTGGTTAGCTTATAGCAACAGCAAAGGGAGTAGGTTTTAGGGCTGCTGTGGTAACCATGCTGCTCAGAAGTAGCCAGGTCTCCTGCTCGAAACTTGTGGCGCAGCACGCATGAGCACAGCAACAGTGGCAGTCTTCTGGGAGTTAGAGGATGTTGAAATTCTGGAGGGGAACAATGCAGTCTGTTCCCGGGTGCCACCACCAGACTCACCACAAAGGATTTTAAATAGTTTACACCCAATATCTACTGACAGTGTTAGAGCTGGAGCCGTTTTCAGTCTGTCATGTGCCAAGCAGCTTCCTGTGACAGCACAGGGTGAGACCATTGTCACCAGTGTGGCGCAGACTTGGTAGCATTCTTATACCCGGGCTTGCAGGATAAGGCTGGCATTAACATCAGCTTCTCCCACAAGGCTCTGGTGAGACAGGATAGCTGCAGTTATCCCATAGCAGAACCACAACACTCACAAGGAGGCTTTTGTGCACACAGTCTTATGAGTCCAGCCTTCTCCCAGCAAGGCTGGGACTCTCACTACTTTCCCACTATTCCCAGACTCCCATCAACTCTGTGGCTTACACAGCTGATGCCAGTT
Organism: Pseudotriccus pelzelni; assembly: GCA_035584735.1. NCBI lineage: Eukaryota > Metazoa > Chordata > Aves > Passeriformes > Tyrannidae > Pseudotriccus > Pseudotriccus pelzelni. The sequence continues at coordinate 21,688,256 of JAWMRA010000162.1, read as the reverse complement.
CTCAGCAGTGCTGTCTGCCCACAACATATGGGAAACTAATACAAAACAGGTAATACTGGAGCCCACCATCATACTTTTGTCTGTAGAACTTCAGCCTTTTCCTTGTAACAAACTGAAACATTTAAATTTGTCACAGTGCTTTTGACCCATATGCTGCCAAGGGGTTTACAGAGGTCAGCACTGTAAACCCCATTTCCCCAGATGATGAGAAAGCCTAAGGGAGCAGCACATGCCTGGTTCTCTTCCTCTGGACCACCTCATTCAGTTGTCTGGGTAGCTCTCATGTGTCAGGGCTCACAGCACACTCCCTTCCTGCAGAGAGGCAGAATTCCCAGGGTCCAGGGAAAGAGCAGCACACTTTGACTACAACTACTCTTAAATTCATATTCCATCATTTTGATATATTCTCTGATGTTCTGCCAGACTAACAACAATTTGGAGATTAATGGGCTAGCAAAGTACACACATGACTCATGCTACAATATCTATGCAGTTCTGCTACGACTTTAAAAACAGGCGATAAAAATTGAAAATGTCATTTAGGTTAGGAGAAACACGCTGAAAAAGAGAAACACAGCCAGCAGAGTCCCATGGAGGAAAAAAGGCATTCCCTGTGTCTCCTTCCTGCCATCTAACTTCAGGGACAGAGGAAGGAGAAACCATCAGAGTTAAAAGAGTTCATTACTACATTAAAAAGATGCTAGTAAACCTAAAGACTAACCACTAGACCACACCAAAGGTTCCCGAGATGTGTAAATTTACAGTTATAGTCTTCTGAGAAATAAAGGGGCAGAAGAGGTTCTCCAAATCCCTGTTTACAAAAGGACATCTATTCCCAGCAAGGCCTATGGGATCCAGTTAGAATTCTAAGACACCAAGTGGCCAAAACACTGGAAGGTCCTTAAATTGGCAGAGAAATTACTAGTCTCTGTAGCTGAAATACGCTTTGTAACCTAAAAAGCAACTGTAAAATTACTGTCTTTAACATGGAATTCATAGCATGGGGCCAGGTTCTATTGTAAACCTCTATTTTTAAGATGAAGTGCAAAGGTTTAACTTCACAGTTTGCTTAACTGCTGTTTGCTCCACCACAGAAAGGGACCATTGTACCTCTGTCTTATGCCATAGTTCCACCTTTTAAATAAGGTCCCAATTCCCTTTGGTTAATGAAAGAATAAATCCTAAACAACATCGCTGGAACATTTTTCTTCTCTGTATGACTTTCACACTCTTGTGAAAAACTCTTTTTAAGTTTTGTAAATAAAAGCCTGACCACTAGATTCAGCAGAATAAAGTTCTTTTCAGCTTCCGCTGTTTTCATGTTTACTGCAGTCTCAAACAAAGATGACAAACAGTAAGATTCCTATATTATTTCAGGAAAGTGAGACTAAATATATAGAAGCTTTAGATCAGCTTACTGAGCACATTCAATTCAAGACAAAATTGCAGATTTCCAGTCCATATCCCACAAAGCAGTTGGAGCCAACAGGCAAGGGCTGATTGTGGCCAAGAGCAGATGTTCTCCCTGGCAAGAGCTGCCCCCTCCCATTCTGTTAAAAAGCAGGTGGCAGGGAGGGACAGTTTTCAGCAGAGGAACAAATGCCACTCCATTACCTGTCCTCACCCACCAACCTACACCCCACACAGGAGCTCCATCTTCCCTGCTGCTGCATGCCTGCTCCCTGGGCTCTGCCAGGCACTCGGGATGTTTCCATCCCATTAGCTGTACTGAAGGGTCTCCAAATTCCCTTCATCCCTCACTTTTGGAGGAGTCTACCTCTCTTTGCTACAGCCCAGGGAGAAAGGAACAGCGGCTGCTGCCTCCCCTGCCCCCATCTGCAGTGTCACTTCTGGTGAACGTTAGAAACCACAGCAGCTGAAGCGGCCGTTCCTGTCACTCCACAGTCTTGGGTGCCCTTCGAGCAGAATATCACAGTGCTGTGAACGATCTCAGGGGTTGAAGTGGTTTCTGCGTTCTGTGCTGCTGAGTCACCTTTTCCAGTCAGCACAGAGCTCAAAGGCCAGTGATGGTTTGAGCTTTGGCTGAAAGATTGCAGACAGTTAATGAAGACAAGCAAATTCTCATTCCTTTGTAAAAATAGGTCCATTTTCTTTGCATCCTCTCCCTCAAGAACAATCTGGCATTCACCATCCTATGTGGTCAGGGCCAAGACTCTCAGGAGGATCAGAAACAAAGGAGAGAATACAAATCAACTAAGAGCTTTTAACTTCTACTTAAACAAAATAAAAGCATTTGGTCAAAGGTGCAAGTTCCAGCCTTTAAACCGTTCAGCCTCCACATAAGGGTTACTTTTTGGTCAGAAGAGATGTAGCATACAGCTGGATGAAGGTCACAAGGGAGCATGGGACAGCATGGGTCAGACTGATGGGTGTACGTCTCCTCATTTCAGAAACCTAATCCCTGTGTTGACATCACAAGGGGAATGTGAAAGGCAATGTGAAGGCAAACAGTCAAGCGGCTCTGCATATCCTCATGGAAAGCTCTTCCCAAGCTGGAAGGGACAAATACGGGCTTAGACAAGAACTATAAGAGGCATAGTTGTAGCATTGCTGGTGCTGGCTAAGCACCAACAGAGTGGTGACGGCAGTGACTACTACACTGCCTGCATCACCCTTGAGTGTGAACAGCCAGTGCAGGACTAGGGACAGACGGACAAGGAGCCCAGGGAGCAGGCTGGGAAACAGATCTTTCCAGCATTTTCCACATTTGGGGGCAGTGAATGCCTGAGAGGATGTGAGCAGATGAATTTGTTCAGTGTGCACTTAGCCGACTCTGTTCCCTTCCATCTGGTCTCTCACACTTTTTCCCTTAACTCATTTCTTTATTTGTACTGCTAATGCAGCACTGTTTCAGAGCACAGGGCTGTTTTTGTGAATCTCCTTGTGTTGCAGTGAAGATTTCCACCCCCACCCCCCCTAATAACTTCAATCTAAGTGACTTTTACACTTACCCTCCTTCTGTTCTCTCACTTGGGCTGGTGGTGGCTTTCAAGTTAGACAAGCTGAAAGTTATTGCAGATTAAAAAGAACAAGGCTAGGGGACAAGGACAGGCGCCTTTTCTCTTCTCTTTCAGCAGCACAGATTTATGTCAGATTACACCAGCTGTAGAAGTGCACCCTTAGGCTCTGCTGCTGTCCATGAAAGCATGCTGGCAACAGCTCTGTGACTAGAAGACAGTGATGGAAGTGCCTGCCATAAACCTTCAGCTCTGCTCAGGGAAGGGAAGTTTCCACTGAGTTGAAAGATAAAGCCAGTTCTCACATCTAGATGACAAAACAATAAGAAAGTAGAATTTTAGAAGTGGTCCCCATCTAACTCAGCTTTCAGAAAACCAACAGTGGTGCTTCTCTTTTGAACACGATCTAGAATTTTACAATTTAAGTTTGATCACTCTCAAGCAATACTAATCCCTGATGGGGTGGCTCCCCAAAGTCATCTGAGTGTATCTACTTCATCCCAACGATCAGCCCAAACCCTTCTGTCTTTAAAAGCATCCTAACCACCTTGAACAGATAATTTCCAAGCTGAGAGCTCATCTCCTGTATCAACAGACTTCCAGCCAGATCCAGCTCTGTCCAACACTGTTACTGAGCACTGGGCTAGTAAGATGATACAAAATACCTACTCAGAGGGTATTAACCCAAAAGTTTCCTTTTCTAGTTGCTCCCAAACCAACAGGTGCTAAAGGTGTAAAGATGTCTTAGGAAAAGAAGGAATGTGAACAAGAGTGACACTTTTCCTATACTAAGCCAGTTATGCAACTTGGGAAAAACCGAAAAGATTATAAATTATTATAGCTTTTATAACCCTTCCCTTTTCAGGTGTCCAGCCTCTTAAATTTATTTTTTCTCCTCTAGAAATTACTTGAGGGTTTTCTATATGCTCCTGGTAATTAGAAGTCAAGAGGCAAACAAAAAGCTTATTGCAGTGGTCACAGTAAAGCTGACTAGAGGACAACCTTCTCCCTCCATGGTAAGGCAGCTGAGCATACACATAAAAAAATTTAAACTGTTAGCTATGGCTGTCCCAGACACACACACATATATATATACATATACACATACACACGTACATACACACCTCTGCATATTTTTTCCAGACAACATTGTCTTTCTAATCTATTCGGAGCTGGAATGTCCAATTTTCCTCCCAAAGTCACATTAGCTGTGCTTTTACAAGCTTGGCTTGAAGCCTTTTATTTGCTCTTTATGTTTCCAACCGCTCTTGGCTTCTTTAGACTTTTTCCTCTGACTTAATTGGTATTTGTACTGGTCCTCCTAGCACTGACAAGCTCCATCTGTAAATCAGCAATGATTTTATACTTTTTAGATCATTATTGAAAATGTCTAATGCCATTGGGCCTCTTGCAGAATACCTCTGGAAACACAGCTGTTTAGTGATTATTTGCTTTGATGAATATTTTTGAGGTTTATCGCTATCCAGTTCTTAATTATTAATAATCCATTAGCTCATTCTCTGCTAGAGAGTCAAAGGGAGACTTTTATAATCACAACAACATCAGAAATTCATCTATTGTGAAGAAGTTTAAACATGGAAGATATTAATATTTGCTGTTTTCAACCACGTTTGTTACCTCTGAAAAATAAAACAAGTGCAAGTAATTATTTGGAAAATAAAGGACCAGTGCCTTCCCAGTCCTACACTTATAATCAACTCATGGCTACAAAATAACAACCAGGGAAGTTAGCTCTTCCACTTCCCCTTTTATATGGTAATTCCTAACTATCAGGGAAGTCAGGGTTTAGAGTCCATTAACTTGAGTCAAGGTTTATTCAACAGTCACTAAGCTTTTAAGAATACGTACTTTTCCCTAGAACTTCAATGAGTGATAACATGCATTAGACAAAATGCAGCCTGTTTTCCCAAATGAGAATCACACCAGGCTTGTGTGACATCTATTTTGTTCAGTCAGCTGACTTACTGTGTAAGCAAAAGAGCCTTTAAGAAAGCAAAGACAAATTAAAAGATCTACCAGTACTTGAAATACTTCCCATTACCCCTTCTTGGAAATGGATTCTCTAACCAAGTTCCAAACCCAAAAGAAACATAATCCTTGAAGTTCTTGCTGCCAAATCTTGAAGGTGGGACTATCTCCATTCTAGAATGCAAATTAATATGCTCACTTGAGGGAACTACATGAACTCATACGTTTGCTTCCACCTGGGATGAGTAATTTCCTTTTCAATTCATTCATTCCGTTATCCATTTTGACAGTGTTACTGATTTCTACAACATTTTTCTGAAAACTACTTTGACAAGTTTTGTGCTCTACAAAACCAAAAGAATACTAGCTACTAAAACCTGATTATTGAGGCGATCTGTCTAGTAATTTAGATAAAACTGATGTCAAGCTAAAGTGGAAATGGTTCTCCAGGTTACCCACCATCATACTGCTGGGATATTGAATCAACAATACTATTCTTCCCATTGCCTGAGATATCCCTAGTGTTCCAGTTTGCTGAAAATGAAAGTCACTGAGCATAGATCTTCTCAGTAAGTATTTGGAATATTTAATTTCAAATTGTTTTAAAACTTTATTGCTCCCCAAAATACTAGTCTACAAAACAAGCTAGTTAGTTATAATATGTCCATGAAATATTCCTTCATATCAGAATTCATTTCTCTCCCCTCAAATTTGGAAAAGTATTTCCAAACACTTTTCCAGGATTTTTCCTGCATCATCACTAAAATCTTGCCCTGCCCACCTCCATAATGATTACACAATTGCTATATATACATTATTTTGTTCCTAAAACACACAAAATGCTTCCTTTGAATTGTGCTTGGTCCTGCTAAATTTAGATTTCCCCTGACATCTTTACTTTCTCTAAATAATCTTCCCCAATTTACAGTCTGTATTTTCCATCAGATGTTCTCCAGTTCCTCTTTCTCCACTTCCTTGCCATTTACTTGTGTTAACTTCTACTTGCTGCTTTCATTGCCTGAATGAACTAGTCAAAGTTATCCTCATTCTTGATTTTGAAGTGCTGGTCAGTATGTCTTCTTTAAATTCGTGATTTTCCATTCACATTCCTTTACTTTCTTTTTTCCCATCAGATTTTGCTTGATTACTGTTATATGCTGGAAGAGTCCATAGAGAATGGTCATCTGACAGTGAATAATTCATCATGTATATAGAGAGCTCCAATCAGAGTTATTACATGAGTACCTTCTAGGTTAAAACAGATATATTTTAGAAGGTCTACTGATTTGCACTGCTGTCTACATAAGATCACCATCACGCTCTCCCTAGACTGAAGCACACCTATATATTTTTCAGTAATATGTATTTTTCAGGCAGTCATGCTTTCTGTCCAAGAAGGTATTCAACACTAATTACTAATATAACCTGTTGCTCTGTAGCATCTCAAGCAGAATTTCTTCCTTGGCCATGTTAATATATTAAACCAAATATCAAAGCAGAGATGACAGCATCAATATTTAAATTTAGGCTTTCTAAAACTAAATAGTAGTGTTTCAAACCTGTTTTTTACAGTCCTCGTGGACAAGGCTTACAGGAAACAGGTCTCTTACTGAAACACTCCCTAATAATTCCTTTCTGATGAAAGGACATGGCCTTGGTGTGCATTTGTGCCTCATTTCAAGGTGAAAACTTTCCTGATACCTGATAGATACCGCTATCCTGGACTTCCCCATGTTGAACCTATTGACTTCTGCCTCTGTAAAAGATACTGCGAGAGGAGTTCTCAGAAACAGTGTCGTGTTTTCTTTCCCCACGCACAAAACACAGTTTCTTGCTATTTATTGCACTGTTTTTCTTTAGGCTCTTGCAAGACCTGCATGCTCTGCAGGTCAGCCCATTCTGACACCACTCTTCTGCAACTATCCTAAGCACTGTCAGTTTTCTTCAATCTCTTTAAAATTCCACTTTCTAAAAGAAGGCTTATTTGGTCGTCTTTGCTAAATCAGTTCTCATTATCTAAGTTTCTTCCTTGTGATTCCTCACTCACCAGAAATCTCCGTTCACGCATTGTATTTTATTTTTGGAATGAAACTTCTGAAAGACTGGTTTCAAAGCTATTCTTATCTCCCTCCTCAGCAGAGGCAAATTATCTCTAAATATTTCCAGCTTCACTCATGACTGCATAAACTAATGAGCTAACCTTCTCCTTCTGCTATACTTTGCTTTAAATTTTGATGTACGTCAGACTGTGAAAATGCTTCTTTCTCTCAAATGTTATTCATTACATTCTACGAGGCTAAAACCTTGGAGAGGTCTAGTTTTCTATTGTGTTTATTCTAGGGGGAAAAAAACAACAATCACATTTTGTTTCCCTGATGTCATAACAATGATAAATTAGAGACTTTCACCTGGTACTGAACAAGAAACTATCAAAATAGTGGAAACTGTTATCCCTAAGCTTCTCACTCATTTTAAAGGCTAAGTTTCTGCCCAGATATTTTTTCAGTGTACTTGCTTATTTGTCCGAGTTCCTGCTTTGTGTTCGAAAGCCCCGCAGAGCACAGTGCTGTCAGCAGTACAGAAAGACGGACCGTATTGCAGAAGGCGCTGTAAACGGAGGGTAAGGCACCCAGATAGACAAAAGCTGATACTAAACTAGGAAATGTTTCTGCCAAACGTTGTGTGACTAGTGTTGCTACGTGCACCGTGTCAGCTGATTATAAAAGGCAAAGCCTAGTACAAGACATGTATCTTGTAGAAAAATCACGGCGCAACAGAGCTACTGCCAGGTCTCTCCCCCGATCCCCAGGACCGCAGTTAAGGCCAGAGGGCTGCCCTGCTGCCGAGTGGCGAATCCTCTTTTTCCGACACCATGCACCGAAAGCCCCTCGTACCTAGCACAGCACTGCTTCCAGCCTCAGAGCTACTACCTCCCAACGCGATTTTCCAACAGCTAACACTTCCACTGAGTTTTTGCTCTTCCCTCCCCGCCCCCTTCGCCCTTGGAGAGCAGCCCCGGCCCCGCGGGCAGCGCGGGCGGCAGCCGGGACTCGCAGCCGGCTCTTCCCTGCCGCGGGGAGGGAATCCCTCGCACTGACGCGTCCAAACTTCTGGCAGACGCCGGCGCGGAGCCCCCGCTCCCGCCCGCCCCGCTGCACCGCCCGGGGACCCCCCAGCCCGCGGGCACCTCCGGCTCCCCCCGGCCCCAAACCCGGCCATCCCAGTCACAACTCGGCATTGTCCCCTCAAGAGCGACCAGGAGTCCAAGGGCTGGAAGATGATGTCAGCCGGGGGCGGACTGCGGCAAAGGCTGCGCCCACCCCGGCAAGCCCCCGCCGCGGAGCTTTCGCCCACCGCCCGCAGCGCTCCGCGGGCGCGGAGGGAGGGACGCGCCGCCCGGGGATGCCGCAGCCACAGCTCCCGCCTGACTGGCACATCCGAAGGGGATCCTCATGAATATGCACAGCCTCCCCCGAGTGCCGGCCGCGGGATGCCGCCACCCCGGGGGCTCCCCGCCGAGCCCCGCCGCCCCCCCGCGCCCATCGCCGGGGGTGAGGGCTGCCTTTGGAGATTAGCGGTTCGCTTCTGTCCTTACCCTTTGGCTCGTCCATCAGTGCGGGTGCTCGCTCCCTCCTTCCTCGCTCCCCACCTCTTCCTCTCTCAGCCTCCGCCGGTTCCGAGCTGCCTTAGTGAGAGGTGCTCATGAAAATGGGCGCTTTAGTGGTCCATGGCTGTGGGAGGGGTTAGTTTAACTCTACATGACTCAAATCCATTTAACTTGCAGGCTTGACCTCCTGGTCTCCTCAAAGCAGATTACCTCAGAGCTACGGCGTTACCAGCACCTCGGGCTTATCCGCCGTCTGGGAGGGTCCCGCACGGCCGGAGGCAGCGGTGCGAGCCCGGAGGTACCCGAGGGAACGGCCGACGGCTCCGCCGGGCCGTGCTCTGGAGCAGGACTGCATCCCTGGCTCGGGGCAAGGGGTAGATAGCATTGTGGCTGCAGAGAGAAAATCTTTTGTTAGGGACTTTTTTTTTTGTGTGTGTGTGTGGGTTTTGTTTGATTTTGTTTTTCTTAATTCACAGAAGATTGAGCAGGTACACTCCACACCATCGACACAGGAACTGCCCTGAGGGGAGATGACCTTCCTTATTTCCAAATATGAGGTCCAGCCCACGGGAAAAAACCCCACCAAATCATGAAAGGAGACTAAGTTGCAATAGGTGCTGAAAAGTCATCTCCTATACCTACCTGTCTCAGAATGAGCTCACACCTCCAGCTGCATCTCCAGGGGAACTTCAGGAAAGAGCTGATTTTAGCTTACTTTCCTGGAAGGCCTGAAGGGAACCCACCCTCCACCACTTTTTATCCCTGACTGACTTCACACAAATAAGAAATACAGGATAGTGCTGGAAGAGTCTCAGCAACTTTTCTCCATATCTTCTGACATTCAAGTCCCATTCCAGGCACAAGTGGCCCCACGCTCCCAACCTACAGATTTGTCAGCCTCCTACTCCAAAGGAAGTTGCCAACCACCCTCTCTCTTTTGCTTCCTTCTCAGGCTGGTGAAGACCAGTTTCCCAGCATCTTCCCTGCTAGTTACCTGGGAGGTGAAGCCACTGGAGCACAGGGCACAAGCACCTGCAGCCAGCTGCTATGCCCTGCCTGTGCCCGAACCTACTCCCCTCTCAGAGATGTCACTTTATCTTTGCAGTTGGACAAGTGAGTGCGCAGCCCTACAGGTGGACACCATCCAGCTCTGTGCCTACCACCAGCTTCCAGGGGTCTTCCCCCAAAAAGAGGCAGGAAGAGCAGGATTCTGATGCTAAGACCTGGAGAAGCACACCTGGACATAGGATTTCAAATCCTTTCCATTATTGCAGCCCTGTCACAAACAATGACCAGTACTTTCTCCTTCACAAATAAACATTCACTTGGCTTGCATCACTCCAACTGAAAATACAACACTTCTGCTTATAATCTTTCTGAGAATAGAAAAATAGGGATCAACAAAATAAAACAATACACATAATTAAGGCTTTAGTGAATAGATTCTTTCTGAATTACTGTTAGCTTTGGTTTAAAAGCTCAAGGAGAAGTGTTTCAGCAGATGAAGCTGAAGGTACACTTTAAGTGTTTGTCATTTTATTGAGAAAAATTGGCTTGGGAAGCACAAGGGACAACTGACCTTACCTGCAGTGATAATGCAGCAACATTTTTAGAGGGCTTAGCATGGCAGAAGTAATTTTGTTGGTCACCTTGAAACATCTTTTTTTCTTTTTTTAAAAAATAAGAGTCCAGTTGATATAATGTTTAGTTAATAAATGCAACTTTAAACGTCTTCAGTGTAGTAAATAACTGCACAGATGTATCAGGAAGAAATACATTTTTTTGGAGCAAGACTGATAGAGGTATGGATGGCTATGTACCAGTCACACACTGATTTCTGTAAAGAATGCTTGCCAGTAGAGTATCATCACAGGAAATAAATCATATATATATATATATATATATACACACACACACACAAATACCATACATTAAATAAATTAAACCCAACTGAGCAGTAGTTTTAAAAACATAGTTGGAATTTAGGACTGATTTTTCAAATGCTGTGCTTAGACCCACTACAGGTAGAAACTCAAGAAGCTGAGTCAGCTGGGCTTGCCAAAGAGCTCACCTAAGGACTGAGGAGCCCAAATTTAACAAGCAGAAGGTATATACAGGCCCCCCTCAGAGAAAGATAGACATGACTTCATGCCATGTTGAACACCTCTTAGGATGCCCAGGCTGGTGTATGTCAAGTCCTTTAAAAATGTATATGTACCTGACAAACCACAATAGGCTCTTTTTTACCAATCTGCCAGTGACAGGTTTTGTGTTTCAGTTTTTTTTTTCCTGAGGAACTTCAGTTTCAAACTGAGACAGATGAAACTTTGATGGGGAAGGATGATACACTAAGAGTCAGTGATCACGAAACAAACAGACAGCAGTATTTTCACACAAGAGGAAGTTGTTACCTGGAGCATAAGGGCCCCAGGGCGAAGGGTTGCCATGAATGATAGCTATGGTCTACTACACCTAAAAACATCCAGGTCATTCACACAGTTACAGGGAACAGATTTCTGTGTTGAAGATGATCTACTTTAAGTGATGGACTGATAAACATGTGAATAGTATTCCCACAGCTACAAGAGCAGTGAATGGTATTACACACTATTCTGCAGCCACTAAGCTTAGGTGTAAGGGACAGCAACAAAATGAACAACTCTTCCTCTGTCACAGCCTAAAGGGAAGGGTGGACTTCATAACCTCATGTGACATGAGATGCAGAGTTCCCCTTCCGCAGAGGGTCAGATCCACATTTGCCAGAGCAGTTTTGTTCTGTCTGATGATCCTCCTGCCTTTGGGCAAACCTCTGCCTGCAATCCACAAACTAGCAAAGGGCTGCAACAGATTCTGTGTCACAGTCATTTCCATAAGAAAACAAAATAAGGAAAAAAAAGTGGCCCCAGAGGCAGGCATTTGTACTCAGATAAGGCTCCAGACATTGTGAGGAGGAAGCTTGAAAACACAAATAAAAAGAGGAAACCAGAGAGCTCAGGATGTAGTTTCCACACATCTTGAGCAGGGGGTAAGAATAGCAAAAAACCCAGAGTGCCACTCTTCTACTCCCAGGACAAAACAGAGCATCCTGAACAAATTTGGAGGAACAAAATATGTCTTGGTTATCCATTTTCCTAGCCACAGTAAGAATTTAGTTGCAGTCACCCTGCTCTAAGTTTACACAAGTTGTGTGTGTGTTTGCCTGTGTCTAAAAATGTGAAACTTCATGTATGTCTAGAATTTGCTGTTTTGCAGATGAGGTATGCTGCCTTTGGGACTCAGAAAAGGAGCAAGAGTGAGTGAGCGGTGGGACATCTTAGCTCCATTTCCGGAAAACAGGAGAGTGATCAAGGTGATAAACACTGAAATCCAGGGCCAGAACCTCTCAGCTTTGGGATGGGGAAAAGAAATAGCCATTGAAAAAAAGAGTTAGGGAGCCTGGGAACAAACTTACAGGCATTAGAAGGATAAGTAGCTTGTTTCCACAGAAAGAATTGCTATGAAAAAATCCGAAATATTTTAAATGGAAACAGGCCATACCATCACCAGTCTCAATGATACTGAAGTAATCCGTGTCTGTGTTTGCTTAGGGGCCTAAGGGTATGTATTTAGATTACAATATATCACTCTGTGTGTTTAAGCAACAGAGGGGAGTGGCTGCTTCAAGAAACTTGATGTGCAACATTGGCCTTAGCGGGGATAGACTCAGTATTCTTTGGGCTTTCCTAGACATTTAGTCCCAGTGTGCTGTCTTGTGTCACCACGGAACAGCTGGCAGCCCTGGGGAAAGGGACAGCAGAGGTACCCACCCCTCCATCCCCAGCATCTCTGAAACAGATGATGAACTCTGAAGCTCTCCAGACAGACAACGAACATGTTAAATTGCTGGGACCAGAGGGAGCAGAATTCCCTACAAAGGGAGCTTGATCCAAGGGATTAGGACAACTCTATTTTCTGGAAAAGAAGACAGAGAAGAGGGGCCAAGCATTAAAAATGACAAATAAACAAAAGCACAAAAGCATTAACAGTGCCAGGGTTTTGTTTGGTTGGTTCTGTTTGTTTGTTTGTTTATTTCTTTTTTGTTTTAACAGTTTTGTCTCCTTGGTCCACTCATCCCACATTGCAATCACCTCAGATTTGACAGTGAAACCTCAGTTTTCACAACACAGTAGGCCAAGTCCTCCCTACATCTCTGGGTTCCTCTGCAATCGCTGAAGTTCAAATGCTTAATTTAGATTCCCAAAACACTTCCTTTGTGTAGAGCAAACCTCCTGGATGACTCCTGAGGAAACAGACAAACAAGCAATGCGCTATGCAATATTTTATCTGAGTGCACTGAGCATTTTTTTTTAAGAATGCAATTCTTGGAAAAAGAAAAGAAACCGCTTTTGGTATTGAGGTAAAGAAATTAGATGACTTTTAGCTTAATCTTTCTGCAAACAAGTATTGCTCTTTAACCTTAAACTTATGAAATGCATTCTTTATTAAAATTACTTAAGTCTCTTTCCTTCATCTTACTTCCTTGTCTTGGTTTAAGTATTTGTAGCCCTCTTCTCAGAGAAGGCCACTATTCTGTCTTTATACCAATATTCACAGATATTGTGACCAAAACCTGTGCGTCATTTTGAGCAACATTTTGAGAGTAGCACAGTAGGTTAGAGCACGGTGCTAATAATGCCAAGGCTGTGCACTTGATCCCTGCATGGGCCACCCACTTCATAGCTGGACCTGATGATCCTCGTGGTGCCCCTTCCAATTCAGAATATTCTGTGTGATTCTTCTTCTTCCACCTTTTTTTACGGTATTAAATCTCTACCTTTTTTTAGTCATCAGTGAACATGACTGTCACTCCTACCATTCATCTCTAATATAAATCCCTTTAATTTCTTTGCTGCTTCTTGCATCAGACCCTATCTCTACTTCTAGTTCCTCTTCCACTTTAATTCAATTTCCTTAGAAATCCTGATGTTATTTTGTTTTAAAGTGCAACAGAAAAAGCCATTTAGCTAGTCTGTAATTCAGCTACCACTCTGTCATTATTTCTGTTGGCAGTTTTATTCTCCATTTATGTTAAGATTTCATAGCATTTGCCCATGTCTGTTTATTATTTTTGTGATATAGGGATCATAGTGCTCCAATGACCTGTGCAGAGCATCCTGTTAATTACTTATTTCCTGAGTTTGTATGATCTCTACAAAACTGAATAGCACAGAGGTAATGTTGTTCATTGAAACTAGCAGAAAAAGTTCCTGTATGTGTTTGTGGAGGTGAATCAATTTTCTAATTAATTTGTTAGGTTTGGTTTTCTAAACACTCCCAACTATTGAAGAAAAATTCTATTTTTACTCAACAAATGAAACAAGTTAACACCTCTGTTAAAAATCCACAAAACTTCAGCAAAACATGCAAACAAATTCCCACTCTCAGCCTCAAAATAACAGAAGCAACATGAATGATGGGCACTGACAGTCATTTGAAAGAAGTGGTACTAAAGACCCATTCTCAACCTTTAACTGCCCACCTAGTTTACATATTCATTAGCAAATTATCTATTAGGTGTAACTCTATAACATGCTTGCAGTGCCTTATTCTATAGGTTCAACATACTTTTCATACTAATGTCTCATAATAGCATTAAAGATTCTATTACTAACTTTATTTAACTTTGCAAAGACACATTAACATACTAAAAGTAAAAATAGTTAGTCTTCATAAGCTGTACCACTTAGTGTAAAAACAAAAAGTATATGCTCTAAAGAAACATTTTATATTGCTCATTATCCAAGCGCCTATTAACAAAACACCAGTTGCTCTTTCTGCTCAGGTTATTTCACACACTGGATATTTTACCCATGTCAGCTTTAAATATGCTAAACCAAATTATACAGAATCTTCAATTTGCTTGGTAATTCTAACAAAACCATCACAGTCCCAATCATAAGCAGCACCCTGCCCTAAAAATCTGCTTCCTGGATCATTAGTCATCGTATTTATGCAGCACATCAGTACTTCCCTGCTGTCAACAAAGCTCTTGTTTTTCCTTACAAGCAACTGCAAACAGAGCTAGGCATAACTATTATTACTGGGTTTTGGCAAATACGTGAATGTAAGTGGTATTTCCAAGTTTTTTGGTTTTTTAGTCTAATGGTTTGCATCTTTTAGTCTCTTCCTTATGGTTTTATCTGACAGGAGAGGCAGACAATCCCTAATAATGGCTCACTAAACCAAAAATTTCCAGCTTTCCAGTGCTCCCAGAGTAGGAAGCCCTCAGGACCAGCTAATAACAACCTTAACCTCTTATGTCTCGCTTTCAATACTGTGAAGTCACCAATATCTAGAAGAGAAAGGAGATATCTAAAAAGAAATAGTTTATGAAAAGGTGTTCCAGTAGGAGAAAGCAAAAGTGAAGAAAAACACAGAAAAAATATTCTCAAAGCTCTAAGAGGATATATCAAGGAAAAAAAAAGTATCAGAACAATAACTATATCATGAATTAATAAGGGAAGATAGTGAGTACCAGTTGCCCCACCTAACAACCAGAATACCACCCAAACTTAGTAAGTGAAAGAAAAAAATAAGAAAAAGTAAATTAGCAGCATGCATATAGGCCTTGAATAATTGCTACCTTAAGACTGAAGAAAGGAGACCATTTTATTTCCAGCCCATCTCTATGGTTTTATGACCAAAGATAATTTTTGTCTTATTAAATCTGAATTTATCATGCAATGCATTAGTAGCTAAGAAAAAAATAAATATACAAATCACCTCAAAGCACATATTTAAAAAAAAAAGAACTGTGCATATTTAGACCAGATTAAGTCACTCAATTTTGATATTTCTTCGAAAGGATAAAAGTAGACAGAATGTGGAAAACATGCATAAAATGAAAAAGAATAATTTTAAAATAAATGTTTTTTAAATGTCTGAATTCAGCCTGACAACCCACTCACCCTCTGTTAAGTGATTTGGTCTTTAATAAGTGAGCATCTTCAGAGGAAAACCACCGGCACCACGTGGATGTATTGCTGGTCAGATGTCACTCAGTCAACAGCAGAAGAGAATTGGACTATGTCCATCCAAAGGGACCATCTGAAGACAGTGGCAAAAAGGCCGAAGTCTTAAAACCCCCAAACATCTCTAATTTGCATATGTTTGCTAACCATAGTCATAAATAAGCCCATGATAATTCACCCACCTACTTTCCTGTGTTCTAGAAGCATAAAATGTTTTCCCTTCTAAGAAAACCTCAAAAGTAAACTTTACTTTGGGAAATAATTAAACACCAGTTTGTGTCTGATTATTTCCTATCCTTTATCAACATCTTCACAGATGTAAAAACCTGCCCTCTCCAGATCCCACCTCACTTCACTAGTGCCTGCAGTGAGTTTACGCATGTCCATGAGCACCATGAAGAAGTATCTATAGAGATGCGAGTCTTAGATATTTTCAGATTTGCTTCTGGATTCTCACTAGGAGATTTTTCTCCCTATGAATTTATGCACATTTTACAGGACTTCAGTTCCATGCCTTTCAGTATGGTCATCTTTATTTAGTCATTGAGAGGTTTCCTGTTCTTTAATTTTGCACTTCTGACATAAATGCAGAGAAAAAGGAGATTTCAAAAAATCTTGAATTAGAAAATAATATATCTTAAGTTTACTGGTGATTGACATTTATTACTTCCACAAGTTCTAGTACTTTTGCTTTATATAAAGGCTTCATGCCATTTCAATTCTCTTTGATTTAGCTGAAAGATATAAACAACTGTACACTTAAAGCAAGCATTTTTTAAAAGTTTTTAGTACTTGCATTGATTTATGAGTTTGGGGAAAAAGGTTAAGTTTGATTAGTCCCAATTATGTCAAGCTTCATGCTCAATTCTAAGTTGAGAGACTAAGTTAGTTTATGAAATACAGAATTTGTGCATATATTTATAAAGGGGGATTGGTTTGAGCTCCTTAGATTCATATATAATGACTAAATGATATAAATGGCTTTCCAACCCTTCTTAAACCCATAGTGTACTTCCCTTTTTCCACCACTGACTACAAGTTATTAACTTCAACGCTGTATTCTACGCACAGATCTGCCTCCTTACTAAATATACCTAGATCATTTCAAAGCACATTTTCTCCGTGAGCTGTTCTATATACCAAATGTATGCTTTAAGCATTCCTTCATCCACTTTTCCCATGAACATGTCTCCAACTTGGCATCCAGTTTTAACTGTCATTTTTATTGTCAGTATTTTCCCCATATAATCTCAACAGTGTCTTCACCTACTTAAATGTGTAAGTATATTCTTGTCCAACAGTCTTGGTTCTAGAAATAGCCTTTCTACATCTCTCAGCATCATCAGATGGCTGAGTCTTTTCAAGTTGAAAGCATTTCTTTCTTAAGTTAAATATCTCTGTTCTCTCATTCTGTTGCTAAATCATTAACTCTTCAAACCTGAAACCTGACAGCACCACTAAAATAAATTCTGTTAACTCAGTTCTCCATTCAATAAGGTATTTTCTACAATAGCTATTTCAGTATTTTTCAGCATTATTTTAGTGTGTATGAAATAGTTATTCCAGTATTTCATCCAAGCATTTTTTGGAAAAAAAGGAAGTTAGAAAGGGAACCAAATACTGTGAATAGATATGCAGAAGGAAAGATTTAGGTCTGAAAAAATATTCCCAATTTAAAAGATTTATGAAGACAAATATGCTTGACTGTCTTTTTAAGAAATTCCTTCACGGAAGTTTCTTTTCCAAGGAAACTGTCACATTTCCAAAGATTTTGCGCAACACACTTCCTGGCACAGTGGTTTGGCTTTTTTTTGGCCTCACAAATGAGTTACCTTAACTATCTCAGTTAAAAATTAGCAGGCTCTAAAATCAGCTCTCAGTTGCAGAGAAAACCCTATTATTTGCATGGGGCTACCCTTCCCCAGGTGTGCTCACCACACTTGGAATAAGAATGTGACCACCCATTCAGATCCTGCTGGTAATATTTCCAGAAGAGATTTCATTCTACAGCAGCAATTGCATTAAGGAAGCAAAAAGCAATACACAGCCTTGGGTGATGCTCAGGTCAGGAGGGGTGACATGGCTGGAGCAGGACCACACTGGATCGGGAAGGGATTCTGCACCAGAGCTCCCCAGCTCGGCCCTTGCCAGTTCCAGCCTCACTGCACCCAGCAAGGCCCTGCAAGGAATGGACAGCAACCCCCACTTGAAGGCAGTAATTTGTGAGCAGATATTAATTTAAATACTCTGCAGGATGGCTGTCAGACTTTTAGGACGGCGGTTTTGTTGTTTGATTCATAGGCTTTCAACAGACCTTCAAGTTACCCAGCCCTTACACACCTAAACATCAAAATACAGCGTGCCAAAAGAAAAAAAAAAGAAAAAAAAAAGTTTTTAGCCCTCTGAAGTTATCTGAACTAACAGGCACATCAGTTCCATTCACATTTTTTGGTTTTCAGTCTACTTTTTAAAAGACTTTGGAGCAAGAAAATAGTGTAAACAAGTAAATCCAGTGAATAATTCCAGTTTCAAAGCCATTAAAACATCAGATTTCAATCTTAACTCAGATTTCAAATGTCTTAAGGGTTTACATGGAGTTTCTTTCTTTAAATTGGTAGCTGGGTCATTAAGCAAAATTTTTGGCCCAATGCAAAAAGCTGCAGAAAGAACAACTGCCTGTAGAAACTATTGATTTCACTTCTACTGTTCTCTCTTACATGGAACAGACTTCCTGAAACACAGCTGTATCTACTGGAACAGCATTACATCACAGAAAATCTAATAGGCTAAAAATATATCCTGTAGGTACAATCTTAATTATGCTTAGGTTAAAAAGATTTAGTAACCTTGGAGATAGAAAACAGTGTTAGAAATTATTATTTTTAGCATCAAGGAACTTCTCCAAGCAACAATACCACACAGTGTAAAAATATACCAGGTCAGTACACTTTGGAGATTTCAGATGTTTTATCCTCTTATGGTCTAAAATACAACACTTTTAAACTATATTACTCTGGAACAATTTATTTTTTTTTTAACTCACAAATCAATACTCCATATGACCAAAGAAGTCACACAGACATGCAAATATGTACAAGAACTTTAAGTATGTCATCCTTACAAACTAAGCTTGGCTTAAGAAAAATGGTGTTTTTCACTTGCTTTCAAGACAGTGTTCACTGGATTAAATAATTTGCAATACTGAGAGCACAAATTCCAAGTGGCAGCCTAAACTTGAATTGAAGACAACAGTAATTTCTCTGGGTGTCATTTTTTTTGGTATGTTCTTCGTAACTTAAAGTCCTCAGGCTGTAGTCACAGGCAGAAGTGCTGTGCGAGAGTGCTATGGCAATAAAAATCCACATTCATTATCTGGTCCTGTTAAAACAGATTTGTGTAGTGACAGTTCCCCGATGGTCCTCTCCTGGTTTCTTCTCTTATGAACATGCTAAATGGGTCTGCTGGAGCAAACACAGTAGCATGCCAACCCTCTCCATCTCCTCCCTGGGAAACGAGTAAGAGTGAGTGTGACTGTAGGAGGAAATAATTGAAAGTACTGTGTGAGTAACTATCTGTTAATAACAGCTTGCTTATATTAATAGCATCCTCATTTCTGCTAAATAAAGGAGAAATTCTTCTAATATTGATAGAGAGACGCTCCCTAACTTGACTTCCTACCAGGGAAATTCACTGCATAGTGATACTTGCCTAACTTTTGTTAGCTATGTAAGGAATCCACACAAAAATTTCCTAGCTCAGAAAAAATGAAAATTTGAGCTTCAGCACAGTGACAAAGCTTATAGAAAAATGTATATGCTGAAGGTTCATTAATAAGATTTACCAGAAGGACATATATGTATATCAGTCATTAATACTCAACATTTACCAAAGTCCTCAGATTTCTAATGGGCTTCTTTCCCTCATGTAACAACTTTTACATGCTCAACAGGTGTTAAGATTTCCCGGCCATAAAGGGCAGGGTCACACTCTCCTCCACCAAAAATCAGTTTAAGCAGGCTGAGAAAAATTGAACAGCCCTGGAAAGTACAGAGGTCAGCTCCTCCCTGGAGCCAATGAACACTGCCACAGTAACTGGCACATGCTTCCCCATCGTAAGAAAACAGACTTTAAGACAGCTTGGTTTAACTGCAGGCAAAATGAAATACTTAACATGGGAACAATAGGGTTCTTTGTGGTGGGGAAAGATGTTTTTTCCTCTGAGTGCTGGCAGATTAGCCCCGGTCTATTTTGCTTCTCTTTTGCTCCGGGTGCTTTTCATTTTAATTTTTTTTTTTTATACGCTGTTTCAAAGAACAGTCTGGAATTCAGGGAAAAGCATTACCTACCGCTGTGACACAGGCCTGCCTAGCAGCATTAAATAGGAAAATGCATTTTCCCAGAGTAACCTTTCACTTGAACTTATCAAGCTCCTAGAATTTTGGGAGGGGGTAGGGGCCTGGGTGGGCTACATGAGTATGTACAAACACAAACACTGCCAACCTCAAGCTGTTAGTCTTTTCTTGCATAGTTTCCATTCCCATCCTTCAGCTCCTGCTTCAGCAGTATTTTTTCTTTCATTTCTTAATGTTTCACTTTCCTTTGCTCCCTTCCCCATCTATTGGTTGCACTTTCTCTTCTAATTGCTCCTTTCTCTCATTTTCTAGTAGTCCTTTTCTCCTAAAAATATTTCCTCCTTCCATATTTTTACGTCAGGCTTTTTCACCTGAGGTTTTAATCTGTTTCTTTTCTCTGCAGAGGATTTTGGGCATCTTCCATTTGTTACCATTGGTGTGCTTTTATGCCCAAGAAACTCCGAATGAAATGCTGCTGAACTAGGTTTAAAGTATGAAGAGTTGTTTTACTTTAGAAAAACAGTAATAACATTACTTTAAATTGTTTCCAGATGTTAAAGTTCAATGCAACAGTATATACAGTGTACCAGTGTTGCATAGCTTATGTAGTAGCCTGTCATCACTGCTCTAAATGACTGCCAGTAACTGAGACCTGATGAACATCCTGCAGATATTTAATATACTTATTTTTTGAAACATAATAATGATAACAGCAATGGACAGCTATGCCAAGCTGAAGATCTACTGCATAATGCACTCATTTATGAAAAGTGTTGTTTGCTTAGATTTCTTATATACCACGACTTATAATAAAAATTATTTAATAGCTGCTTTGATGAAATTATTTATTTGTCACCTGCAGAAAGATGGCACGTGCAATCTTTAGTTTTTAGAGTATTAAGCTACAGAATGCTGTTCCTATCCTCACTAGTAATTAATTCTTTATTTGCAGGACACAACTGCAGCTGTTGATTTCCCCCTCTCCCATTTTTTTCCTCATCCCTTTTTCTCACCCCAAAATATGAATCCAAAAGTTTTGCAGATTGACCCTATTTTCATCTTACTGCACTATTACAATAACAAAATGCAGGAATGCAGTACTTACATTAAAATTATATATTTACACTCAGATCTGTACAACTTTCCCAAGAAATGATAACTCTACTGGAATTTTTCCAGGTAATTTTCATCTTCTAGTGGAAGTTGGATAATTATGGTCCATCCTTTTAGTCTGATTTAATAAAGACAACCCTACCATTAATTTATAGCGGGGAGGACAAATCTCCTTACCAGTAATTAGTATCACCTCTCCACACTCAACCAGTTCTGCTTACTGTTCCTTTTTTTACTTTCTTAATCTCATTTCATCACCCTTTTCCAGGTAGTCTTCTGTACCTTTAGCATCCTCATGAATCTGTCAGCCAAGCTACTCTTGAATAAACCGTCTTCCTTGAGTCCTTTCCTCAATTACCCTTTTAATAAGGAAATCTATAACCCTACCTTACCCTCCAAGAAACTGTTACATGACTATAAAGAAATAAAGGCAAGGATAAGACAAGCAACAAAAGTCCTGCAACACCAAATCCTAATGCCAACCAGACAAACACCATCCCTCAGGAACTGCTGCTCAAGTCCTGATCTTACACCCTCAGCTGCAATTCAAAAAGCTGAGTTCAAGAGGAATTCAGGACTTCAGCCAAAATTCAGCACAGGAGTAAAATAATACTGGTCATTCAGGCTGGAGTTGGAAACTCAAAACAATCGGCGGCCACTCTGTGAGTGCCACAGCATTAGGACACTGACCACATGAACTGTGCTGCTGCCTGGGCACTGGGCACTAGGCAGCTGCCCCTAGATTACTGTTGAAACAAGTGTCTAAAAGCTGTGAGATTCATGAAGAGTTCATTTACATAAAACACAACAAAAAATTCCTGCTGTAATAGTCAAGATTCTTAAATACAGGAAAAAAAAACCAACAAAAAAACCCCAAACAAACCAGGATTAAGCTGGTTTTGTAATTGCCTGTTTCTTTAGTCTCCAAATTCAGGATGTGTATAGGTCTCTCTCATTTTCTCTGCAGAAAAGATAAATACAACAAAAAGCATTGCTGAAATGGTGCAGCTGAATGTTGCGACTTCCCGTGACAAGACCACATGCCTCTATCGGGCCTAAAGTTGTTTACAAACTGAGTATGTGGGATGGTATTAGAGAAGCATCTCCAAAGCATAGTGCTTTTCAGGACTGCCTGTGCCTCCTTCAGTTTTCCACAGATTTTTAAATTCCCACCATAACAAAAATATTTTTTGTTTTTATCAGAGCAGCATTTTTGCAGTTTCTTGGAAAGAAACAAATGTCTCATTGGAATTTAAATCACCTGGCAGAGAAACTCAGAGACAGGGGCTTGCAGAGGCTGCACAAGTATATATTATAAAGAGCTGCAATTATGCAATATACTGTTATGAACTGCACTGATGAGGGCAGCAAGGGTTGTATGGCTCATCCTCTGCAAGCACTGGGTCCATCACTGACAGGTGACTCCAGTCAGACCTCATCTTTGGACAGTGAGCACCGGTGGGTTCACAGACAATTGCAGTTCACTGTTTTAATGCAGTGTAGGTGTAGTCAGTCCCAGATTCGGCACCTCAGAAACAGTCTGGTCCATGTCCTTGGGCATCTTCATGCTGCAAAACTCTCCTGGGCTGAGGGCTGCCCTGCAGGCTGCCAGCCACTGGCTGGGCAAGCAGTGCAGATGATCAAAAATGCATGGAGAGATCTATCCAGACATTGTCTGTCTTAGTTTGTGCCATTGCCTGCTTCTCAAAGAACTGTCCCATATAAGTAGCCTCTAGATGTTTTGGTGTGTAAACACTGTCTGATGGGCTTCTACTCTAAGTCTCATGGCAAAGCAGCAAGAATTTCCTCCATGCTGATCAACACAGCCAGCACCAGCACAGCAGCATCAGTGAGGACATGACACTCTTTCTCCTTAATATGCATTTTCTGAGTTAAATTTGGTCCTGTAGGAGCTCTGGAAACACTCCGGGTGTGCTGCTGCTTCAGTCTAGGTCACTCCAATAACCTGCACTGAAGTACATCACTTAAAGTTGATGTAGATTAAACTGGCCAACCAGACATGTGATATTGGGCTTAGTGTTTTCAAGTGTGGAAATTAAGCAGTAGCACAAAAAGGAATCAAAACACAAACTTGTTTGAACTGTTCAGATGTACTTGTGGAAAGCAACTTGCGTGGATTACATGTGCACTGTTATCATCACACTTCAAAGCTGCATTTGATAGTTCCTAAAAGGCCTATTGCTTTTATGTCACAGACTGAGAATTACTTATTTATGGTATTATCCTCAAGTACCTCATAAAAATAAAATTGCCTCTTAAGCTCACTGTCTGACTTGAAAGGAATCCAAATGGTGGATGTTTCCCTACCCTGCTTCTCACAGCAAATGGAAAGTAAAAAAAGGTAGAGTTGCAGATGCAAGAAAATTAGAAATATTTTGAGAATTTTACTGTTAATATAATCCTATTTTCTTCAAGACGATGGTAAAAGTAAACAAAAAAGCTCTTGCAGATGGATAGGTCAGGAAGCAGTTTCAAACTGAAATATCTGAGATGACTTAATGCTCCGAGAAGTGGTTAAGAAGAAACTTTTCCAAATAAAGCATTTCTAAGTATAGTGAAAGCCAATATTTTGAGATATTTAAAAAACATGGTGATAGTTGAATGCTGACTTACCAGTCCATGTGCTGCAATGTTTAACTCATAATATCCAAAACTTCTTTGAGGTGCACTATGCCAAAATACTAATTCTCCATGAAAAGAGGATCTAAAATGAATTATGTGCACTTACATCACCCTGCAGAAATAGGAACATAAGCATTCATGGTTCTTATTTTTTCATTCTGGAGACTAAAATATGAATATTGCAGGTTAAATACAGTAGCATATATCACCAAGTATGTGAACATCTCCGGATGTTTACATAAGACTGTCAATACTAAGGCAATGATTTAGAGTGCCATGGTGACACTGGGCATGTCAGATAAAAATAATAACTACTCCCCATAAACTAATTTTTCAGCCATAATTTTTTGTCTTAAAAAAATGAAATTATCTCACCAATGTATTAGCTTAAACAATGTAAGGTTTTATCAAAATATTTGCTCTAGCAGGTAATTTTATAATTACTTGATGAGCTAGGAGCCCTCCCACCTCCGGCAGAGAGCTCTCCTAGTATGGTAGCACTGAGCACAGCTCTGCCAGAACCGTGATAAGAAGGCTTTGTGATCTTTAGGCCTGTAACTGCATGTGGTGTACTAACAACTCCAGCGTTTAAACACAAACTGGTCAGCATAAACAGGACTGGTGCTTGCAACACTTCGCTTACGTAGTGCACAAATGTAGAAATATTGCTAAAGACTTGGTTTAAAGCTAATGTTATAAACAAATATTAATTATATGCAATTTTTTTTTTTAACCCTAACATTATTCCCAGCCTGTTCCCTTGGGCTTGTGAAAGTTTTTACTACACAACTTAGAGGGCTTTTTTTTAATGCCAGTATGCCATGCTTACCTTGACCGATAGCACCAAAGTACTGCAGTTGAGTTTGATTTCAATTAATATTTGGATTTTTTTATTTATTTAATCACAGTAACAAATCTATTCCAGTTTGGGAAAGGTCTTAAAATAAACCATCTATGCAACACAAAGCAAGTAGATATCTAAAGTTTAACAATAGTTGTTTAAAAATAAATTAATATTTGACAGTATTTGAGCAAATAAATAGCTCTGCTAACTTTCAAGTGTAAGTTTCTTTACAGGGGTTAAAGTTCCTGGAGTATTTCCAGGCTGCAGTTCTGCTACTTTGAAATTTCACTTACATTAAATCACTGAAGACAGTGACCTATAGAAACCCCTGAATACTCAGTGTGTCATATTTTCCCCATTCGTGTTAATTATACTAACTTCCCTATTTCCAAGATTAATAATTGTCTGAAATTATTTTCAAAATAAAACAGTGCCAGTGCACTGTTTCACTCTGTGTGAACTCTCATAAGCATATATTAGAAAAGAACCCAATTTTATTGCATCATTGAGATGTTATCATGGAAAGAAATTACTCTCACATAAAATCAGTTTCGTGCTGGAGCTTCTGTATGTAGTAGTTTCATTTCACATGAAACTCACTAAAATCTAAATAACAGAATTAGTTTTCCTCATTGTTTAGGCAGTCTTTTCTTAATACAGGCAGAAAGAATGAAAAGAAAATGAAATTAACCTAAGACAAAGAAAGTTTTAACAACAAATTAACTGCTTGTACTACATAATTAAGCCAGAGGTTCCTACAGAGTTTACAAAGATAGAAGTCCCACTCTGAACTACCTGAACACTCATCAACATTCAAACAAGCAGGATTATTTATGCAATACAGAGGTCTGATTAGATAAGTGGTATCTAAACACATCTACAAGGAAATACTTGTAGTTACACAAAGCTCCTCCCTGAAATAAACCACTACACCTGTAACATTGGCTGTGGACCGAACTACATTCAATACAGCAGGGGAAGATTCAAATTTTACATTGCTCTACATATTTTCAATGTCAGTCCATGGTTATTAAAACAACTTTGTGTCAGTAGCTTGTCATCTGTCCCACTCCTGCAGGTGAATCAACCATTTTAAACTAAGGCGTGGTGGTGTTTCATACGAGCCGTGCCCATTACCCGAGCCGGTTACGTGTGCCAGCACGCTGACCTCCAGCTCCTCATGCCTACCGAGTCAGCAAAACCCTTAGACCCACCAGCTCAGCAAAAAAGGAATTTTCTTTAAAGACTAACATGGTTGATCTTTTTCTGGGGTTGGAATGACTGTCCCTGGCAATGATAATGCTCACAGTACCTGCCTTGGCCAATTTATCATTAAAACCTTTTTTTTTAATGGTTATTTACAGATACTGCTGTATGCAACTCACCTGGATCAAGCCTTCTTATATGTTCTTTTTTAAGGAGTGTGGGCCCCGGTCCCGGACTAGGAGAGCGCAGGATGATGCACGTTTGCCCTTCAGTCCGGAGGCCGCTGTAACAGCAGAGGGTTTCCCGCAGTTTGAGGATGGTACCACACTGCCACCCTCTGCAGGAACGAAGTACCGTCCTTCACAAAAACCTTTCCCTCCTTCCAAAAGGTAAGGATGAAATGAACTTGAGTTTGCTTTTGGTGAGTAATAAACCCATCTGCCATCCACTGTGTGTGTCACTGCCATGAGCAGGACTTTTTCTTAGGGAACGAAGATGTGAAGTACCTGCACCAGCAAAGTTTGCTATGCTCTGCTCAGGCTCCTCTTGAACGTGGGAAGTCGACAGGTACCCAGGAACTGATGAGCAACTACTGCAGTAAGTAGTCTGTCTAAATTACTAAAACCCAGCTTTGATATATCTTATTCATGGACAGACAGTGATTGAAAATAAGCCAGAACTGACTGATTCTTCTTTTCCCATTGTATAATCATACAGAAACACATCCATGCAGGAAAAACAATTTTTGATACTATATAGTTGATATTAAAATATTACACTAGATATTCTGCTGACCTAATGGACACTTTAGAAGTTCTTATCCTCTGTTCTTTAAATATTATGTATAATCTTACTTTTAAGGTAAATCTCAAAGCAGTTCAGAAGAGCACATATTTTAATTATTTGTCTTGGAGTCAACTGTGTTTTCTCATTCACTGAAGCATATGCCAACACCTGTAAAGATCAAAACCTGCAATTTCAGAAATTTTAAGTAATAGCTTGCACTTATTTCAAGCCCAGATGCTTTTTCCTCCCTGCAGGCTCTTTCTCTAATCAGTTATTACATTTCAGGGCACAAAAGAGTGTCTGTACAGACTTGCTTTTCTGTCCACATTTCTGCCTGCTTTGCTCTGTAATGAACCTCAGGGACTCTTCAGTTATACATAGGCAGATACGTAACAGTGTCAAAGAGGTGTAATCTATGAATAAGAGTGACATCTGCATTTTTTTTTTTTAGTCTGAAGTCACATTTTCTTTTTCTTTCCAGATTTCTGTCTTACAAATTTAGAAATTCAAACTTTTTTGATCAGAAAAATGATAGTCGATAGGTAAATGGGTAGGACAGAGTAAACTAAAATTGCAGCTTGGGCCAAACCCCTCTAATTTCATGTTGGTATTACACTCTAAATCTAAAATACATTAATATATTTTAAATGGGGTTTTTCTTAAAGCTGACTAGTTTATATGATGGCAGCAGATGAACTAATTTAAGTAACTTTCATTCACAGAAAGCACACAGTGTTCCATATTCACCTCTAGGAGGCAAAATTTAAATTTTCTACTTTCACAGCTACCCAAATTTTTTTTGTTGATATATATTTTAATAACTAAACTACAAAAGTATATCTATTGCAAAACTGTTTAATTAACATTTAAAGAGTTAGCCTTCTGTTAAATTTTAGCTGTACAAAGTGTGATAACTTTCTCTACTTTGTTTACATTTTTAATAAAATTCCTGAAAAGTTTTCTTTTACTTTAGACATAAACCTGATGCTATGTCAAAAAATTAAGTTGATTAAGTTATCACACTTAATTCTAGACATTGCGTAATCATACTGTCATAACAGAACTGACGAAATCTCAATTGTTTTATTTCACTTTTGAAATTCACTTTTTCTGCAGCTTTCAATTATTTTCAACTTAGTTGCTTAAGGAAATGAAGCATGTGGAGTATCTATTAGCTAATATCTATTAGCTCCCACCTAATTTCTCCTGAGGCACTCATTAATTTGCCTCAGATTTGATAATTACTCTCAAATCTATTGAATTGGCGACATTGTCATGCAAATAAATATGGAAATAGAGCATATATTTTAGTGTAGAACAGATGAGCTACCTTTGCCCCAGAAGAAAGGCAAAATCCTGAACATTCTTTGGCCCTAAAGTATCCAGCTGATAGCTGATAATACCTCAGTCACAGGAAAAAAACATCAGCCCAAACATCTTTTTAGACAACATCCATAGGCCAAATACAGGAACTGTATTCTCACAATCCAGTCCTAATAACTTAATTATTACAGGCAGTTCTCATCTTCCAGCTGTTCATTGTCAGCCCAGATCCAAGGGTTGGGCATTTTGCCCAACTACATTGGTTTTCCAGGCTTGTCCTTCAATGCAGGGCAATAGTATTCCTGTGGCCTGAGAATTAGACTGTAAAACTAACTTAACCAAGTTGTATAAACTGTATGACTCCGTTCAATCATAGAGCAACATTAATCAGATCAGAAGATTAATAATTACATAACTTCAAGCATTAAAGGATGATTTCCAATATAAATTCCAAGACTTCAGTATAATACACTTAAAGAATGGAAGAGAAGAACACAGGAAGCACCAGTACTATAAGAATAACAAAAAACCCCCACAAAATAAGAAAAATTAGCATTTGGAATACTCTAAACATACATACACACACTTTAAAATAGCAACGGGTTTATGAGGCTCTGAGCCTCAGGACTTAACATCCCAAGGACTGTTCCTTTGGAAGGCTTGTACCAAATTCTTTGCTGAGTACATTAAAAGAGACATTGAAGATAATTTATTCCCATTTCATCGATAACTGTATGATTTTGAATCAATGTGGCATTGAAGACCACTGTAGATGTTGACTTGCATTAACTTTTACTAGGAGATTTTCGTGTCATGTATATCTGTAACTCCTTGAACTGCCTTTGGCATTTCTGTTCTCAGAAGTATTTTTTTTCTAGTTTAATAGATCAGAAAGATATTATCTCCTTTGAATTACAGCAAGTCCCCCTGCACTCCTGAGGAAAAGGAAAAATGATTTGAGCATTACTACACACGGTCTTTTTGCAATTTAAAACTCTTTAGCCCCCAGAATAATGTAGATAACAGTTTTTCTGTGAAAATAAGATCTGTTGTTACACAGATTAGAATTTTACTCCTGACTTGCATAGGAACATGAGAAAATCCGTTTTCATGACTCAAATTGCAGGTACGTTAAGGTATGAGAGCTATTTCTCAGCCTCTTGTGAAGTTTTTAGAACATGGATATTTAGGCTTAAGCCTGGAAACCTAGTTCAATATTCTGTCTTTATTTCATTCTCTTGCCAATTAATTCTATAATCTGCAATTCCAAAGTCAAAATCACAGGCATTGAGACACACGTTCTCCACCCATTGCACAAGATACAGCGTGAGGAAGGCCAGAGCATCAGGTTACTTATTTCTTCACAAGGACCTGAGATTTTGCCACCGTTGTGTTCCTCTAACCTTGCCTGGACTCCTGCTTACTGCAAACTCTGGAAGGCATTTAATGCTGAGTGGATTGTTTGTGCCCTCCGAAGGACCGCTGAGGCAGCTGCTGGAAAATGCACATTACTACCTTTGCCCAGATGCTTCCAATTTTCCCCTTGTAACACTCCCGGAAAAGGCCACATAGCTTATATCGAGTGCATAGTTTCTCAAAGTGAAAATTCCTTTTTTTTTCCCTGTAAATTTCTGCTCCAAATATGACAGCCTGATGAAGAGGGATTCTCAATCAAAAATTAAAGTTATCATCACATACTTAAAAGGAGCTTGTAGAAATTTTAGCTTCACCAGCTACTGGTTTAAATACTTCTCAGTTCTTATTTCTACATAATGAGGTTCATACCCAGTATATTCATAAAACTGATAGAAGTGGATATTACATTTTAATTTGATAAATTTAAGGGATCATAATTCAAATGACATACAAAAGACTATTATCCCTTTTGTGAAAGCCTGACAAGTGCCTGTTAGAAATAGTCTCTCCATGTTAGTACCTAAATTTAAAAGAAATATTGGTGAATCATTTTTGTGTTTGGAGTAGCTACTAAGCCTTAATAAATTGCACATTGAAGCCTGCATTTAGTGTAAGTAGGAGTTAGATTATGGGGTAGTGCAAAGCCAACTATAGAAACAGACGCGTTAATTTCGTCAGAAAGCTTTAAAAGCTGCTAAGAGTATATTAACAGCAGAAAACTCTTTTGTGTAAAAAATGTAGCATTAAATTAAAGGAAGTATCAAAATAAGTTTTTTTCCTTTAACAAACAAAATAAATGTTTTTTCTCCCTAAGCTTTGGATCTATAATATCTTGTATACTGGTATAGAGTATAGTGGAAGAAATTAAACCATAAACAGATGAAGCCATGCAGTATTTGTTCACAGCACTGTGCAATCCCATTTGGGCTGGAAAAAAACATCTTTTCTGTCAAAGCAGATTTTTGGTATTATGTCATCAATTTTTTTTAGTCTTTCTCAGATCACACAGGATGTAGGGCTTAAGAAACAAGACTGTGATATATTAATTCTTACCATTTTAGTATATCTCTGAGTTGATGATGAGAAGATAATCATTCCATTCGTGAACACTGGTTGCATCTTCAGGCAAACTAAACATGGACAGGGGAAAGTGGCACTTTTCCAAGAACCACTTCTTTCAAGAGGAAATGTAGGAAAGGTCCAGTAACCACACCAGCTTCTCTTTGAGGAAGAGAAGTCAACCTTTACCCAGCATTTCAACTTTACCTCTAGGACTACACAACAGCAACTCAAGTTTTTCTGGCTGGACAGTTAAAGTGAGCTTGGTGCCTCACAGCTTTTGCTGACCCTGCTTAAAACTAGGATGTGCTAACTATTTTCAGAGTATTTTTCTTACCCCATGTTATACCCACATGTGATGTGATCACAGCACACATCATTAATGCCTGTACAGTTCTGTGGCAATGGGGATTGTGAAATATGCTTTCTGATGTCTCAGTCGCACACTTGTTGAAAGCTTTTTTTTATTGATAGCTGAAGCTTAAAATTTTTTTGATACATGTTGAAAAGTAATCATTTTAGGTCAGTAAAAAAACAAAACCAAATCCTATCAAACCAAGTCTTCTAAAACAACAGGAGACATCCCAGCCGTAGGCTTACACATTTCCACTGTGCTACTGAAAATAAACTGGAAAATTTTATATGATGCAGGACTAGCACAAGCTTGCCTGTTCTTGACAGACTCAGTTAATCCACCTGGCCTTTCAGACACTGACAGCATCATGCAAAGAAAATCAATTACCCAAGATAATCAAATCCACTGTCTCAGCTTTGTCATTCATTTAATCTAGTTCTCGAGTACTGACATTATTCCAGGCATAATGGAAACAAAAGTGGTTCATTAAAGGCAACATCTGGAAATATTCAATAGTGTAGCAAGAGCTAACAAAGCTATGACAAATGCAGTCATGCTGTTATGAATCAACATACAAATGATACAATCAAAAATATATGCTTCTCCAAACAACCTTTAAAGAAACAGTGACTTCAGATGAAGATGCCTTGCTTCGAGGGAGGTTCATCCTGCAGTGCTTTGTCACTAGGTGGGAGGAGTAGAGGTTAGCACAGTGCCCAAAAGCATGGTCTGAGCTGAAGATGTTTAGGTGCAAGGTGCAACCTGCAGCTCTCAAGGTAACAGAGCCATGAGACACATGCACAAGGAGAGTGGTGTAGGACGCCTCAACTTTATTAAGAATATGCTTTGATTTTGGCATGAGTAATCCCACAAAAGGTCAGATGAACATTAAAATAATTCACTGAGCTTCAGCTACTTCAGTGAAAAAGGCAGCGAGTAGTGATATAAGAAGTTCACTTGGCAAGCAAAGGCGTATCAAGAGGAGAAAAAATTCAACAAAGGCATCAAATAATTAATAAAAATGATTTTTTTTGTGTGTGACTCTTGTTACAGTTAATGTTCAAAGAGTTTGTTGTGTGACTGGGCAACAAGATGTAAAAAGAAAAAGATATGGACCTTAAATTTGAGCCGTTTTATATGCTCATCATCTTCCACTCAAATAATCTGTAAGGGCTGCTGAGTATGTAGCCCCCAGGTCACTGACTATTATTATAATAATTTAAAATGCAACTATTCATTTTGTTTATATACATATATACATGTAGATTTTCATGGACAAACATTAGTATTTAAAAGTAGACTGTACCATGTATTAGAATGCTACTGAGTCACCCTCTGCTTCCTACTTGATTTATAGTAATCAGAAAACTTTATTACCTAAAGAATTATAGAGATGGAGCACATTTTATTGTGTTATTTTCTTTCCTTTCTAAACATTCAACTGGGCCACTGAACAGTGAAATAGAATTGTTTCTAGCAATTTCAAATCAATGGTCCCGTATTAGCAGATTTTGAAAGTCCTCAACAGTAGTATTACCTGTTACTTCATTAAAATTGGAAGATTTAAATCAAAACAATAGATCAGTGGGTATTTTCTCACTCTTTCTTTGCCTTTTACTTAGATACAAATTGTATTTGGTCTAATTTTCAGGTCCTCACTCAATACTGCATTTATTCAGTACTCATTTGGTCAGTATTCCAAGCATTTTCGATTAATATGTCCAAAATAATATCCATTAAGTGTCAATTTAATCAAATTAAAAATGGGGACATTTTGATTTATGATGCACCCTATTTAATGTATTAGTATAATAGGTAAGTGATAATGCTAATGTTGACTGATTTATAAAGGTTATGTGTTATTGGGAAAACAGTTCAAGCACCAAATAATCTCACAGGCAGACTGCTGATCAGAATCTAACTCCAGGAATCTCTGGAATACCAAAAGCTCAATGTGCTTTCTATTATTCTTGGCATTGCAGCTGTTGAAAGACATTACAGAATACAGTGCTGTTTAATCAGTGCTGTGACTGTTACAACAACACCCTGAGGTTACAAACTGTAAGGATAATCTACTAAAAAAGCCAACTTACCCAACACAGGCTCCAATACAGATGAAGAGGACTAAATGCACAGAGGAGTTAAATGATTTCTTACAGTGGACATGTAAATTCTTTGTGTTCAAGGAGTCTTTTCTGCAAGTTGTTCTCTAGAACAATTTCATTACTCTTTACCAGCCTGAGGATGGAGTCAGCTGATTTTCTCAGCTGATGAATGGCTCTATTCAAAGACTTAAGCTTTGGGTTAATAATTGAGCTGTCCCCTTCTGGGACTAGCTTAAGGGCAAGATGTGCATTTGATGCCCCAGAGGTCCTACTGCTGCAGGGAGCACAAAGGGGATGTGAGCTTGCCCGGTTAGTCTCGAGGTGACAGGCAGGTTTGTGCATGGGGACAGACTCACATTAGCCATTTGCTCCTAACCTAACGTACCCCTTGCTGAGGATTCAACATATAGTTTTCTATTAATAAGTTTTTCTGACAGCCTTACTATTACAGGCCACAGCAACTGAATTTTAATGTTGTCTTTTACTTGCTTGTCTCCAGCAGTCCTGACACAGGTGTTGCTTCAGGTGATCTAGAGTCCCAGTGACCACTTCTGCTCGGGGCTCTTGTATGAAGAGCAGAATGTGCGCAGCCCAAGATTTTCAAATGCATCACAGCTGCCATAGAGCCTCGAAATACTGAAAAATAATATCCTAAAGTGGGAATTCAGAATTCTTCATTTGAGCACTGTGAGCCGAAACAGGCAACAGCACATTGGTGCTTTTCAAACAGAATGTTTTCATTCTGTTTAGATTATGAGCTGCAATTAGTGGGACCTTGAAAGAGGTTTTTAGGAAGTAGGTAGAAAGAGATCCCTAGAAAAATTTAAGGATTTCTAATACTGTCCATTATATGTAACCTGTACTCGGAGTTCTATTGGGAATAATCACTGATTAAGAGTCAGCACTGATTCTATGCTAGTTGCTAACAGAATTGTCTTTAAAGCTGTTTTCTCAGTTCTAATGCTATGAAATGCCACAAGAGACCAAACCTTCCGATTCTCCCACTTACGACTGCTCTGCAATAGAAACAATCAGGGATTTTTTTTCCCCCTGAGTTTCAAGCTTCTTTCTACTTGGTAGATGAATGAAAGATAAACACTATGTACTTCATACAGTAGACAGACTGTTCAAGTGAGATGGCGGGGGGGAAGTACCCCAGAACAGGCACACTCAGCACATCTTCTTGGCTCGTAATTGGATAAACATTCAGGAAAGAATGGTTTTCACATTCCTTTAAATTCTCTCACTTAAAAATGCAGTAACAAATAACAGCTTTAAAAATAACAATAGCAGAAAGGCAAACTGCTGTAGTGAAACTGCAGTGCTCCATTTTTTTTGCCACGGAGAGATGTGTTTTTCCTCTCCTATTTTGGGCCTCAGACCTTCTCATATTCTGTAGCTTAGGGGAAGCTTCCAGTGCAGTCACAGCAGGTATGTGATGTCAAAATAGCCCCTTAGGACAATATGTCAGTAACTAGTTTTAAAATAAAGCTAAGAAAAAGGACAAACTAAAAGGAGGTAGATTCAGACTAGATGAGGAAGAAATTCATTACAATGATGGGGGTGAAACACTGGCACAAGTTGTCCAGAGAGGTGGTGGATGCCCCATCCCTGGAAGTGCTGAAGGCCAGATGGATAGGGCTCTGAGTAACCTGACATAGCAGAATATATCCTTGCCCATGGCAGAGGGGTTGGACTAGATGACTTCTGAAGATCTCTTCCAACCAAAATAGTTCTATAACTCTGTGAAAAAGCAAACAACACGTGCTTACTCCTGACATAAACTGTGACTAGGATGTGCTAGGAAGTAAAATAGGAGGGTTTTCTCTAGAAGATACAGGATTGGGACCTCTCAGACTTTGCCTTCCTCAACAATTACCAAATCTTTAATCCCCAAAACAGCACCAAGAGTTAAAACTGAAATAGTTGAAATCATCTTCTTTCCTCTCCTTCACACCTTTGACCAGTAATACCATATTTTACTACTAGTGACAATGTCAGGAAGGGTGTGGTATGTTCCTGTGTGTTGTGTGTTGTCCCCCCACCCCAATATTTTAGTTACAGGCCATGATTTCTGACAGCAGATCTTAAATTCTGTCATAAGTTGCTTTTCCTAACACAGCCTAGGTTGGTAATCACATCCCCTAAGTGGTTTCCTTTATCTTGTGCTGTGTGAAATAGTGTTTCCTTAGAGAAACTGGTACTTTCATCTCCCTGCAAACTGCCAAGAGCTCCCGAACTGAGAGGTCAGAAAGGAAAGCAACATCTGCAAAACTAACATTTTTCTTCCAGTCCCTCCTAGAAAGACTCCAACGATGTTACCTAAAGACGCCCAGAATATTTCCACATCAAATAGACATCACTGGTGGAAGTTTCTACCCAGGGTAGCTGGGATGTGCCAATTGCAAGAAGAAAACCAAGGCAATAAGGAGGAAGTTTCATGCAAGCGCTGCTACGGAGGCATGGCAAACAAAGAAGCCGTGGGAGGCGTTTCCCCCGAGACTTTTATCTGTCAGGGATCCCTCACCACTTCTCTGCCCAGCATCCTTTCCCCCAAACACACTGCAAACTGAAAAGGGATGTAAGCGAGATTAAGCAAAGGAGGAGGGGCAGGCAAAGGGCAACGCTGCTAAGAGGCACCTATGGGGGCTTGAGCTACAATGACAGGGGGGCCTTCTCGCTCTTGCCGCCCACTCCCGGCCGTGGGCGGGCTCGAACCCGCGTCGCGGCGGCCCCGCAGTGCTCGGCCGGCTGCCAGGCTGCGCGGAGCTCCCGCCGCGGGGCCGCGGCCCCGGCTCAGGTAAGGCGCGCTGGCCTCGGGAACGCGGCACCTCCCGCCGGGAGCCTGTCCCCTGCACCGCTCCTCTCCCGGGGGCACTCCTGCCTTCCCTTCTGATCCCTCCCTCTCCGCTCAGATGTGCCAGTTTTGGTTTTGTTGTTGGGTTTTTGTTTTTTTAATTTTTAATTTAGTTTTTCCTCTCTTATGTATCGTTATTCTGCTGGATTAAAATAACTGGGAATGACGCAAATTTCTATTCATGAAATAAGTCAAATCTAAGAAGTGAGTGTCTCCCCAAAAGCCCTCAAAACCTTGCTTTTAAAAACAGTGAATGGCACTTGGAGAAACTTCTCCCAGAAAGATAACGTAAGAGCCTGGTCCCATTTCCCCCCTCCTCCAATTCCCTATCAAATCCTCACATCTCACCTCAGATGAACACATGGATGAACAATGTGCTAGTACTTAAAAAGGTGTGTAATATTTAAATGAAAGTAGATCATGTTGATTAAGCCTGTTGTTGGGCACCAAGTAATGAAGAAAGGGAATACTTGAATTGAATGAGAGCATTTTATTTCTCTAGCAGGCTTTTTTTTTTTTTTTCTAATTATATAAAAAAATCAACAGGCTATATACACAATGTCTATTCAAACTTTATAAATAGGGTTCTTAAAGGTTGTTCTTCATCATGACAACTCCAGGTAATTCTAATGACCTGTCATAGAATAAAACTGAAGGAGTTTGTACTTAAAGGAAAGGAAGATCCTGCAACAGTCACACACGTACCACATGGGAAGATTAATAGAATCTGTATCAGTGGAGAAAAACCACCATATTTTATTGGAAAATGCTACTTGCTTTCAAAGTCCCTTGTGTGATATCCTCTTAGACTGAATTCCTGATGACTCTGAGCTCAGTTCCAAATCTCAGTCAGAATAACTCCTCTGACTTCAACTTTAGCAGGTACAAAAGTGTGCAGCTGAGGCCAGAATACTCAACTGTGACAACATCCACATTTTTGTGTGGCTGTACAATTAAAAGCATTTTTTCCTGTGATTATAATTTGCTAAGGTATGCGATTCTACTGAGTAATTTTAATTATAATTTGTAATTTCAAATACAAGAGCTTCCTAGATTGTAAGAACCCTAAACTGCTTTGAAAATGGATTTTCTCCTTCCTGGTTTTTCATCCTGTTGCACTGCTGAGAATGGTTGGTTTGTAAATCTCCTGGTTACAGGACATTTACCAATTCAGTGATGAATTACAAACCTTGGACTCAAACTGAGAAGTGTTTGTTTCAGGACTCAGAAAAATAAAACTTTCTCTGGAAGGTTTCAGACATGCATAAAAATAGGAAACCCAGAAAAATCTATGGTTCAAATTCATAGCTTGCATGGGAAAGAAAAGGCATCACTGGGGTAGATTCCCTCCCTTCTTCCTCTTTCCCCCCAAAATAACAAGCCTTTGCAACTGCAAACAAAATTAATTGCAGACCAAGGGACTGATTTTCTGTCATCTTAAAGGCACATTGCAAAATATTCAGTGAGGAGAGAAGATGGATATGATTGAGCCTAATCTGCTACTGCAGGGCTATTATTTTTCCCTCATGGCCTCAAGCATGTGTTCAGTGACCTAAAGTGCGATGACCCTCATTCTTCCATGCCAGAGGCTGCGTGGGGGGGAAGCTGCAGGCACATTTGTTGGGTCCTGGATAGTTTCTACAGTTTGAGACTGTGAGCTTTGCTCAAGCTTTCATCAGGGTCTATGTGGGGAGACTCTGCTCCAGGTTATGGGATAGAATATTCTAGATCTGTTAACTTTCATAAGGAACAATAATTTAAGATGGCATCAGAAAGACAGGATTTCATCTGTCTTTTCAAATCAAGTTGTTATTTTCTTAATCCCAACCAGCATATTCTGTCCAACTTTCTGGATTTTCAACTATTTATATTAATCATATCTATTTTGATAGTTCCCAAACAAAACTGCCTCCATTTTTGCTACAGGCTGTAAAACCACATTGCCCTGGTCTGTGTCAGTAGTGAAATATGGTATCAATGCTGCAGTAGCTCTGTATCTGCTTTCAGTCCACGCTTGTGGGTACCCTTTTAGAAACCTAGTGACCTAAAGTGCTCACCCAGACAGCTGTCAGGTCTCAATGGTTGATGGAAGACCACCCAAGCCATCAGTGTGAGCCACGCTAAGGCTGTTTGCACCTCCATGCACAGTCAAAACCTTTGTAAAAGTGCCTTTGAAGTTTTATTCATCATTTGCAGCCTCTGAAGGTTACCTATCTCTGATTCAACTCAAACCCATTCACTCATTAAACTGCAGGAAAACAGCCTCTCTGCTCTATTGAAGCCATATGGGTGGGCTGTGACTTGTGACTGTCAGACTAGTGTGGCAGAAGATAATCCCTGTCTGCGGGATTGGGCATGGTGGTACCTTAAAATGTTGACATACACCTTAAAAAGCCAGTAAAAGTCTTAGATTTTAGAGACCTGTAGTTTGGTACAAGAAGACCCATACATTTGCCGAGTTACGTAGACATCCAGCTGCCCAGAAAACAGAACAGTGACGTACAGAGCAAAACATTTAAGTAAAAAAGGCTACATACACATAGAAACAATCGTTAACAACCCCACACACTTATGATTTGTTTGGATAAGTACAAATGGCAGTAAACATCAGCCCTGACTCAAACACCACTAGTTTCCTAGACTTTCGATTGTCAGCTCTCTAATATCATATTTAGGAACAAGCTGGAGATAGTTCCCTGCCTCTTTTGACTAGGAAATAGCCTGTATAACATGGAACACATTTTCTATAGATTTCTTAATAGATATAAGCAGAGTTTATAATGAGCTTTAAGCAGTCATATGAACACATTCATTTCTTAAAATCTATTCTGTGAATGCATATTACTCCATCCATTTTTGTATGTTGTTGCAACCTTTCAGTTCAGTGTTGTGCTGGTTGGAATAGGACACCTGGCACTTGCTGCATGGAGGTAACTCCTACAATTGTATTGTCATCCTAAGCACCCAGTTGTTATAACTCTGAAATTCATTTTCCAGAAAAACTGTGTAATACTAACAGCATCTTTGTCAGTTATTTCCCAGCTAATCCACAATATGTAATCTATTCAAAATGCAGAGAGTGAAAACAACAGATAAACATATAAAATAATCCTATTATAGGTTATGCAAGTTACTCTAAGGCTTTGATGTTCATGAAATTGATAGTGCAGGGAACTTGGCAAGAAATACAGAGCTCAATCTAGAACACCAAATGTCTCTAACAATTAGACAGTACTCATATACTTAATTATGTAAACATTAGCAGGATGGGTAGTCCTCACTCCTTTTGTGGTTGGACGTGCTGATACTAAAAAAAAAAAATTAAAATGGCTGCAACAAAAGATTTGTTTGACTTTGATTCTGACCTTCCAGAAGGTGTATTTTGAGGACCGTCATTTTACATGTTAACTTGTACATTATTTGTGACACTGAAATAAGTGAGATGTTGCTGATACAGTCTGATATCTTGCTGTGCTATTTTTTTTAATAAACAAACATATTTGTGATACAGATTTATTTGGGAAAGTTTTAGACTCTCATTAAATGCCTTATACATATATAAATGATTTTTAATTATGAAGTTTCACTACAAGGTCATTTTGCTACATCAGATAAGCAGTTTTCATTTCTGGGGAATCTTAAATTCATTCTACTTATTTTAACAATATGACCTTCTGCTGTTGAACAATATCTTTGACAAAACATACCAGAGCATAGAACTTGAGAACATGTTTTAGATTGGAGCAACTTCTCAAGTGTTTCCTTGAGAAAGTGACGCTTTATTACTTGGCACATGTGACAATTGTATTGATCAGAACATCATAGCATAACTGGAATCCAGTATTTCACTTTGAGCTATTGCCAGATACATCACCAATAGAGACCTAACATCCGTCCAATTGCTAACATAACACTGTCATAACAGATGGCTCTTGTTCTGCCTGCCTGTAAAGAAAACATGACAAGACAGCTACTTTCCAAGCCTAGTTTGATTACTTGCCCAAGGAGACCTACATGGTTTATGCCTATGCTAGGCAAGGGCAGATGTGCCTAAGGTTTAGAAACAAGCTAGCTGGTATGCCAAAAGCCAGTTCGTCAGCCAAATAAGAGGGTGCCCCTTTTAATAGGATGCAGACACATGCATTTGTCCACTTTCATCAGTCAGTTCTCCAGTTAGACCTGGAATTTTGCTGCTGCTGGGTTTTATTCCTTCTTTCTAATTTGCCCCATTAAAAAAACCCTCTTGCTACTTTTCACTTAGGCTGCAGACTCTGCAGTATTAATCCTAACAGAAAAAATTATTTTCATGCGTGAAAATTTTGCATTTCCTTCTCTTTCATGATCTGTATATTTCAGGGACACTTAGAAAGTATCATGAAACTACAGCTATTATAAATAGGAATCCAGATTAACAACAAAGACAGATAGCACTGCACTTTATTCCAGAAAGTGCTTTCTGTCAGCGACTACTGTCTGTTATATGCAGTTGACTTTTCCAAGCTGTAGTGGCTTTGGCTGGGGTAGATTTACTTTTCTTCACAGTAGCTGGTATGGGGCTGCGTTTTGAATTTGTGCTGAAAACAGTACTGATATTATAGGGAGGTTTTAGTTATTGCTGAGCAGAGGTTGCACAGAGTCAAAGCCTTTTGTGCTTTTCACACCACCCCACCAGTGAGGAGGCTGGGGGTGCATAAGAAGCTGGGAGGGAAAACAGCTGGGACAGCTGACCCCCAACTGACCCAAAGGATATTCTATGCCATATGGTGTCATGCTCAGAATATAATGTTGAGGGAATAAGGGGTGGGAGGTGGGTGGCACTTTAGAATGATGGCATTTGTCTTCTCTCATCACCATCGCACGCGATGGAGCCCTGTTTTCCTGGGGATGTCTGAACACCTGCCTGCACCCACGGCTTTTGCTTTACCTGTT
Source organism: Pseudotriccus pelzelni (assembly GCA_035584735.1). NCBI lineage: Eukaryota > Metazoa > Chordata > Aves > Passeriformes > Tyrannidae > Pseudotriccus > Pseudotriccus pelzelni. Next base: position 21,647,684 of record JAWMRA010000162.1, on the reverse strand, counting down.
AGATTGCCTTTATCTCAACCAAAGAGTTTTCTCACTTTTTTCCTTCCAATTCTTTCCCCCCAAGGGAATAGTGAGTGAGAAACTGTGTGGGGTTTAGTTGCCAGCTGAAGAGAAATAAAGAAATTGTTTCCTGTGTAACTTGGAAATGAAAATAGTGAGAAGACTGGTCAGAATAGGAGAAACCAATGAAGATGGCAATGCAGTGTCAGGTGCCAGCTTGATAAAAGCAAGGGCAGGAGTCAAGAATGAATGAAGAATCTGCAAGTGACAGTGGCATTTTGAGGCCATATCCTGTAGATGTTTTTCCTTCTTTTGTCTACCTCTCTACTTTTAATCTTATCTTGTGGCTGCCTTCCATTTCCCCACTCCCTTTCTCCCACTGAGTCCTTAGTATTTCCAGCTTTCCATCATTTCTCCTCCAGTTGATTCATATTGATCTAACAAACAGAGGACGAAGTAAAGAATGTAAAATCTCACCGGTTACATTGCAGTTCTGGTAGACAATGCAAATAGGAGAATCCAGAGCAGAGAAGGTAGTTGTACTTCCCTGGCACTGTGGGTGAATCCCTCTTGACTTTTTATCTGCTTTCCAGTCAAGCATTTAAAGGCACTGTCATTCAACAGTCTGGATCAGGAAGTAAAATGCAACTGCAATGCTAATTCAGCTGATATTCTAAAACCCACCATCTGCTTTTTATTTTAAGATAATTCTACACACAGTTTTAGATGCCTGAAGTAACAGCCATGGGAATTCAGGCATATGGCCACTACCATATGACAAAGTGCATTATCTAATAATTTTTATTCTTTCCCATGCATCCACTTGCGCATAAGATATTTTGGCATAACAGGCATCTCATCCTTTGATTCATTCACACAAAATTCACTTGGAGTGAAATATTAGGATGCTACTACTACCTCTGTCATCTGTCTGCCTCATCCCATCTCAGTCTCAAAGGTTTGTGAAACTTGCATAATTCACTTTTCCTGTCATGCTGAAGATAATAAATACTGAATTCCCAAGAGAAATGCCAAAACATTAGATAGCTTTTACAGTCCTAATCTGATCTGATTAAAAGTGAATAAGTGTTGTTGTCTCATCTTATGAGAAACTGGGGCAGATTTTTTACCTTCACCTCAATTACTTAATGATATGTTTATATCATATATATATGCATAATAATCTGGACATCATGAAGACTGTCTAGTTAAACCAAATGGTTCAATATTCTATGCAGAAAACAAGTTATGTGTATATTTCTAGGCTCTCGGAGAGAGGAAAATATTATGGGTTATGCTGAACTAGCTTTAAATACCAGTAGCTACATAGGTACACATAAGCAAGAAGTAATCCTGCTATATGTATAGTATTTGACAAAGAAATGCACGACAGGAAAGGTCCAGATGTGTAAACATGCCAAGAGACAGGCTTTTCAACAGAACAAACCAGCTCAGTAAGCCCCATAAAAAAGGGGTAGCAGAGAAAATGTGTGCGTGCATGCAAGCGTGTACACACACACGGCAGAGATTTATATATCCAGCTTAAGTATTCGCTGTGAAACCTCTTAAGATTTCAATAGCTACCCAGTTCTCTTCCTTGACTGGGCATGCAGTATCTCTTTGCAGTGATGGGATGCCAATTGACATGGCAATTAGATCTCTTGATTGGTATTTCTTATATAGAAATTAGAGATGCTCTCCTTTCTGTTATTTCCATGCTCTCTCTTCCCGAGCATACAAAAATAATCCATGCACTGTAGTATGGATTTGACCTTTCGTATGTTAAAGACCAAAATTCTCCACCCCATCCTCCCATCAAAGTGCCATATTGGATGTTGGTAAAGATCTGAGGGTAAACCAGCTGCTTTAGGAAGAAATCAGTAATCAGCCCACTCCTTTTGATCTTCAGTACTGTAAAAGCTAAACCCAAACAAGGACAGAAATATCCAGAGGTTCCCTTGATCTGTTTATAAAGGATCTTCAGGCATATTAGGAGCTCATAGTAGCAATTCAAAAGCTAAATATAAAAGCAGCTTTATGAAGTACTTATAAAGTCAGTAAGAGGCTTTTTATTTTTAGCGTATTTTCCTGTGAGATAAACATAATGAATGTAGAAAGCTTCCAAGCCCAAAATGAGATACGCAAAAGAGATCCCACGATCTGCACCAGGAGTGTTACAGAATCAGCATGTAGAGAGCAATGTTCTGACAACACCATCTGCCCATTTGTGCTGTTTTTTCCTATTACCAGCTCTACTAATGTCTCATGCATGATTTTCTGTGGAAGTCAGGAGGAGTGTATGATTTATTTTGACATTAATATTTATCAGGCTGGTGTATGCCTAAAGTATCCAAGATGCTGAGAATGTTTACTCGTTTAAAAAGCCATTTAAATGGCTTTCCTTTTTCTTTGGAGACATTAACAACTCATTTTGTCACTTCACTCTTACATAAAAGTCATATACCATTCACATGGCATTAATTTAAGTAAATACCACTAGTATTACTCTTACTAAAACTACAGAGTGAACAGAAAATTACTTTGGGGTTAAAAAAGTTTGCTAACATTTTGCATCAGTTACTAAAGGATGGTGAAACAAAGCTTCAAGTTGCGAAGCTTCAGATTCTTTACTATTAGCAATTTATTGGGAAATTAAACAGCAAGGTCCTCCTGCAAAACTCATTCTGGATACTGAAAACATCATATTTGATTGTCCCTTCCTAAAACTTGCAACAAATATTTCATTTTCATTTATTAACATTTAAAAATTATCTCTCAGATTCTGGGTAGGTAACATTCCTGTCATGTGGGGTTTTTTAGAGTTTTGAAGCAAGCCTGAAAAATAACGCTTCTCTGCTCCGAGGAAATACAGCAAAAATGTGCACAGCCTGTGAATTTCAGATCTGTTGCATGACTGCATTTAACTATGGATTGATACTATTTTCATCCAGAAATGGTTTACAGAGCTGACAGATTACTTTAAATAACCATTATGGATGTGAATCATACTGACAAAAGCAAAGAAATCCCATTCAGAAGAAAACATCTTGCCTCAGCTAAACATTTTCATGAATGTGGATGATGATTTATATAGGGTCAAAGGTTTTTTTTTTTTTTAGTAGCTAGAGGTAGAAGCATATAATTTAATTTTTTCTCATTAACGAAAAGATTGGCAAAGTCACATATCCTAGGTATTGATACTACCCATGAACCAGAGATGTTGCTCTTACACAGCTCTGTGTTTTGTGATGGGGTTATGTGTTTCCATTACAAGGAGTGCACTGATATGCCAGGGATGCACTCATTTACAAGGATGAATAGAAAAGTCAAAATTCAGTGTTTGCAATTCTCCTGCACATGATTGCATTGCTTTTTATATATTTAGATATAATATATATATTTATATTTTTAGCAATTGTCTTAATATTTAAAGGACAGAGACATAAATGAAAGAGCTGTAGTTTACTGGAATGCAGCTTCTATTGGTAAGTTAAATAAGTCCTGATGCCATCACTTTTTTTTAAGTTTTGAGAGTTTTCTAATTGAGGTAGATATTTACCAACGCGTTTATAGCAGAAGCTATTCAAGATACAAGTGTTGAAACCCCTGGGAAATTAGTGTATTTGAAATGCAAATATGTTGTAAAACATTACCTCTGTACTTTTGTTTTTAGGAGCTACAGGAACTTCTGAAACAACTTGTGACGATGTGCAGTCTTAAGTGCTGCAGTCTGAGAGCCCTTTTTCTATTGATCCTTTATAGGTAAGTGCTTGCTAAAAATATTATTTCTTTAATATATAATACTATCAGTTATTTTATAATAAATTTACTTATAATTAAAAAGATATCTGACTCGGTAACAAAGTTAAATACTCTTGACAGTTGAATCTTTTCTCTTACAAATATTAAAGAACCAGGGTATTAATAACAGAAATACAGAACTGAACTTCATGAATCTCAGCTGCCCTGATTGAGTTACAGATTTTTTAAATTGGAAATATGGATGGGGAAAAAACCAGTGAAATTCAACTCGAGCAAATGATCTATTATATGAAGAATTACTGAGTAGAGAGTGTGAATATCATTTCAGATGCTTAACAAATTTAGATGAGCACAAGGGCCTTGCCTGTAGCATAGTACCTTGTCCAAGGACAGAAGCACACAGTCCACCTGGATTTACTACAAGCTTGAGATAGTAAAATCATCATTGTGCACTTAAAGGAGAGTATCTTAGAAAGAATTACCTCTTTAAAACACTGTTTTCTTCTTCTCTGTTGATGAAATCGTGAAGTCTTCAGGAAATCTGAGTTGTGTTAAGCTGGGAAGTGAAAATGATCCCTTCTGTGTACAAACAACCTCTCTAGAAGTGCAGTTGCCATGACGAAAAAACTTAAGATAGAAATTGAACACTTAAAATATATATCTGCTATAAAATGGGGAAAATATTCTTTGTAAGTAATTCTAATAAGAAAATGTAAGCATGGACAGGTTAAACATTGTCACCATCAGCTTCAACTGAAGTATTCAAAGCCTCTGAGCCAATTCTATATCTAGAATTGCCTAACCTACTTCATCTCCCGCTAAATTCCTCAAGATAAGATTCAGCCTGAGCTTTAGCTCAAGTGGATGTGCAAACACACTTCCACTCAGTTGTGGAGGCAGGTGGAACAGTCTTCTGAAAGGGAGTTTAAAGTATCTACTTCCCCCACCTTTTTCAGTACTATAAAGAGATCTTTGTCCAGAACACACGCTTGCTCTAGTTCCACCTTCCTTCCTTGTCAGCTGTGACTTGCCACATTCTGTAATAACTAGATGACTCATGGCTTAGCGATAATAAAACATTGCTAAGAGATCAACAAAATTTCAGAAGTATCCAAGTAACAAGGAGGCAAAATTCCCCCAACAGTTCAGCCTGTGATATATAGTTGCCTTCATTATTATCAGACAGACTTTGTGAATTCTCTTACAGCTTCATAGGGCTCTGAGTATCCAGAAGCACGGAGTTCATTCCTGTGTGGTATCCACGGGAGTCCCATGCGTGCACAACACCTCTTTAGCTTTACCCAAATCCAAACACAGGCTGAGAAGCAGTTCTGTCCCTTGGTTACCTCACAGACACGATGATGGTTAGGTGTGCAAATGCCTTTTTCCAGCACAAAAATCAGGAGGGGTTTGTGAAAGTGCTGTTTAAAACAAAAACGATCCCACTTGGCACTGAAACACAGAAATATTTCTGAGCCATATCCAAGGACTGAGGTGCACCCAAAGCAAGGGCCATGATTTCTCCCCAAGTGGTCCCCTAGATAACCAACCTGTATAAGCTGTGGTTAATGTGTGAAGAGAGTTTCCTCTAGTGAATACTTTATAATCAGTAATGCCATGGGGTTGTGGTTGGTTTTCTGTTTTGTTTTGTGGGGGGTTTTTTGTTTGGTTTTTCCCCCTTTTCTGTCTCTCCCTTCCTGAGACTTCTTAACTTTCAGCCCTTCACATTAAATTACATTACGATCGCATCAAGGGCTCATTTTTAGTATTAAAATCTATATCTGACAGGCAGCCCAGAAGTATTTTTAACTTTTTTTAAGAAGCAGAAATGAAAAAATTAAGGCAAATTTATCTGAGCAGCCAATAGAACATGCAGTTCAAATCATTATCAGGAATCAGCTTAAATAAATGTATGCTATTTGGTCCTAAGAAGGGCTCTCATTTGTTTCAGAAAGAGAGTTTTCAAATTAAACAAAGTTAGCCTGGGTTTTTGGAGCCAGAGACAGAAAATTCTGTGGGATTTTTATTTTTTTTGTCTGAGCTCAAGAGTACAGGTCACTTCAGTATTTGTTCCTGTATCTGGTAGGTGGTAACATAATGCTACAGTTTCATCCTCACCATTTAACAAAGAAATGGTGACAGTACTGTCTGCGTTGCAGAGAATTAATCAGTGATGTAGTAGATTTTGCTACAGTTTATCTATAAAGACCATAAGAAAACCTTTATCATTGAGCGCAAGAATGAAACCAGAAGTAACACCTATATTTGCATCTGTAAACCCTTCGCCTGTCAGTGAATTGCCTGAAAAAAAGCTTTTTTTATTCTTGTTTTCCTGAGGGGAGTGCTTCAAAAGCTTGCTCAGACTGTATCTGGCATTTTGTTTATCTTTTCTCAGTTCTAAGGTGTTTCTGTCTCTTTCATGATACATAACTTCTGACAAAAAATAGCCAGGAAAAATATTCTCCTACATGTGTCTAGACTGTACTTTTGCTTAAAGTGATGATATATATTATGGTTTAGGGCAAATGTTCCCTTTTTCCCCTCCAGTTACCCCATTCTGTTAAGACACTAACTTGAAAGTGTCTTAAATAACAAGCAGTTGTTGTACCTTCCAAGTTTAGCCAAGCCCATAAAAATACTAAGTTTTTGAGCCATAAGAATAACTAAGGAAAATAAATAATTGCAATTCAGATTTTATGAAAGCAAGCATAGGTCATTGAACCTGACGAGTTAAAGCATTTATTATACACTGACAGCCCAGAACAGATAGATATTCCCAGCTGACAAATATACTCAGTTTTGTTTTGTAAAAGCATGTTCTCTCCTCAGCAGCTGGAACAGCTGTTTGAAAGCAATTCCATACTTAAATGCATGCCAATGTATTTCACATACATTAAGAAAACGGAGAAACTAAAACATCATCTTCATTTAATTAACTGTGAAATATATAGTTAAATATCACAACAGAAATACTGTGTAAGAGAAGCTTAGATGCATGGACAAGAAGATGCTCATGCATAAGTGGAAGGAGTCTCGGCTTTTACTTTTATACTGTGTGAATGTTTGCAGCTGTGAGCTCACTCTGGCTCAGCACAGAAGAGAGGACGAGAATCAAAGAGCACTTTAAAGGAAACAGAGCATCATCCCTTAAAACACAAAGAAGCCAAACCCCTTAAGGCACATAACTTCTGTAGATTCCTTGTCTTTCAACACTGACAATCTGCTGCTGAGCATCCCCAAAGTTACCAGGATGGTAACACCACACACTTGCACTTAGGAGGCGTCAGGTTCTTCTCACTTATCGGCTTACACATCTTCTCAAAGGTTGTGTTGCTAAATAGCACACAAAGGACAGTGCCTTGTTAATTCAGAGCCTCAATTACTGCACAACAACTTTCCCAAGCCAACAAGTTCTTACTTAACCATAAAACTCAAAAGACCAGTGAGCAATATGAAGCTACACGTTTTAATGAGGGGAGTCATGAATTACCTCAGGTGATTCAAGGGAAGGACTTGCACGAAAAATTTTAAATCTCTATTTAAGAAAATAACATTTAACTATAATGAATCAGAGCTCTCTACAATTGCATAATGATCAGCAGAATAATGTTATACCCTTGCAGTGGAAAAGAAACATGTTTTCCTTTAATGTTTCACAGTGTGTAAGACTTATTCAAGAACAATCCAATTCTGCTGTGAAATTAAACTCATGCAGATCACTGAATACTTAGCTAAAATTTATATGTAAGTTACAAAAGCATTGATAAATACTTGCAAGTGTAGTATTTAAGAGATTAATTACATTCAAGTACACTTCTAATTTAAACGTCTTTGTGCAACATAAACCAGGTCTTTTTATTTATATTCACATTTCAACTTCATGTGTGTTTGTTTCTTTAGGACAAAACTTAGAGAGAAACTTCCCTTATTTCAATGCTGGCATTACTCAAGACAACTCTTAAGGCTGAGTAAAGTAGTAACGTATTTCCCTAGTAATACAGAAATAAAAAAAACAGGGACAAATTCAGGGAGAATATAGGACTATTCAAATATCTAAACTATATATGTTACAAGGCAGCTAATGAAAACCAGCTACTTCTGTGGGAATAGAGTCTGGTGAGCAGAAAATTACACAGCAATAGCAGCACTTCAGGCCAGTGGACACCACAACTAAAACCACAGTGTGATTTGGCCACGTGCGTTCAGTGAGATCATCTTAGCATTTAAACTTTACCAGTTTAAGATACTGGATTATTCCTAGCGGATGAAAACCACAGTTTCCTGAGAGAACAACTCAGACTTTCTCAGAAACAGAGCTAATTAAAAACAAAAGATCAAGCTTAGGCATGCTACAGAAGACCCAGAAATATAAAGCAGAAGGGCAAGCAGAGTTTTCAGGAGCAGCTCAAGAAAAAGTTGGGAATAAGAAATTCAGTGAGGATTTAGCAGTATTAAGAAAGACTACAAAACACTGGTATCACCTTAGCTTAGTTTCTTCTCTCCAGGGCCAAACCACCGCAGCTACAGCTCTTGATACCTACTGTAGGAGAAGAGGTAGAACTAGTCACTTTTAGAGACCAGTCAGTTCTCATGCAAGGAAGTAAAAAAAAAAAAACCACCTTGCCTCTCCTGGTAATATATAGGGGGCTGCTCTCCGTCAGCAGAGAGACTGCCTCTGCTTGCAGCCAGCTGGGGCTCATTGAGTCAATCAGTTGTCTGCTTCTCACCTTCCTAATTCATACCCTGCTCTTCTCAAATCATTGGCAATAAGTCACCAATACCATTTGTGTTTTAATTAAGGAAGAGCACAGCCTGCATCTGTGATGGGTGAGCGCACCCTGCTCACAGTCTTGGGGGAATGCTCACCTTAGGGGTTAGGCAGAAATTAAGAGCAAGGTTATAGTATCTTTTGCTGTGGGACTGCTACCTACAGTGTAACAGCCCTTAGTGGCCACAGGTGTCCCTCCACAACTGCTAACCATTAAGGCCCATAAAAGGTGAAGAGGGATCTATAAAAATGAATCTTGAGGCAGTCTGAGTAAAGAATTGCAATTTTGGTATATATCCTCCTTAGGGTCTTCATTCACCTAATGACTGTCATCTCCAGAACCCCCCATGGGACTGTTGCAGGGGTCCCAGGGTAGAAATGGTGTTTGTAGTTCTTTACATTTGACTTCTGTGGTTTGTATTTTTAGCTGTTTCTGAACAAACAAGGTATTTGAATTCTTATTATGCTTCACTGACTTTGCCCGACAGGATTATTTCTATAACCTATTTAAAAATTGTGTTGTAAAAGCAGAATTTTAAGTGTTTATAATGCACTTGTGTCTGACGTTGGTTTCTGTCTGTCTCTGAGAGCTAAATGTAAGGTATTTATTATGTAAAAAGAAGCTTAATTTTAAATACTGAAATAAACAGTCATAATCTCTTCTACATTCCTAGATTATAACAATAATGCTCTGTTTACAGATAAAGTATTAAAGAAGATTGTTTCTCAGGTGAAGTGTTAAGAAATAATAAAATTTAAAGAAGCAATAGACTTTAAGGTATAAAAGTGATATTTTTTTCCAATAAGAGGCTAATGTAGATTATGGAATCTGATATTTTCTGGAATGTGGGGGTTTTTTTACAGTGCTGCAAAATGCTAACATGCATCTATTTCATAATATGTTATCTGATGGACAGTAATCAGCAGTATGCTTAAAACTAATACCACATTTTCTTGGAGTGTCATTTCTGCCATAGTTGATAATGCCTTTCTAAATCATCCTCATTTTCAATTGCTTTTAGGTCAGTGCAAATTCCTGAAGCTGAAGGAAAAAGTGAAATTCTACCTCCAACTATACAAAAAATAATAAAAGGATACAACAAGTATCTACGTCCATTTTTTGATAGTAAGTAGAAAAGTTCTTTCAGTAAGATTGAGCCATAACATAATGTGATGTTTAAAACTCAGCAGTGAGAGCAAATTTTTTTTTCTGTACTTTTTTTCCTCCAATGTTTGACAGTGACTGATCTGACTATACCTGGTCTGTGATACAGTAAGATAGACTGTAATAGCTGTTGTGGCCCGAGGTGAAACTTGTATGTTCCAGGCATTCACAAGCTAAACTTCCAGACTCAGTTAGAAACTTGACAGTCATTCTACATGTGCCTCTATGAAATAGCTGTAGCATTGTACCTATTTAGAAGCGTAATTTCCTCTGACTTCCTGAATGATAACTATAAAAACCTTTGATTAAAGATTAGAAAGCTTTATATATCAAACTGTTCATAACAGCAATGGCAAATCTTGTTGCTATAGGAAGTATTATATGCATCAGCTGTAAGACTGTAAGAGAATCATTTAATAAATGATTCTTGCCTCAGGTCATAAAGGTCACTGGACCAATTTACTGTAAAACTGTGGGGGAAAATGAATCAAAAATGTCAGTTCCCTGCATCAACAGGTGATGGTCGCCAAACTGGAAGACCCACATAGTCTACTGCACCAAGGCTGATTTTACTGCCATGCAGTGCAGTCAGCTGGATACCTGAAATCTCAGTGACAAACACCTTCCTTGCTTGAGTCAGGCTGTTGCATACACCAGAAATACTGAAGAGTTGTGAGGTGGCATTAAGATCTCTTTCTGGAGAAACTGCAGAGTTCTGAAGAAGAAAATATTCTGAGTGTTGAAAAGATGCTCAACACCATGTGTCTGTCAGGAAATAAACCTGCAGGCTGAATGCTAGGCAATAGTTCTTAAGCTAGATATTCAGAAATGTTGGAGGTTTCAAATGATTTTTATACCCCTTTATATATTGCTTAAAATAATTGACTAAAGGGTTTATCAAACCATACTGTTGCCTCTTGCTATCTAACTACCTGGTTCAGTATGTGTATTCTAAGTCATGTGCAATTTCTGAATTTGTTTCATAAAAATATTAAGATACCTCTCTATTTTAGAAGAAAGGAGAACTATTTCATCTGTTCATTTTTATGGTAATTATCTCAGCTGACGATATAACAGCTATAAAATATTTAATGCTCTAAGGAGCTTTTTCAGAAATATAAAAGTAACTCTAATAAATAAACTAACCCTTTCTCACTGCAGATAATTCATAATGTAAAATAACTGTGTTCAGTGGCCATTAATATATTTTATTCATTACTTAATGTTAGTGAAGAGATTCCGTGGCACTGCTGTGATTCATATGCTTTGGTAGACAGTAGAGTTTCATTGAAAAATCCTAGGATAGCAATTAACACCAACAGTAAAGTACTCTTGAGTTACAAATCTCCCTTTTCTTCCTCCTTTTTTTTTTCTCAGCTGTTTTATTGCAGCAAGGCTATAGTCCTTTTTTCTGGCTGGATCTTTTGTTCAGAGAGATGCTAAGGACGCTCTATTTGCCTGGAAATCCCAGAGGAGCTCAAGCACTGATCAAGTCTTGGTCACCCAAAGCCAGTCTAGCACCTCCAGACAGTGCCAGCATTGCTGCATATGTTCACTGCAGCTCAGGCATGCAGAAACACTGCCTCAAATCTTTGATGGATCTTTATTAGCCCTAGTGCTGAAGGAGTGAGATGACACTCTGAAAATGTACATTTTATTGATGCCATTTCTAAATGCATGGTTGGTGCTTTTGTGAGAAATAGGTTTGTAGGAATAATTTACCTTATGATAAGTCAGGAAATGCTCATCCTAGTTTTTGAACCTCTAGCTTTTTGCAAGATCATTTGGGATAGCTTTCCATGTGATAGAGGCATGTGCTTGGGCTGGGAAGTGCTATCAGTTCAGCCCTAGCCCCTCTGCTACTGGCAAGGTGGGCTGCACCTCTCATGAGATTCAGGTCCAGAAGCAGAGTTAGTGAACCACCCAAACCCTCAGTTTAACAAACCTGCAGACTATACTTATCTGTGTGACCACAGCTGTGCTACCTTTGTTCCATGCAATATTTTCCTCCTTTATATGGATATGATTATTTGTCTACAATATTTGTATACCTTGTATCTGTTCTTTGTTAGAAAGATTTCAATAGAACTGGCTTTACTCAGAACTACATAAGTGGCTACAGCACAGGTGTCAGAGTTGTGGAAGACAGAGTGTCAATTTAGTCACTGATATCTCTTCTGTGACTTCCCCTTGCCCTATTCCCCTCAAATCCTTAATTTCTTTGGTATGATATTTGCATGTTAATACTAAGAGACTGACCAATGAGAGATGGATCTTAAGATCAAACTGCTGGTTAGACTTGAGTAGGCTAATGAACAAATACATGATAAAAACATGAAGTGTGGTATTCTGCTGGAGTTCATCAGCTGCTACAAAAGCCTGTACAGTCCTGATATACTCTGAGAAGCAAACTTGTATTTCTAGAAATATGAATACAAAGGGATGGATATGGATATTAATCTGAAGATCTGTCTGTAATGCATGAAAGGATTTGTGTATATGGGCAACTAATACGTGTATGTTGATATGCAGAAATATCCAAAATTAATATGCTAAAGTCAGCCATCTTAAGACACTTCCTTTTCTTTTTTTTTTTTTTTTTTTTAATTTTAGGCCAAGATTCCTTTGCTTTCAAAAATATGCATATTTCTGTTTATTTGTGCATTAGATATATCATAAATATGCACGAAGAAATTTTTCATAAAACTAGATTTGTTGGCATCTACAGTTCTCTGAGCTTAACATCAGTTAGTCATAGTAGAACTCTGAAATACGATTTTTATCAAATGTGAGAGGGCCAGGGGTTAGCTTGAATTTTAGAATAACATCAATCAAAGTAATTTCAAAGTTATTTGTCCTTGAAAATTTTCTTCAGTCAGGAAATGGGGATTTCAGAATTGATGCTTTCTGCCAAGATACAATCATACTGTTACAAAATCAGTGACACTGAACTCCTTAATATTTAGCAAAATGGGGGTTTAGTCCTGAAAAGAAAGCATTAGGTGTAAACAAATGATCATAAAATAAAAGTTCCTTTCTCCTAAAGCCAGAACAAACAGAAATGTTTAATAGTCAAGGCAATTTTATGGCAGCTCATAAATTCTTAGTTTAATAAACCCTCCATTTGCCTGTTAGTTTGTGTTTGGTCCTTGTGTGCTGAGGTTGGCAGATGACTGGAAATTACCCAGGCACATACAACTCAGCTAGTGTCGTTAACAAGGGGACCATGAAGATATTTTTCATTTGAATCCAGTGATTGTGCAAAACAACATAAAAACTGTCTTCTCTCCTTGCATGGATTGAAACCAATGCTTTTCTAGATTTTAAGACTGGATTAGTCTGCCCTTGCTTTAGTCATCTCCTTCTGTGACGGTCAGCCTTCAGGCTCTTGATACCCAATTGTTCCCACTTATGCATAACACAGACTGTCATTTCCATCTCTAAGCACCTAAATAAGGTGCCTGAAGTTGGATTAGTTGAAGACACTCTTAGTATGACAGAGGTTTGCGGACAAGTAAATTTGTCCATCGTGGGTGGCACACACCAGTTGCCAAATCATGAGGGGTGCTTTTACACGCTGTTTAGTACAGAGGAATCTCAGCTGAACTGGCTATTTAGCTCTTTCCTCAACTGAATGTTACTATTAAAAGTGTTCTCTTTCCTAAAGCAACTCTTCATAAACTGAACACATAGTTCTATTAGTGAAATTTTAAAAAATTACCTAATCTAGAATGATTTTAGCCATTCTTTTGACTGGAATGTTAAATACTCCTATACTAATGTTAGTAGGTATTGCTCCTCAATACAATATCCATTCTATATTTTTAGACATATATGTAATTCTAATATAGAAAAGCTGGCATAAGGGATTTAAGAATGTGCAGTTACTTCCCTTAAATGTGCTACATAACCCTAACATTTTATCTCAGCCATATGAGTTGATTTCAGCCTCAGGTGTTCTGCTGTGTAGATCAATTTTATAACTTTAGTTGCTGTGCCAAGCCTCTCTGAATTAATGAGTAATTCCTGCTGACTCCAGTGAGCCTTGGATCAGGTTCACAGAGTTGTTAAAGGATGCATAAAATGCTGTAAATAATTTTATACAAATAGATTTTGTTCTGTGATTGAACATGATAATTTAAGTGTTCTAATTAAAAAGAGAGAGACTAAGAAAAGGTCACAGCTAAGTACATTTGAATATGGAAGCTGCTTTCAAGTGGTGTAGAAAGGTGTCATGCTTAAATCAGTTATTCTAAATCACATTTAAAAGATTATTTTCCTTAGCTTTGTAACAAGTAATACATTTCATGGTCTTAAGTTTTAAATGAAAGCAAATCACATCTATGAGTCCAACCTTGTGTGTAAGACCAGTGATCATGGGGTTTTTTCCCTCAAATGCTGTTTATATTAAGTTCTATGAATTTATTTAGATGAAGTCTTTTTAGTCTTCAGAACTGTACAATTTACCCCCAGAGTGACCTAGAGATATCACAATGTTAACTGTGTCTAACACCCTTTGATTTATTCAGGCAAGCTGACAAAGTATGTGAGAAAGAAATACCAAAAATCATCATTTAAAGATGATTTAAATGATGTAAAGAGTATTTTATGTCCCTCTTAGCCAATGTCTAATCCTTCAGAGAAAGGCAAAAAAAGCCCAGAATATGTAAACTTCAGTATGCAGATGACAACGTAGATTTTCCTTCCTTTTCCATGGAACTAAGAGACACTGTGAGACTCTCTGCCACCAAACCCAGCTTCCTGCATACAGGACAGTTGGGATTTTGGTTTGGGGTTTTTCTATCCCACAGGCCCTAAATGCGAAGTTATAAAGGCTCTAACTTTCCAACAGTGATTAAGTTCGGTTAGAAAAAGAATCAATTTATTTGAAGTTTCATGTTGTCTCTAGCTTTCATGAACTGTCATCTTGCTTTGATTTGCCAAAGAACATGGACAGCTTACTATTAAATCTATTTTCTGACATTGGACAAGTCACTTCTCTGACTTCTCTTTGAGCAGCTGAGTAAAGGATCTTCCTGGATTTTTATGTTACAAGCTCTGATATTAAGCTTCCAAATTTTTTGTCTTCTGGAATATTTCTCTCTATCACATGAACTCTGTCTTTTTTTTTTTTCCAAATGCGGAAAACAAATTTTGTCTCTGTCATCCCATAACAATCTTGCCAATATAGCATAGATTGCAAGATAGCTTAATTCTGTGAATTACTCCCCATTGCCAAAGCATAAGATGGAAAGAGCATGTTGAAATGATTATCTGTGACAACCTCTAAATCATTCTCAAAGGCACTGCTTGCCAAGATAGTTTCCTATCCAGTATGTACTGCCTGCTTTATTTGTCTCCACATTAATTGCTTGCATTTGGCTGTATTGAAATATGTTTTTTGACAAGTGATTTAACAAGTCTCCACCAATTTTTATCCTGTCCACAAACTGTACCAGTGAAGCAACATCACTGTCTAAAGATTATTGATGTGAACAAATAGGATTGAAGTGGATTCCTGCTAGAAATGGGTCTGTCTTTTGATGCCTTTATATCAAGAATTACAGCTGAGATCTGTCAGAAGGCCTCTCATTATCTGTCCAATTTCTTAATGTAAATATTTGTGAGGAAAAATATCTTGTGGTGGGAAGTTTAATGCACTAAAAAAAAAATCTAAGCATAATGTTTCTCTTTATGTAAGAGTTCCATAATGCTCTAAACCAAAGCAAAGCTGGTGATCAGAGAGACAAAATCAGTTTTTTAAGAACCTATAATGAATTATTCTGGTGATAATTTTCCTTCTAATTCTCTGTTAGCAGTTGCATTTTATCCAGTATTGCTGAAAAGATGAGATGTTCTTACAAAAAACCGTCCCTCTTGAGGTATTTCTGAATGTCAGAATTGTTTTGTTTCCTTAAACTAAATGAAAAAGAGCTCATCTGAACAGCTCAGCACTGTAAGTTATTGATAGTGCTGATCAGTAGCAGGTACACATGTGACACAGTGATGGTTTACTTTGTTACTACGGTGCTCCAAAGTTAATTTTCAGGTATGCTGTCTGCCACTGTTCTGGCTGCTTTCTATATGGGATCACTAAGAATATCTATGAAGAGCATAAAGGAACGGTGTCTGTACATAAATTTCAGTGAAAGTTAAAGTGTGTGTTGCTTAGATTGCACAGCCACTGCTGTAACAAGGCACTCCCTTTGGCAATCTTTTGCAATGCTTTGAAGATTTCCTTCACTAATGCAGGGCAGACTGACTTGACTTTTCTTTTGAAGGTCAGTAGATTTCTTCTGAAGTTGTCATTGTACATACAACTTCTGCCAAACATATGGAAATGTAGGAACTGGCTGCTTCATCTGGTCTGCTGCCCAGTTTTTGACACTGTCAAAAGGAGACCATTCAGAGGAAGTTCAGGGAAAACCCTGGTGAATAATTATGGGCAGACTCATTCTGTTATTTGTAATTTACAATTTATAGTGCCTTCCTAAAAAAGCATTTAGCCTCACACATGTAAAAAGGAATCAGCATTTTACTATTACTGTTGTTCTGATTTGACTAACTGTTGTAGCAAATCAGTTCTCAGCAGTTTGTATGGTGTTAATAAAGATCTTTTTCATAATTGCTTTCCTGCACAACTCCTCCCATACAGCATGTTGCTGTACCTCAGGTAATATAATTTGCTGCTGAGTTTTCAGGAGTGATGTGCTCGACAGGCTGGAGCGCTTGGACTGTGGCAGCTTGTCAGCTGAGGCTCGTGAAACAGGATGGTTTTGCCCTGACTGCACTACCACTCCTTAGCACTTGAACCTCAAGGCAAGTCTGTGCCAGCACAATCAGTTTGAGCTTGAAGTACCTCTTAACCTGAGCTACAGGTCTTGTGGTGTTTGGGATTCACCCAACACTCTCTACCACTACCTGAAAGGAGGTTATAGCCAGATGGATATTGGTCTCCTTTCCCAGGCAACTAGTATAGTAGGACAAGAGGATACAGTCTTAAGCTGTGCCAAAGAAGGTTTAGGTTGGACATTAAGAAGAAGTTCTTCATAGAAAGAGTGAAAAAGAAGAGCATTGGAATGAGCTGCCCAGGGAGATGGTGGAGTCACCATCCCTGGAGGTGTTTAAGAGAAGACTGGATGTGGTTCTTACTGCCATGGTGTGGTTGACAAAGTGGTGTTAGGTCGTCAGTCGGACTCTGTGATCTCGGGGGTCTTTTCCAACCTAGTTAATTCTGTGATACAACAGTACAATACTGTTGTGTTACTCAGGGCTATTTTGAAAAATACTTCAACAGGAAAGAAGAAAGAGGTCTACAAGGTCCTGTTTGTGTAATTCCAGAAAAATTAAACCCTACTTAATTTCAGTAATCTTCCTGGAAAATCACTTTTCCTCTCATATGTGTAACAACAGCACTGCTGATACTGAAATGCTGTTAATGAACATTTCCCTCTGTCTGTATCACCTTCCTAGGCAAGGATCAGGTGTTGTTCCTGCTAATAAAATATGATGTAATAAAAAGAGTCTGAATATTCCCAGCCATGATTTCCTCATAACCATCTGAACAGTGCTTGTGCTCTCATTAGGATGGTCCATCATTAGGCACATGTCTTGCAGGATGAGGTTCCCTCCAAATTGTGTGACAGTGGGCAACACTATGCTCTGCTACAGTCATACATGAGAACCTGTATGAAGACTTGAAAAAAAAAATCAGAAAATGGATTACTGTAATGAATTTTGAGGGTCTGATATATCTTCTGAGACTGGCAACATTGTACCTGTAATAATGATATAGTACAACTGTAAGCACAAGTATTAATTGTCTCTGTTGCTGTTGCATCCCAGGAACTTGGACTGAGTTTCCTGGAGGCTTGAGCTTTTAATCCTGGAGGGAGAAAGCATAAATGTATTATTAGAGTACCAAAACCTAAAAAGAATGGAAAGAAACTGAAGAACAAGCTGTCAGTGATCTGAGGGCTTTTCAGTCACTTTTGTTCCAAAGTTAACCTCCAAAATCATCTTCTAATAGATAAACAATTTCTTCTAAATCCTGTGTAAAATTTTATAGTATATCATAAACACACAGGTTACCATCTGGCCACGCTGCAAACTTGCAGTCCTGCTTTAAGCTGCAGCTTTATATTTAAACTTTCAACTGAGTCCGGAACAAAGGATTTCTAGATTTTTTCAGGAGTGACAGGTGCTTAATGATTTTAACACATGCATTACAAATAGAAGTATTGGAAAAAATAAAAATAGTAGTACACTTCTGTGACTTAGAATGGTATATTTTTTCCTTAGTGTTACTCATCTTCCTCTGGGTGCAGTTTGGGGCCTTATAGGAGCTTTGTACATAATGCATTGTAAGGAGCCAAGAGGGGCTTTCAGCAGTGTGCCTGTGACATATGGGCCCTATCAGTTATGTAGACCTTACCTAAAATATTTCTGCATTTCTCAGTACTGCATCCTCTGCTTCTCAATTGCTTGGAAAGATGCACTTATTTAATATTAATTTCCTTGTACAAGTACTCTGTTAATTATTCTGCACATACACAACCAGGAATAATGTTTCTGTGAAAGCTCTGCACAAATTCTGCATTTTAAAATGCACAGCTGGTGATTTCCCTTCCAATACTGTGAAATGCACGTTCACAAGGAAATGAGAATCTGAGCATACCAACAGTACAATAACAGCTACTTAGGTAAGGTATTAATCACACTGAATAAGCCTTCAGTTCATGTTAATATTAAAAGGAAAATAAGTTACTAGTTTTCCTTTAGAGATGCAAATATTTAAATCCCGACTTTACTGCTAGTGGTTGAAAGCAAAACGTTAAAATGCAGTGGCAGAATATATACAATAATTTCTTAAATGGGCAGTTAATCAAGTCACTCAGCTATGCCATCTGGATATTAACCATGTGACGTGTCCAGGTGAAACTTCTTAGTCTGCTAACATCTGATGGACCAGATGTTGCAAGTGGAAGAATTCTTTCCACTGCTCTGCACCTCAGAGTAGAAGAGTGTGATGTATCATGGGGATTTTGCCTTCCACACCTTGTTGTGTAACACTTTCCCCAGCACGTGTTTTGGGGAAAAATCATATAAACCAGGAAGTATTTAAGAAATAAAGCCTGTTTATTAAAACTAAGACACTGTTAGCCTAAAAGTATTACATTTTGGTTATGAATATTAGAATTCTTGAATAATTTGTTTGAGAAATATTTCCTTTCTTTAAGAAAGCTTCTAAACAGAAAAAAAATTGGAAGATTTTGTAGCCAGTTCTGCTGAAAACTGAGTATGAAAGAACTATGAACTACATTCTGACTTCCTCTTTTTCTTGCAGATGGTCCTGTGTCGGTTGGAATGAGTATGGATATTGCAAGCATTGATACAATATCAGAAATAAATATGGTATTGTAGCTTTTGCAGTCTTTTTTTGTTCTGCTTGATAAGCTAATGTCTTGTGCTTACAGCTGCTGGCAGTGTGACTTTGGACTTGTCTCCATGTGAAGTCAAAGTTGGTTAGGAGGTGTAATTTCATTTTTTACTACAGATATAGTTCATAGCACTATAATAAATATAGAAATGCAGATGGAAATCACACCTCTCACAGATACAAACAGAACTTTGCTACTGAGTATTAATCTTAATGAAAGGCATGTGGATCAGTATATATTTTCCAGATTAAATGCCTAAACCTTTATGCATTTCAGAGAAATGAAGATGTATTCATGAGCCTTTGAAGTCACTGTCTTTCCTTATAATTAGACACAGCTGAACTTAGACTGTTTTTCTCTTCTATTTTTACTGTCACACATTAATTTATTCCAGCTGTGTTTCATGAAATTTGTATCATTTGTTTTTGAACAAACTATGAAATGGAATATATTTTCTAACTAAAGATCTTCCATTTGTACATAGAAATAAAAGCCAAAATTCAATAATCAGCTATTAAATATTAGTGTATCAGTAATTATTAGTTAGTGTTTAGAAAGGGGGAAGCAAGGTTAAAACTTCAGACAAATTTATAAAATTGATGAAAACACTCCCTAAAATAAAAAATTGATTTAAGACATGTTAGAAAATAGTGTTATTTTAATGTAGGACTGCAAAGCATATCTAAATTGAAGGGGAATTGACTGAGTGTTATATTCAAGGTCTTGATAAATTTGGTACCACTGTTTCCTTTGTGATGCGGAAAGGATAAATTGTGCTAAAAGATGATGACCCCTGTTTCACGAACTTCTTTCATCTATCTGAATTTACTCAATTTTTTCCAAAATGTTCTTAAAAAAAAGTCATTATTTTTTTAGTAGTTTATGTCAACAAAATGATGTTTGGAACCACTTACATAAATAATTCTAAAACTTAAAGATTTACAGGATCAGATTATCTGCTTACAAAGCTCCAATGACTTCAGCTGATTTATAGCCCCAGACTTAGGCCATCAGCTTTTACTGTAAGAACAAAATCTACCACCTCACATTGAGTGCTAGTAAATTTGTCAGTATGAGAGTCAGTACAGCCGCTCTTGGATGTGGAGAGTCACAGCCTGTTT
Source organism: Pseudotriccus pelzelni (assembly GCA_035584735.1). Lineage (NCBI taxonomy): Eukaryota > Metazoa > Chordata > Aves > Passeriformes > Tyrannidae > Pseudotriccus > Pseudotriccus pelzelni. Next base: position 21,627,428 of record JAWMRA010000162.1, on the reverse strand, counting down.
GTGCCCAACAGCTGTTTCCTTATACTTCTGTAAAACAGAATACAGCACAGGCTTCCTTTATATGATAATTTTGTGTTTTTTCTCTTTCAGGACTACACAGCTACCATATTTCTAAGGCAGAGATGGACTGATGAGAGACTTTGTTTCGATGGAAATAAGAGTTTAAGCTTAGATGGTCGGCTTGTGGAAATGCTTTGGGTACCGGATACATTCATAGTGGATTCAAAAAAGTCTTTTCTTCATGATGTCACTGTTGAGAATCGTCTTATAAGAATATACCCTAATGGAACAGTCTTGTATGCTATACGGTATGTATGTACTATGTATCAGCCTTTATAATTGGCATATACTTACATTTTAAGCTTTCCAGGTTAGCATATTTTTTGCTTAAGAAAATGGTTCTATTTGTAGAAGTAGAATATGCATGGCCCTGTAGTTCTATGAATAATAATACTATTGGCCAATATGAATAAATTATTAAATTTAATAATACATCTTCTCTTCATCCCTAATTAGACCATTTTGCTTTCATGTAGACCAAGTACAGGAATTGCATCTTGCAATTCCAGTTGTTTGCAATGAAGCCATCACAGAGGAAGGCAAGCTGTGATGATTGACCTGCATTATTTATGGTGAATTATTCTTCATAATAGGTTTTGATAAATACAAACAAAATCTTAAAATATATTACAAAATAACAAAGGAAAATGTGCACTGCAAGTGAGAAGGGAGCAAAAAGTGGCCTTTTTAGACTGCCACTAAACCCAGATAATCTAGAGTGCTTTCCTGTTTGGGATGCTATTACTCTTGCACATTAGATACCTGTAAGTAATGGGGCTTTTCCCTCACAGTACATATTTGCCTGCAAATATTATTTCAAGGAGGACACATAACATTTTTGTTTGTTTTTTAATGATGAACAATTTTATGCTGTTAATAATTAGCTTAATAATGATTTTAATAATGATTTTTTTTCAAGGATCACCACAACTGTTTCGTGCAGCATGGATCTGACTAAATATCCGATGGATAAACAGACATGTACTTTGCAACTGGAAAGCTGTAAGACCCTTAATCCTTATTATCTTTATGCAACTAGAAAAATATCTATGATTATTTTTAGTGCTAGATACTATTAGAGTGGCTGGAAATTTCAAAGAAGGCGAGGGACATAATGTGACCCATGCCTGTTGAATTACAATGTAATCTGTGTGCAAGGGTATATCCACAAGACATCACTGAAAATAGTGTGGCACTATTGAAATGCTGCAATGCCATTAACGATTAAGCAAAATCTGGGGAGATTCTCACAGGCTTGGTTTTGCAGTGCATCCTGCAGTTACTCTGTTGGTCTTCAGAGGGAGTTCTCTGAGCAGGCATCTTCTAGCACAGATGAGGAAATTTTTTTTTCCCGTTCAGAGGGTAGGTAATTTTTTTTCCCCCGAGATACAACTCCTTTAGGAAATAAAAAAATTAGAATGAGGCTTATTTGTAAGGCATCTAGTTAATCTTAATAATTTACTGTCTTCATACTGAGAAAATGTAATTGCATGGACAGTTTTGAGATTGATAGAAACAGGTTTATTATGACTTATTTAATTGCCACTGTACCAGTGCTCTGGGAGAAAATGTTATCAATTGATGGACCAAGACTAAATGTATTTTCTCATTTTATCAGTCAGTGTCCTCGTATTTTCTTTAAAATATGCTGTCTAATACTTTGTAGACATGGTTATTTTGCAAACACCCAAACATGCATTTTTATGGTTAACTGTTCACTATTATTCGTATGAGAAGACTCTACAAAATAATTTTTGCATGGGATAACATAAAATGATAACCAATTCTGTAAGATAGAAATATATATATTTAAATATGTATCAATACATATTCAAGATCTTTTGGAAGGCTTTTCAGTGCTTGTCAAGTTTTACTTTGTATCTGTTCATGATTGTGTGTGTGTGTTCTTTATCTCTTGTTGGTAATGACCAATTAGAAGATTGATTTAAAGTTTCATTTTAGACAGAAACACAAGGGACATGAACCCAAAAACCTTCTTCACACAGGAGTCCCTCTAGCTAAGCATTTTTATAAGATCTGTTTAACAAATAATGATTTGAATTAGAATTGGGATTTATCTCTAATTTATTTTCCTTTGAAGAGCATATTGGTAAATCAATGTATATGGATTTAAATCAACAGAAAAGCCTAATGAGTCATTTAGTATTTTCTCTAGATCCATAATGAAATATATGTCCCACAGGAATTTACAATTTATTTGACAGATTTAAAAAAAAAAAAAGATAATTCCCCCTATAATTAAAACGAAGCATTTTTCAGATTGATTCCATCTGCTGTTTCAACAGCACACAAGTGCCTCCTGTCCAAAGGGAAAACATAGTCATGTCCTAACAAATGCTCCCATGGCAGTGGAGTTTAGTTTTGAGGAAAACAGCTAGAAGCAATAAATACAAAAAGGAAAGAGTGTGCTTTTGGCTGTGGCCCTTTTTTTTCAGTGCACTACAGTCCTTTCTTTTGGGTAGGCTGGAAATGAGGGTTGTTTCCTCATGAGATAAGCTATGTTAATTTATAGATGAATAATGACACCATCCTAGAATACTGCTTGCAAAGACCATTACCTGGGTTTAAGAACTGTGAGTGCAAGCATACATGGGCACACACACACTGATGTTTATAAATAAACCAAATAAAGCATAAAATAATAATATATAAAATAAATAAGTAATAATAAAATAAAAAATGAAACAAACCCACAAAAATTTGAGCTGAAACAAACCGTTAGGCCCTTTATTAAGTGATTATTGAGATATTATCAAGTAATATCTCAGTAAAGCATCCCTAGTGACCTCTACAACATACTATTCTGCTATTACTAGTTAATAATTTTAATTGACTTATACTTAGCAAAACACATTTTGGCCAAAATACCTTTTGTTTTTCGCCCGTGTTATTGCAACACTTTGGGAGCTAATACTGGTGTATGTTAGGAGACAGGAAATTGCCACTCTGAGTCTCTGTTGATATGGCTACTGTGACATTTGGGAAACTGGAGGGCTCCTGTCTTTCTTGGTGCTGCCGGGGAGGTTCATGCTCTCTGCCATGTGGCAGGGAAAGCCACCATTCATTCATTCTGGGCTGAAGGTTTTTTCTCCATTTCCCATCCCCCCCAAAGGCCTCCAGTCCAAATACATATTCATGTCTTGGGCCCATCTCTGAAATTTTATTTCCCTTTTGAACTTGCCTTTTACCATTTATTCAGTGAAGAGCCATGTGAAGGCACTTGACTTGTACTTGACAATCAGGGAAAATTAAAATTAGCAACAGAAAGGTAAAGAAACTAATTTGTATTAGGCATTATGAATGTTTAATCCCAAATTTACTGTTCCTGCAGTTAACCCTGTTGACATTAGCAGCTCATGCTGTATCAACAATGTACAGGAATGAGAATTTTGGGCTTGAAGAATTAGTTAGAATGAAAACTCAGTGTCATGTAAAGAGATTAGAGATTACTTGTAAAAGCCAAGTAATATGGCCTAAGGATTTTGTCTCTATAAACTTCTAAAACATTTTATAATTAGTAAAATATTAATCCCCTGAATAAAAACCAACTTTGCACAGAGGGAGCACTGTGCTATTTAACTTCAGTGTCTATTGGGAAGGCTCTCTCCATGAATATTCTTTTTAAGCATTTTGGAATTATTATTCTCAAAGAATTTTCATTGGAAGCATCACCAAAACCTACTAATTGTTCAGCTAATGAGAATATTTTGGAACAAAAGCAAGACAATCTCTATTTTGAGATATGTTTGCTATCGTCCGTGTGGGCACCAAAAGCTTCTCCCATCTCACACAACTTGGAACACTGAATGTCTCGTAAAAACAAAAAGGGATCTATTGTGGTTATCTCTAGTTCTTTGGACTCTGTTTAAATGTCTGCAGTTCATTTATACTGAAGGGAAGTAAAATGAATCCATGTCTGAAGTCATGCATAAAAACTTCTTTTATGAACCTCTTAGTTTTGACTAATGACAATACAAGCATTTGTTTATAGGTTACTTTTATTTTACATCTCCCAAATCCGGGAATTTTCCCAGCATGTGATTTTAGGGAATTGAGAACTTAGTTTGGATACACATGCTTTTGACTTAGTCTTTTGACACAATGCTATTTTGGCTTTAATTGCTACAAATGTGATAATGTGAGCAGAGATTTCAGGTCATGATCCCTTTTCATGTAATACTGGTGTTAGTAAAAACAAAATTTGCTTTTAAAGAAGGAGTGGAGAAAGAATTTCCAGATGAAATTGTAATTTTAATTGGCAACCAGCCCACTGTTTCCTTACAATGAAATGTCTGAACTCAATTTTTTGCTACATGAAAGTGCTGTAAGAAATCAGTTTTGTTTTGTTATTGCAAGGAAAAAAAGCCAATAACTTAAAAATATTAGAAGGCTCTTTTTAAATTTTAATACATCATTTTTTCTGTGATTCTAGAGCTTTGTTCTTTTTGCAGCATATACCCTTGTGTAATGTATTGCCTTATTGTCTCACTGTAATTTACTTACAGTTGACTGAGGTCTAAAAATAATCATCTGCTCGTGTTTTTATTCCCTAAGCTTAGCTATTAACTTGTACAATATAAGCCTGTCAAATACAAGAATGATTGATCTAAGTAAGCTAAAGAAAAAGATGTTCAAATGCTCCCTGTTAACATGTAAATTACATTAACATAATCTTGAATTAATCATATACACTAGTCTGTAAAGTGTCTGCCTTTCATATAATGGGGAAAAGCTACAGAGGTATTTTAGCTATGATTGTGCTGCATATTGACGAGTGTGTGCAAAATACAGTTGCCTTCTGATAGATGATTCATCCAGCTCCTAATTACTATTTGAAGGTTAAGAGGAAACCTCCTGGGGCCCCTGTAGCATGCCACGCTGTTGAGCCTGCAGAAACATCAGCTTCTAAGCTGGTGTCCTTGGGAAGTATCCAAGCTCCTAAGCCAAAACATCATCTCAAGTGACAATTCAAGCCCAGGTCAGAGCACAGCACCAGCAATCAGCAGCTCTGCTGCTCTCCTCACCCCTTAATTTCTACGGGAATGAGGACCAAATGCACTGCACCACAAAATAACATCTTGGGATGCAAGAGAAGGCACACTTCGTGTGTAGTGCAAATGCTGGCAGTGCTGTAGTTCATAAAAGCTCTATTTCTTTAAAGCTTTTGCCTTTCGAATACCATGTGGTACTAATCTGTTTTATTAGTTTGTCATCTATACTGAAATAAAAGGTACAAGAAGACCACCTCCAAAAATGTCAGCTTTTAGCTTATAAAACTTCTCATGTTATTGGGAGTTTTGTTGTGAACAGGCATTACATTCTGCCAAAACTTGTCGTTGTTTATGTCTAACTGTACTCTCAGGCAGACAAATGTCTAAGAAACAGCTGAACCATAAGTGTGCTCAACACAAATTAATTATTGCATAAAATAAACACTCTTGTTGGCTTGTGTATCACTACAGGGGGTTATAACATCAATGATGTCATATTTTACTGGACCAGAGGAAATGATTCAGTTCGAGGTTTGGACACGCTCCAGCTGGCACAATACACAGTAGAAGACCACTTTACCTCCGTGTCTGAAGCTGTATATGAGACAGGTAAAAATCCCTTATAACACTTTCTAGGTACAGTTTATAATATGACTTTGGAAACAGAGCAGCATTAAGGAACAGAGCACACTGCTTTCTGTTAGGATGACAGTTTTCATATTCTAATAATTACATTCTTGAAGCCATACTTTTCCAGATGTTACAAGCAGAGATCCAGCTAATGTAAAGACTGAGAGTTTTTGAGCATTTTCTTGGAGGCTACATATTATATAAAGAAATATAAACAAGAGATCTACTGCTTCTTCCATGTAATGTCAGGGAGAGCTTGTGTGAAAGAAGAGGAGTCAGTAAATTGAGCATCTAAATTGGAGACAGACCAGGGACCTTGGGGTACCCAGCTCAGAACAGCCACTCTGGCTCTTTTAGGCAAGTCAAAAGTCTCTTCATCTGTGGAAGTTTCAAGAATATTCTGGGTGCTTTAACAACTGCAGGAAGTTAAATTTCGTGTCTCCTGCTTGTGGGAGTTGCTCTTTATCTGTGGCAGCCTCTGCCCACCCCGGTGGCAGCAGAGTGCAGATTGCTCAGCCTGAGGTTCCTCTGCCCTGGGAAGGGCATTTCCACAGAACTGCTTGTCTGCTGATCTTAGGAAACTGCTGTAGAAAGTTTTCTCTAACTGCAGGACTTAACCTCAGGAAAAAGTGTGTTCCTGTTTATTTTCCAGAGATTTTGACAGGGCTTTTGGAGAGTTCAAGACCAGCCAAACCTGCTTTATGCTCTTTGAGTTACTCTTAGGTCCTTCATGGCTGCTCTTCACTGTATACGCAGTTTCTCTACTGCTCAAGTCAGCACACAAACCAAAGGGTGATCTTTAGATCAAGACACACACATCCTTCAAAACTGCAGTTTCACCAGAGGATATGTTACTAATTCTGAGTCACAGAAATAGAGTTTCTCTATTCTATTATTGGATATTTCTGCTTTAATAGCACAACATGGAGAAACTTGTGATCTAAATTGAGGCTAAAAATCGAAGGTCTCTAAGTGGATAGAAAAGTAGAAATGAAATACCTACTAGAAGACTCTAGGATCACAGAGTTTCTTGATACTTACATGAGTGACATCCGCCTGCCTTCCTTCTCCTCGCAGCTTGCGGGGTAAGCAGCATCAGGTTCAATCAAAGAAGAATAATCCTTCTGCTGTTCAGCCCAAAAGGGTATTAGAACCTGTACACCATACAGGAAAGTGAAAGAGAAAACCTGCTTAATTCCTGCCACTTTGTGTCACAGAATCAGGACGCTACAAAAAAAAAAAAAAAAATTGGTTTGGGTTTTTTTCAGTTGGTTTGTTTTTTGTTTTCGTTTGTTGTTGGATTTTTTTAATTAAATAGATTAAGGTCAGTTTCCAAGTAGAGTTGACCAGGCATGATCAGACAAACTGTACTCTTTTTCCAGTAAATGATGCTGTCTTTCTCTCTTTGTGTTGGCAGGAATCATATGTATTAAGTCAAAAGCCACTTGTTGTTTTAATTATACATTTTAACACATGCAATTTAATTTGATTTAAATTTCTCACACCTCCTTGTTTCAGTTCTCCTGTTCCAGAAAGCCATGCTATCAATTGCTAAGTACTGCATATTGCATAAAATTAAATCTCCTAATCCTCTTAATTTTCTATTGAGTCATTCTGAATTAGGTGCTGTTTTCTACAGATTTTTTTTGAAAGCAGTGCCTACTGTAGCCCATATTAAAAGAAAAAGTAACCAAATTATGGAACTGTGTAATCAATTTTGAAATGAAAAATGATGCATTGCATTTTCTTAATGTCATTAATAGATGAGAGTATTTTATAAATAACAATTACATTATAAATAACAGTTATTTATAACTGCTACAATTCAAAAGGCTTAAGCTAGTTATGAGAGAAGAGCTGTGTGCAGCATTTCCTAAGACAGCAAAAAAAGCAATCAGGATTTGATACTCTGTGAACTTGAACAGACAGTACAGCTGCTGTGCAAGTGAAATATTGTGCAACAGTGCAAAGCCCAAGTTCACACACAGCCACTGACAGAGCCAAATTTAAAACACAGTCAGCAAAATTCCTGCATAAATAACTTCAGTAAATTTAAGAAAAGGACACTGTGAATTAATCTTGTTTGCAGAACAGTATGTATCGCATAATAGTAATCACATTATTGTAATGACATAATAGTAAGTCACTTTAAATAATGTTAGCTAGATTGCTGGCTAGGGTTTGGTGTTTATTTTGGTTTGGTACAGAACAATTTCCTTTTGGACATGGGTAAATTAATTGTTAGAAACCCTTCCTACATATCTAGCTATAGTCCTCATGCTGCATACACTGATACACTCTTGGACCATGTGTCTTCATCAGTGGGTGCTGGGTTTTTATTTTAGGTGTCCAGCCAACACCACCTGCATTCTCAGAGCAATAAATACTGATATAAAGAGCTTGCTTTTCTTATTGGAAAAACATAAAAGCAATGAAGGACTGTAACAGCCTAGCTTTCTGTGTAAACAATCACAGAAATAAGGCTGGAATACCCTTTAAGAATTCATTGAATCTATTCTCACTTTGCAAGGCAAGGTCATCTATATCTACAGCCTACTTCCTGACAGATGTTTCTAGGAGTAAGTCAGACAAACCTCCAAAGTGTCTGCTTCACAGCCTCCCTAGATGATCTTTTTTTTTCTGGTGTTTATTACATGCATATTTTCCTCATGTCTAATCTTGATCTCCCTTGCTGCATTTCAAACCCATTATGTGGATATTGAAGACAAATGTCTTGTTATTTTTCAGCAGCGCCTTCACTGTTTCAACACAGATACATATTTTTTCAGACCAACAACTCTCCTCTTTTTTAATGTATATAACCAATTTTCTAGATATACTCTTTTTGCTATTGTTCTCCCATCAAATTTCTCATATCTTTGCTGATATGCGGCACCCAAAACTGGGTATCGTGTTCCCATCAGATGGATGGAAGGGCCTATTTAATGTGTTCCATGAACTCTGTTCCTCATTATCCATTCTAGGTTGGTGTTTTTCTTGTAAAAAGTTATCATGCATTTTTGACCTTGTTCAGCTTGTGATTCCTTGTACTTCTCTGTCTTCCCTATTGCCCTGTGACCACATATTCCCTGAGCTCTGCGAGCAAGTAACGCCCATCTGAGTGCAGGACTTTGTGCTTGCTTTTGTTGAATTGCATCTTGTTTTACTTGGTTTTTGATAGTTCAGCTATTTTTGAGCTCTAATCCTGTTCTCCAATGTGTTAATACAATACTCCACTCTTAACAGACACTTGGTATGTCATCCTGTTTGTTAGTGAGCAGTACTGGGCACAGGACAGACCCCATGTGTTTCCACTTGATAAATGCTTCTGTTTTCACAGCAAGTGATAGCTAATTAATCTCAACTACCATTTTTAGTTGGAGAAAGAAGCAAAAACATAATTTAAAACTTCAGGCTAATTGGCTGTTGATAGCTTTTTTCCAGCATCTTTCCTTAGATCTTACTCTGACTATTGCAACCCTTCTGCTAATTCCTCAGCAGCAGCAGGAATGAAGAGGCTCAGCTTGCTCAGGTCTAGTCTAAAACTAAGTCTTCAGCCCAGAAGGCAGAAAGAGATATGTCAAGGCTCTCATTGCACTTCCCTACTTCAGAAACGTGAAGTCAACAAATTGGCTTATTCAAAAGGTATTATTTTGGCAGAACAGAGGGAAAGAACAGACAGAAGCATAAAGTAAGTCTCTGCTCCATGATGCACAGACAAGATATTTGCTCTATTAAAAAGAGAGCTGCAAAGGAAGCTGGCTGCTGTTCTCATGTACAGTCACTGCCAGGATTTTGATGTCTATCACAAATCCTGCTTTGGCCTTCTCAGGTTAGAAGCCCATCAGTTCTCATTTGGCTATGCAGTGCTGAAGATCTGTGGTCCCCTGGCCACTACATGTTATCAGCTTTTTGGGGTGGGGGTGTCAAAACTAAGCCAATAGTGAGTTGGTCTCACTTAGTGATCTGAAATCAAAAGGGATACAAACTATATATAGACTACAAAAGTTGTATGAGAGTGTATAAATATAACAGACTCTACACAGAGTGTATGTTCATCAGTCACAGTCTCTTCCTCTCTAAACAGAGGCACTGCCTTGCTTTGTCCTACAGGCTCATCTGCAGTTTTTTATCATGAGTTGTTTTTGAAATAATTTTGCAATGTAAAACAATTTAGAAAAAGAAATTTGGTAAATGCATTGAAAAAGTTGCAGTAACATAAAAACAGGGAAATGCAATGAATTAAATAGAAGGATATTAGGAGGCATTTTTTGTTAACTTCTGCAAAGTTCCTGGTAGTATAGACATACATACAGATGGACACTTGGATAACTTCCTGTGGCGCAGTTTTTGTGGGTTTTTTTACAGGTAAGATAAATGCATAAATATATCTGCTGACAAACACTACATGAAAGGGTTTGTTTCATTCTTAGGAAATTTGAATTTCAAACTTATGTTTTGTAAAGCGTTTTCATGAACATGAAACATATGTTGAGAAGCCTGGCCTGAGCTTTCATTTCCTCTAGTTCACTTCTGAAAAGCAATTAAGAAAAGAGGTAGTTTATAAGATCTAAAGTGTGAAGAACAAAAGTGTGATCTTTCTCTGAGAGAGGGACAAAGGAGCTGTAATAGCATATTAACAATATGTATAGACACCCTTAGCATCCTGCAGCAGTCAGAGAATTGTATTTCAGTTGTACAACTTATTTGTTAAGAGTGGGGACATAATTCCTTAATGCATATGTTCATTGTAAACAAGCAATTAAAAAATTATATACTGAAAACTACACTTTTAGTGTATAGTTAAGGCAGTGAAATCTATTTAAAGCTTTCCTGTAGCGTGCCCTTAAAAGACGCAAGAAGAGAAGAAAATGATGCATTGGTAGAATTCTACTGATGTGCTTGTGCAAGATGTACATCACACATTTTAGAAGACACCCAAGGGATTAGCATACATAATTCATGATAGAGAAAAGTATGCTCTTTGTGCCTGACTGCACACCCCTGTGCAGGATACCAAAGTGCTTCTTACATAAAGAATGATGTGGAACAGTCTTTTACTGGAGTAGAGTTCAGCAAAAAGTCCGCAGAAGTAACTGTGGGGAAGACGCTCCCATCCCATAACACTTAGAGTGCAGGTTAGGAATTGCTGACAGCATTTATAGAGGATCAGTCCTTTCTTCAGGTGTCTCTGTTGGGACCACCTGCGGGTCAGAGATGCTGCAGAAAAGAGCAGAGATGCAGCATTCTGCCATCAGCTGGGAACAGACGCCAAAGAAAAATGGGATTATCAGAAAATGAATGACCTAGCATGATAAGGAAGCCGATTTAGGCTTATATCTATTTTTCAAGCAGTGCAGCAATAGTCATTGCTGGTAGAATCATCAGTGGAAATTTTATACAAAGTGTTAGATAATCAGCACTATATATTAGAATATAATTTTAAAAGTCAAAAGCCAATCTTCAAAAGCAAGTTATAAAACAGAATAAACTAATTTCTATTGCCTTCATAAAAATCTGCCTTAGATGTAGATCTAGACATGCTCAGCTATTGAGAAAGAGGCTATTTTGGTCTAATTTTTATGATACTGCAACAAAAGTGATCAGCTGGATCAAATTGTACTTTTTTTCGTCACCCTTTTTTGTCACCTGTCATCTTTTTCTACTTTTTAGGGTACTTAGCAGAAGACAGTAGATTTGTTCTTCATCTGCAAGCTAGAGTTTTTTACTTCTGCCCTCTAGTAAATTCTGTAAAGCCCAAAAAGCCTCAGTTTAATCTTTGCTGTGGGGTGACCTAAGTAGAATACCCCACCCTCTGGTGTGTTTAGCATATGTATATCGACAGTCATTTAAGTTCATTTCTCATTCTGAGAAAGTGTTAAACACAGTAATTTAACACTTTGGTAAGTGCTAATACTATGCCTTTGCTGCAGTTAGCTATCTGCACAGAGATTAATTCCATCACATTATCACATCTAAATCAGAGTAGTCTCACACTTACGTACCACTCATAATGGGCGAGAAACTTGAATGAAAAAAACATCTTTTCATTTTATTGCAAGTATTTTGTTGTCAATAAGACTCAAGCAATGGGCAAACTTGCAGTTTTGAGGAGTTAATTTGAGCTGTGCTCCTGAGTTAACTCTAGTAAAGCCAGGACTAGGATTATATAAACTTGTTTCAATTTTGATTTGGCTGATGGCACCACAGTCTCAGATGGGCAAGTCAAAGGCAATGAGATACAGCATTACTCTCTCATATGCAGCTCACACAACTGGAGTAGGAAATCTGTTCTTTTTAGAGATGATAACTTCTGGTACATGTGTGATGTAGATGAAAAAAGGACTGTAATATTTCCCTATCTTCATTTTATCCCATTGCTCATTTCTTTAGCATGATAAGTATGCACTGAATACTTTTTCTCGACTACTGCTTCCTTCAGTTTATTACAGGAGGAGCTCTGATGAATTCTATATATAGATTGCTTCAAAATTTCCATTATAAAAGCTCTTCTGAACTCTTTAGAGAAATGCTGACACTATTATTATCATGTCCATGATGTGTCTTTGGATTCTGGCAAGCAGAAAGCCTTAAGGTTAAAATGCCTCTTCTTTGTTCCCCAAAAAGCCACTCAGCTATAAGCTGTTACATCTCTATTCCTCTTTGTTCACATTACTTCAGAGATTTCTGGCGTCAGGAGAAATAATAACATCATAATATCCAAAAAAATTGTCTACACTTGGAAATTGCAGCAAAGTGGCCAACTCTGACTTTCAAATTTGGTATTTTGAACTGACTTCCCATGTACACACTTGGCTTTTATACTAAGGTAAATGGAGATACAGTTGTAGGGCACTAACAAGGGGAGGGTATTGTTATATGATTACATTGGCTGTTTCAGAGTTTTCTTTCTTAAAGACAAGTTCTTCTAAGGCTGAATCACAGGAACTCCCAAGTGCCTGTGATACTCTGCAGGAAGTTTTGTCCAGTCTCTTCACTCCCCTTTGCTGAGCATGTGGCAACACATCCTTCTCTATGGCCAGCACAGAAACAGAGGACTTTTGTGGAGTATCCAGTTCTCTTTCACTAAGTATGCTTCATGCTATAGTCTTGTTGTACAGACTCAGTGTTTTTCCATAGCACTAGTGCTCGATTTAGTGCAAGGATGAGTGCAGACGGAAGCAGTAATGTTGCTCAGTCAACTGTAAGTTTTTCACTTCCTAACTTTTGAGTGCTTTACTTTGGTCTGCTTACACTTAAAATCAGTTTTGGTGAGCAAAATGGTATTTATTGAAACCACTGCAGTGGTAAAAATCATGGTCTTGATAGAGGTACACTGGTTAATGTTTCCTCTTTCATGTAAAAATTATAATAATGGTATAAAAAAAATCTTTGTATTTGCTGCCTCATGGAGATTAAGTCTAATGTTCATCTTTGTATCCTTTCTTCTATCAGTCAGACACTTGAGGATCTTAATATACTGAACTTAACAAAAAGAACCCTAAATACAGTGTGTTTGTACCTTTGGAAGGAGAAAGAACTGACTACCAGGAGACTCTGAAGTTCGCTAGTGAAAAGGCAGCCAGAGTGGTAGAAAACTGAAATTAGATTAATATTAGAAATTAGGCATTCATTTTTAAGAGAATTATTCGCTGAGAGAAATGGTGGATATGGTATGTCTAGATATCCTTAAACTAAGTCTACATGTCTGTGTGAAAGGTGGGCTCTATTCCAACCAAAATGACTGAGTTCAAAGCAGGGGATAACTGGGGAAATTTAATGGCTTGTTACTAGGGTCAGACTACATAATCTAGCAATTCTTTCTGGTTTTAAGAATCCTGTGAAACCTTATTGTTCTCTTGATGCAATATATACAACTCTTTCAAAAATGAAAATTTGACCATCCATTTTCTAGCCTGGGAGCAATAATACATTCCGTGGCATCCATTACTTGTGCTTCAAGCTTTTAAAAGTGTTTTCTTTTGACTCTGTGTCTCACAGCGCACCTGAGGGATGCACAAATAGCCTGTCTGTGCGTATATTGTTGTTGCTAAAGTGAATTCACTGTTCTGTACTTCTGTCCTGACTGGCAGCACACAACATTGGAAGCAAACGAAGGTCCCAGAGAGCATAATGTTTTGTATTAAAATAGCTGAAGCCAAAGCTATCTAACTACAGAGCATGACACTCTTACTGGTGTTCTGATGCTCGGTTGTTAAAATAATGTAAACATTTTTTAACAATTTTGAACTTGGAACTTCAGAAATAGAAGTCCTCTGTGCTCTTTTAAATTAGTAAAAAGAAAAATTTTGCCTTCCTGAGATTCATTGAACTGGCAGCAATTTCAGATCCTGTGCTTCAACATAGGCAAAATTTTGCTCGGTTACCGAGCTGAATAGAAAATTTGGGCTTTGCTTACAAGCGTGCTGTTCCCTCATGAACCCCAATTCTGTATTTGACTGTGTGATCCCAAAAGTTCATCTTTTGGAAATTACTCACATAGAAGCAAACCATTTGTGCCACAATAGTTACGCTGCTCAGAGTAACATAAACAATGCGATGCACTAAAATAAATTGAAAATAGGCAGTGAAGATACAAAGATAACGCTTGGTTTTAAGTGGAATATAAGAGGCAGGTAAGCAGTATCAGAGCAGGTACCCTTAATCCAGATCTTGAACAATAGTAAGTGAAAAAAAAAGCAAAATAAATGAGATATGTGAGATAGGTAAAGGTAAGAACCAATTGTTATGAATAGCGAGAGCTAAATACATACGTGACTTAAAATTTCCTTGTGTTATATAATGAAACATGCCTTCCATGCATTGATGGTTTTATTTTTTTCTTCACTAATCTTCATTCAATTTCCAGTTCAAGGGGCCTTTAATAAAACTCTGAATATGGTGACTCGGTGTTACATGTTTTGTTACATGTTTTGAATGTTCAGTTTAGAGTCTTCGTTTTGAATTTTTCAGCACTGTTTTTAATTTTTTTCAAGTTTGTTTGTTAAGCTTTTAGTGCACTGTAATGCACCAAAATAGTACAGCTTGTTATTTCTAAGAACTTTTTATGAATTACACCTTCATAATATTTTCCCCTGCTCTTTCCACAGGACGTTACCCAAAACTAGTGTTTCACTTTGAACTCAAGAGAAACATCTTGTACTTCATATTAGAGACATATGTACCATCAATCCTACTGGTTGTACTCTCCTGGGTATCGTTTTGGATAAGCCAGTCATCAGTTCCAGCCAGAATCTGCATAGGTGAGAAGCCAATAAACCAAACCAAACCAAGAGCTGGATCATTAAGGTGCTTTCTTTATTACACATACATGGTATCTGTTTCCCAAAGTTGCAAACACTTCTGAGTTTTATGGAATTACTTTTTTTTCGGTTTGCCATACCCAGTATATGTGTGGATCCCCTTAAAGTCTTCCTGTTCTTTAGCTAAGAAAAATGTCTTTGGGAGCTACAGGAGACTTAGAGGCAGGGGAGGCTGCTGAAAGCAAAGAAAAAAAACCTGTGTCATTTTGAAAATAATTTGAACGTATTAAAACACATGGCATGCACAGACAGAATTGTGAAGCTTTTGTGAGATCTAATGATACATACTAATTAACACATGAATAATAAGAGAATTATAAGAGATTAAATATAATTAATTTCAAATAAAGGATATTCTGAAAGGGAAAGAATGCAAATCAGTTTTGATCAGGCTCCAGGTGGGGTGGGAAAAACACTCCTACAGACCAGGTTAGAAAGATTTCACATCAAATGAGGCCACTGGGCAAATGCACTGAGCAAAATGATATCTGAATATTTTAAAGGGAGCTTTTGCATAGATTTGCAATAATAAGTGTTAATCATAAATCTACATTCCCTGACACCAAAATCTCTCTCATTTTAATTTCCAGTCTTCTCAGCTTTACTAACAGTTTTCGTTAGTGTTTTTAATCATTTAACTTCAGTTCATTTGAAAGCCTTCTTTCTAAAACTTGACCCATTAAATGCTGCGGCATATTCAGAGATTCAGAGCGAGGAAAATCTGTCTTGTAGTAGGGCTCTTGCAGTGGAGGCCTTCATTTCTGTGCCTGTTATTTCAGAACATATATTTTTGTGTTCCACAGGTGTTACCACAGTCCTTACAATGACAACACTGATGATGGGAGCCAGGACTTCACTCCCAAATGCTAATTGCTTTATTAAGGCAATTGATGTGTACCTCGGTATCTGCTTCAGCTTCATCTTTGGAGCACTGTTAGAGTATGCTGTGACTCATTTCTGCACTCTGCATCAACTCAGTTCAAAGGAACTTCCCATGGTATTTTAATTCTTTGCTTGTTGTTCTATAAAGTAGAATTAAATTATACCCGCTAAAGAGAATTCATTCCCTTAGCACTGATAGTAGATGTATTTAAGGAAGTTTCTTTTTTAGAATTAGGACAGGGAAATAAAATAATCTTGAGAAAATGAAAAATATTTGTATACCTGGATCTTATTTGGAAGAGATCAAGCAAACTGAAGCACCCTTCCATAGTGATTCTCTCTTTAGGCATGGACTTTATGGGCACATATCAAACAATGTGCTAGACATACCACAAAAATAACAGACATTTGTTGTCTTCCAGGCAAAAGCATATAGTTACTTACAGTTCAAAAATTAGACTGAGCTTGGTGACTTGACCTGATTACAAAATGGAAAAAGAAGGAAAGAGTTTATCACGTTCTGTTTATGAAACCTTCATGTGCATGGAGCATGAGTCAGGTTCCTAGCAGACAGCTTCACATCCTGGGTGTATCAGATCCCTATGGCCTTCTGCTCACACCTTCTCTTTCAACAGATGCAGCTGAAGCTCAGACTGGGATTCATTTTCTCTTCTGCATCATTATTATAACAGCGCTTTTTGCTGCTCTAATGAGTTTCTCACAACTCTGAAATGCTGTGAAATATACTTAAAATAGAAATGGATGAAATCAACATAGGCATTTTTGACTCTTGTGGTTGTCGTCTTGCTGAAATAATCAGGACAGGTTCATGAGGTTTTGTCACATCTTCCCTCTCCAGCGTATAGCACTGCTTTCATAAGCAATGAAAAAGAAATCACAAGGAAGCTGGAAGATGATTGTCTTGCAGCTTTTAATTATGGAACTGAATCTAATATGCATGAGAGAAAAGAAAATTTTAAGCAGCTTACAGAATTTCTGGATTAACAGAAAAAAAAACCATGAAAAATGACAATAACGGGGGAAAAAAAGCAGAAGGAGGTTTGGTTGGGTGCTGTAGGGACAAAGGGCTGGAAGAAGAAAGTTTGTCAACTGTTTAAGCCAAACTAGAACAAAGCATCACAAATGCCTAAGCAAAGCCCCTCAATAGACTCAAGGAACAGGATGCTGAGTTGAAGTGGAGGAGCTTCAAAAAAATGAAGATCAGCCAATATGTGGAGGTTTTATGTCTAGATAGTTCATCAATTAATATGTGATTTTGAGTGTTTGGATGAGAGATATGTCCTGTAAATATACAGGAATATGTTCAAAGCTGTCATTAGGTCTAGGTATGTGGAGGAACACTGCAAAATGGACACAAAGCTGAGCCACCCAGTGGGTTTCATCAGATAACATCTATCAGGGGATTGTCTGCAAATGGGCAAACACTCATTTTGAATGAGGATATGAGTGGAAAATCTGAAAGTAATTTTTCTTGGCAAGGTAGCACCAGTGACAATTCCCTCAGAGCATATCCATCTTGTGAAGTAAGTGGCTGTCATTTTGCTCATAGAGCAGGGAAAAAAAGAGAAAGCTTATTGGAGGTTTGGGTAAGAAAGTAAGGTGTTTCAGTGCGTGGATGATTAAGCATCTCTGGATCTGTGAAGGGCACTTATGACTGCCCTTGCCTTTACCTGCCTGTGTCAGATTCACTTTCATCTGGAGCACGTACCAGTACTTGCAAATGGTGTGGACATGGAAATTCATAGACTTCAGAGATGTGCATGGAAGTGGAGGTACAGCCCTAAAATGAGGAAGGAAGAAAGACTTACGGTAAAGTTTTGTGATGGACTTAATGACCAAAAGGAGTAGTCCTTCACTTTAGGAGTGTTTCTTGCTTTCTGTTGTGTGTCAGAAGTGAACAAGCCATCCAAAATCACTTCTTGCCCACGCAAAGGTAAAGATATAAGGGAAAGGGCAGTTATTTGATCCTAGATCAGGACTATAGGGAAAATGTCTGTCATATCCTTTTGCTACTGTAGCCAAGGACAAGCACCACTTACTGAGCAGGGTGTCATGGAGAGCACACCTGACTTGTATTTCTCCTTGTAAAAAACAGAACATCACAAGGACAGAAGTACCAGCTAAAATTTCATGTCACTGTCTAGGAGGTACTTAGCAATTCATGTGTGAGTATCATCACTGTAGATGTGTTGTCCTCATTATCGTATTCTCTTGTGGGCAGAGGTTAATTGGAAATCTCACTTCCCATTTTGTTATTCCCATATGTGAGCTGATAGAAAATTTGCACTCAGAATTATGTAAATAAATGGAGGAGGAGAAATGAAAATGTCACCCTCTCTCTTGTATAGGAATTAGTTGTACTTGCTTGCTTTCCACTTTGCCCTTAAAAGCAGTTGGACACTGGCATATCAAATCCTCCTGAAGCCCTTGGGATCTCCAATTTGGAATATAAACTGGTGAAAGAGCTCATCATATCCACACTCTTGCAGTGTCTGACATCATGTGAGCCAGGACCCACAGAGACAGCTTCAAAGCTAATGGCAAAAGCAGAGGAACCACCTGCTGCAAGGAAGGTCAGGCAGAATGTGCCATTCACATCAGCTCCATGACAACAGGCTGCTTAAATGGAGAGTTTGCCTCTCCTGAATTTCTTCTGTTTTGTACGAAGTTGCGACTTGTGCCCTCTTATAAAGAAGTGGATTCCTTCTTGGACTTCAGCCTAAATCTCTACGTTTTAGGCAGAATGGAGAACAGTTTGAAAACTGAAAATAAAGGACAAGGGTGCTGTTCAGCCTACCTGGCATTTCTGTGCAAGCACTGTGCAGTCTTTATGAGAGCTGCACAAGCTCCAGGTGTGCAGTACTCTAGGTTGAAACATTTTTAATCTTGAGCAGCTTTATTATCCACTGGAAATGACAACTTTCCTCAGTTCTGTTGGCTCTTGGATGTCAGCAAACACTTCAGTTAGCATTAACAGCAGCCACAGTAGCAGGTGCCATATACAGTGCTTTTCTGGTGGTGTACTGGATATTGCTGATTTGGTGTCTAAACAGAGCCTTTCTTAGTGCCAACTGCTATTTCCTCATAGCTGGAATCCAGAAAAAATCCAGGTATTTAAAATTAGAGTCACATTTGGACATTCACAAACCTTTTTTTTTTTTTTTTAAAGTATACTGTAAGCCAGCCTAGTTTTTCATCATGCTCAGTTCTCCATAACAATTTGGAAAAGTCCCTCAATAGTCCCACTTTATAAGACTGCAGTTTTTTATAAATGAGCAGATTTTGTGGTTCTCCTCTGTTTTGCGAGAGCCCTGCCTTGTTACACTGAATCCAGTACTTGTGCACTACATGCAGTATTTTCTGCTTAAGTAATAACTGTCTCTTGGGGAGTAGAGAGGAATCAAGAACAGCCTAATAATGCATCAGCCTCCTGCGAGTTGCTCACATGCGGTTGTGAGAAAGGAAAAACGGCACTTGCACAATGTCCTGTTAATGCTCTGAAGTAAAACTAATTCTGAGCAACTTATTGCCAGCCCTACCTAGGAGAAAAATAGACTCTTACACTGAGCAATGCCCCAAATCCTGCCAGTTTTGAAGCACAGATGTTGTTTTGCTTTTTTTTCATTGCCTTTTCTAAAAAATGAGAGCAGGGGAAAAAAGTCAGGGCTCTTCTGTCAGGTTCCTTTATTTTATTAACTTTTGAAGTGCTGAGCACATTCATTAGGCTGTTGCTCTGGTAACTGGTTTCAAGTGCCAGGCACTGCTGACAAAGGCTCCTCTGCCATCCCCAGCACTCCCCTCAGCTGCCTGAACTTTTTGAAGCAGATGAGAGGTATTTATAGCAGAGTCAGGCCCCAAGTAAAACTCGAGGTTTGGGTTTTAGTACTCCCTTGGGAATTGTTTAAGGTTCAGACTAGAATTTTATGGATTGATCTCCTTAATGCTTTATAGGCAGATTTTTATCCTGGCCTTTGGTTTCAACATTCACACAAAGGTGTGGATGGATGGAGGATGAGCAAGGTTTTACAGTCAGTGTATTTTTGGGATGACGTGTTGAGCTACATTTATTTCTCACAAATAAAATAAACCAGATTTTTTTTTTTGATTGAAAGTGAAAAGCAGTATTAATCCCTTTTTTAGCCCCATTTGTTCTGCTTCACTGATTCCTAGCAGTATGAGGACAGACCCCTCTTCAATTTTCAAGGATGTCACTAATTTTAGATGAAGAAAGACTCAACGACTGTGCCATCTACATGTACCCTGGGCAGAAGAGCAATTCTGCATTGGCATGGAGATCACTTACGTGGCTTAATGAGCTTTCTTTGGCTTTAATAGCTTGGATATTTCTAAATAAGCTTTTTGTCTGGCTGCACATAGGGCTGTACATCTTAACCTTTACAAAGTTTGTCCTTGTGGAATCTGTTTCTTCTCATGATCCAAATGGAGAAAAGCAAATTGGTCAGAGGAAAGAGATTCTGCATTTTCTACATTTCACAAAGAAATTTTTTAGACTTTTCTTGGTTTTTTGCACTCACTGATTTGGGAGACAATACAGTTATCAGGAGAAAATTCAAGTTATGGTATGCCTACCTGAATTAAAATGACGCCTTCTCTGAGTATACATAATAAGGTTTAGTTTAGACACAAAATTAGAGCCCACCTTTGTAGTTTGGATCTGCTGGTGTCTCTGCAACATCCCACACCAAACTGAATACCCCAGGACTTCCAAGGAAGTTTTAGAGCTGAAGCTGCAGTTGATGTCTAATCCCATGTCCTCTGAGTCAGTAACAGAAAACCCACTGACTTCAAAGGGTGAAGATTTCATACATGAACTTTATGGCTGCGAGCCATTTCTAATCAAAGAAACAAAACCCACCAGAAGGCTTAAACAACATTCTCCAAAGGCCTGTCTTGATGCAGTGAAGCACATAAAAATATGTTTAACCCTAGCATAACTTTGAACTTCAGGACTTGAAAGAAAGTAGCACTAACTATTTAGTACTAAATTAGCTGTGTCCCTCTTTATTTTATTTCATTAAAAAAAACCCCAACTTTTATCACAAAGCACTGGAATTGAGTAGCAAATTGCACACAAGGAGAGTGTCTTTTATCCTGGGGTGCTTTATTTGGGGGGCAAGTAGCTTGACTAGCTAGTCTGGAAGTTCCTCCACCTTTGCCATCTCCAGGCTGGGGCTTTGCTTTACCCACTTTCTAGGCACTAACTTTTGCCAGTATTTGCCCTGAGCAGAAGACAACTTACTGTCCTGCCTTTCATGAGTTTGCTGCTGTCTTAAGTAAAGTTAATGGTCCATGTTTGAACAAAGCTAACTTTTCTTACAGTATGATGTTGTTTAAGTCAGTGTTTTTCCCACAAATGAAGGCTTTGAAAGCTGAAGGGAGCTGCCTGGTGCATGTAGGTGCTCGCCCTTGAAGTCAAGGAGTGAGACAGAGGAGGAGTTGTAAGAAAAATCCCATTAGCTGCAGCTCTAAAGTTAATAGGTGATGAAACACACACTTAAGTACCTGCTGTTTGGTTTCCTTGCAGGATGATGATGAAGATGATGAAGAAGGCAAGAACAGAGCCCTGGCAGCAATCACTAACAATTGCAGTGCTCCTGACAATACGAATAAGATCAATTCAAACAAGAGCAACCAAACCAGCATTGATAGAAAAAGCGAGAGAAGTAAACACAGTGTGTGTAGTTCACCAATGTCAGTAATGAAAAGACTTTTCTGTATCTTTGATTGCTTCCATGTTAAAAATCCTTACCACATAGACAACTATGCCAGATTTTCTTTTCCACTATCATTTATCATAATTAATGTACTTTATTGGGTGTACTATTTGTATTTCTAGATATGCTACTGTGTAAAATTGGTTTAAAGTTTAGGAAGTGGATATAGGAGGGGAAGTTGCAAAGAATGGAGAAGTTGCTTTTGGATAAAGGGATTTGAAAGGGCTTCTTTCATGCCATCTTTTTAAGGGAGTCTACAAAATTTCTTGTTAACTCACTTTTCTGCTGTTAGATGTCTTTCATCCAAAACTGACTTTCCTGTTAGCATGCATGTCCCATATTAAACTACTTATCAAAGACCAATAAGTCCTTTTTTAATATTTAATGGTCAAATTTGTAAAATAAGAGCTATATTACACTTGTTTCTGAACTGCATTGAATAAATGTAAAAATAGAATCAATGAAGTTCTTCTGCTATGCTTTCCATATTCAATTCCTTGTAGCTTTGTCAATAATGCATAAATTTTCCAGATTACATAAGAAAATTTATAATTGCAGATCAAAGTGGTTTTGCTACACAGCAAGGAACAGCTTTGCAAGCATGGTCTACCAACACAAACCAAACAATCTGTTCATTCTTGTAAGGTCACAAAGGTGTTTCGAGACTCTTCTACATCTTTAGACAGAACTCCTATAGGCATCAATGGCTTTTCTGAGTAGGTGCAGGGCAGACTACAAAAATGGACTGGGGCCAAAAGTTTTACATCCAGAGAGATGTGTTCCCCTGAGTGAGGACATACTTAGGTGTTCACCAAGCCATAATGGACTATGGCCCTTCATCCTGATGTTTGTACTGTGCTCAGTCACAACTGCCTGGGTAACCATTATGCAGAGGAACAATTTGATATGCTTAATTTTCAGCTTAGCAAATTCCTCTTGACTCACTTGCCATTAAAAAATTCCACAGAAAGGTGAAAAAGCTTCTTGAATAGTAAAGAAAGCTCTGGATGTGCAATAGCTCTTGATGAAATAGGAGAAGTTTTACACAGATGAAATTATGACCCACATGAGAGGATGGTTAGACTTGATGAAAAACCATGACAGTCTTTACAAGTGGTTACTTCACTGATAGATATTACAAAAGTTATTGGTATGGCAGCCTGTTTCTTTTACTGCAGCATGTAAGTTTAAAAGCACTTATTTTTATACCTTTCTCCTGACCACACTATATGTGCCAGTTGCATATATATGCATAAACCTGTATATGCGCTTTTATACTCTGTGTATCTTGGCATTTCTGATGATATGACAAACTGAACACGTAGAAATGCATTAGAAAGCTCCCTTAATGTGGACAGTCTTTGATACACCTTTTTACCAGTGTGCTGCCTGTGAAGTACACAATTACATAAGAGAGAAAGTGCAAAATACCAGTGCAGATTGGATTTGCCTTTACTCACATCTAAATCCATAAAAATGATTGCACACTGGCAGGCAGTTATTAGGTCACTAAAATTCCCTCAGTGGTTTTATTTTCTGAATAGGTTGACTACTGAAAATTTATTTCTCTGCTGTTATGAGTAATGGCTTTTGCAAGGCTTATTGAGGCAATGTGACTTCAAGAATGGTCTAGTGCCTCTTGGTACCTTTTGGGTCTTCTGACTTTCGTATAAAAACAAATACATTCAAGAAATTAAACCAAGACTGCCTGTGTTAATGAGCAGCCAAAAAAGCAACCTTTTTTTATTTTATTTAACATTCTGCTGTTACATATTTATCCTTAAACCCTTTATTCAGGAACAGATTGTATGACACTTTTTCTTGGAAATGAGGTGTGAAACTGGACCCTCAGATCTCTTTCTGGTTTTTACTCCCATAAAATTCACAGAAGGCAAATGGTAAAGCTCTGTATTTAGTTTCTTAAATTTGAAGTTTGCATTTTTCTTGAGTCTTTTCAAATAGTGCACATCTTGCAAGTTACCTGTGGTGTTAACACTAAATTTGAGATTTATCTTTACTACAAGCATAAGGTAAGCTTTTAGAGTTTTGTAGCTTCCAATTAATTTGGAGATAATTCACCTTATATATTATTTTAGAAAGCTGTTGAAGCTCTGGGCAGCTTTATTTACAGTGCATTAACTGATAAAAGGGTCTGTTTTCCCACCAGTGTGCTAATTGTAAGCAGAGTTAGATGCTGATGTTTTCAGGAAAGAATAGACTGTACAGCCAGGTTATTTATTACTCTGCTTTGCATAATTCTGCATTAATTACTAATTCCAAAAATAAAACTTGGTTTGACATGAATTTGTTGTAAAAGGTGTTCCCAACAGATTTTCAGTGTGGTGTATGAAGAATGAAGAATAACATTTAAATTATCCTGTTCAAACATAGTTTCTATCACTAGAAACTAACAAATTCCTTGGAATTAGCTGGAAGATTCCTCTAAGTGGCATTCACAAACGATGCACTGAAGGCTGCAACTCAGAGGTAAATTAGAGATAAAGAAGTTTCCTTTGGTGCTAAGAGCCAGGGCCAAAGTTGAGTCTGAGGCAATGAAAATGGCTTTGGCTTCATACCTGATGAAAAGGGGAAAGACTTTGGACTTTCTGCAACCATTTTTTGGTTGATAGTTGGTTGATACTTTGATTTTAATGTTTTCTAATCAGAGATCTTCTCAGACTCATAATTCAGAAATGTCCTCTCAGTTTTTGAGATGACTTGAGACAGATGGACAATGAATGAGGGACCTGAGGCAGGTGAAGGGGGTTAGCAACAGGAACTAATGATGCGTCTTCATGTAGTTTACTTTGCTGTTAGCGGGAGGCGCCCTGCTTTCAGTGTACCTGAAGGAATACAATTCCTTCCTCTGTGGAATGTCTGCAAGCCTGGGTTTTTTTTTGATTCCACAGCCATCTCACAGGTGTTTAAGCATTGTGCAGACTAGAAACACATCTCTGACCTCAGTAAGTTCTTTCATATTAATTTCTTTCTTAATGGAAAATTGTTATTAAAATAAAACCTTATGCTGAAATATTAATCAAATATAACATTAATTTTTTATATATTTTAGCTATATGAAGATATTAATCCGTGCTACATTTCCACTTTGGCAATTACCTGATGTTTTTCTGATTCAGTTATGTCATAGGTAAGTACCTCATGCAACCTACTTACTGTCACGCTAGTTGGGATATTTTGAGAGTGTAAATCAAGAGGGAAATGCGAAGGAAGGTGATATTTAGAACAAGCATTCATTAACCCTCTCATAAACTAAGAAGGCATTTTAAATCACCATTAGATAATTTCCTTTAAAATGTAAACAGCTAAATGTCCCATCTGAATATTTCAGTTAACACATATGGCAAGCATAAGATAAAGGCATCCATCTGTTGATCTGAGTACCTGTTTTCAGCGCAGTGGCCTTGATTATAACAGTGCTGCAGTAATTTAACAGCTCTCTTTCCTGTTTTGTCTCTTCATTTTTTTTGTGCTGATTATTTTAAGGGAACTGTTATGCCTTTTGGCATGGGAAAACATATTAAAAAAAAGAAGATGCCCCACATTGTCACCCTGCAATTCAAAATGAAATTACCTAAAAGATTAAGGTTAAAGAAAACCTACATAACAGTAAAGCTGATGACAGAAGAACAGAAGAAGAATCAGAAAGAGGAGAACCTTCTGCTTTCTGCTGTCAGCTCTTGCCAGTGCTGTGGTGCAGCAGAGTGCCTGGAAGGCCTCTACCACTGCAACCTGAGGAGCTTCTGGGGGACTGGCGCTGCTGGTACAATTCACTCCATGCAGCAGTAGATGGAGCTCATTAACTGCTCTTCATCATTGAATGAGCAAATCTAAATGGCAAATGCTAGTTAAGGAGTACTCTAGGGAAAAGCTGACATTCGTACTATGGTAACTAGGTCATGTTTGTAGTGACAGATTCATTAAAATCAGGCAAAACAGCATCGTCAGGTGGACTACTTCTTACACTAAAGTTCAGGCTTCTCAGCCTCGACTGTTGTTTCCACCATTTTAGCCATGGAAATCATTAACATATTCTGCCAGTTCACAAAGTAACTTCATTACTACAATACCATGTGTTTTAAACATAAATTTTCTATCCTTATGTCAGGGTTTTCTCCTGCAGATTATAGTGCTTCAAATAAAAGTGTTACAATACCTTAGTATTTCAAGGCAGGCAGAATAGTGGCTGTACCAACAGTTTTCCTAAAAATCTTTATGAATCCTAAATAAATATGTTCCCAGCTAATTCACTGGCATATTGATAACAGTTGTCACAAGGATTAAATTAATTTTAAAAGTCAGTTTAAATCTTTTGGAAAAGTTACCACTGAAAGAGAGTTTGTCGAAATGGTGAGAGACTGTGCTGTGAGAGTCTTCTGGGATGATTACTGGAAGAACAAACTATCTCAACCAGAGAGTTGAAAACTGCAGTGGATTCTGCTCACTGCAGAGCAGTGGGTGCTTGACAGTGCTTAAGCAAATAAGCTCAACATAATTTTGAACTCTGTAATAGATTTGCCATCACTCATTATACAACTTTATAATTAAAACCAGGGGTCCACTTCAATAATATTGCCAAGTTCAGCTTTTCATCACTTTCCATCTGGAAACATCTTTCTTACCCAGTCCCATCTGACTGTCAAACTTTCCATCCTCAGAAAGAGGAGGGTAAGGGGGCATTTGGGGGCATTTCAATTTCTTGATGTGAGTTTACTCATATAATTTGAGTTCTGGGTTTCTTTCCAAACTGGACCCTGTTTTCCTATTCCAAATCAAACACAGCCAAAACTTCAGAAGACAAAAATCCCAGAAAGATTTTAGCATCATCACATGTGCACACAAACCATAACCCTGATGCATTTTGAAACTCTGCTCTGAATTTCAGTTTAATCAAGATTTAATCACTGGGTGATTTGGATAGCACTGGATAATCTGTATAAACACACAAACAACTGTACCACTGTTGTTTCCCTTCCTATAGCAGGTAACTTTGGAACCTAGACAGTAAAAATATTTAATGACAGGGTTATTTGATTTCTCATAAAGGAGAGGAACTTAATCTTTCTGCTTTAAAGTCAGGTCAGGAATGCATCCGGAATAGCAGCTCTGGCTCTAGTTGGGTCTTGGCCACTTTAGAAGAAGCAGCGTACAAAATTAGAAAAAAATTAACATGAGGGTATAAAATGGAGTTCAAACCTGAATTACATATTGTCATTCTCAGCTTGTATGCCCTTGGTCTTCATACTAATGTTAATGATGTTTCTATAAAAAACATTCTTTGTACCTCAGAAAGAGTAACAAACTTGAGAGATTTGCTGCCATGGGCAAAGCTTGAATTGCACACACTCATATATTACTGGAAGATGCAGGAGAAGGGATTGTCTCCTCCTTTTCTATGTCCCAGTTCTATTAGAAGCCAGTTCATTTTGGTCCACTTCCAATTTTGGTTTGTTGAGCACCTGCTTTGGATAAGTGCCATTACAAGGTGAACAAAAATCACGTAACACTGCATTAGTCTCTTCTAAATGAACCATCTGTTCAATTATATGCACTTAAATGCTATTCCATTAGACTCGTATGCTGAACCATGTTACGCACGTCACTAATTCAGTCCTAATCAAAATGCTTTCTATTCACAGCAATACATTTTAGATGATATTCTAATGAGTACAACTGTCCTTTTTCGTGGTATTTTCCATCCTTATGAAGGAAAGAAGACCTATAGGAAAAGCTTCTACCCTACACTGTCAGTGCATGAGTTGGCCACAGGGATCTAGTCCAATCATTGCTGTGGTTTTATAAGGCTTACCTTGAATACCCTTTGGTGCATTTCTGAGAACACAAGAACTGGCAGTGTTGACCTCAAAATAACGATACAGCAGATTAAGTCTGAAGAAATTTTGTAACTAAATAAATATAAATCAAACCTTGTTCTCCACTTCTTTACCAGAAAGGAGATTCTTTATCATCTCTGTAGAAATGTTGAACTCAAGAATCATTCCTAGTACTTTTTGAGATTCTTTCATGATGAAAGATTCTGAGAGCTGTGTCATTTTTTTTTTGTTTTGTTAAAAGCAAAAAACTAAAGTATGATGTGCAAATAACCAAAAACTTTGAAGTCGGAGGCTTCCTATGCCCCAGGATAATTTTAATTCTGCTGAGGAACCTTTTTATGTACTGCTGGCCCACATTTTATGAATACTGATAATAAGAACTCATAACTCGGGAGAATTTCATAATTTCCATAGAAGATCCTTTATGGATGCCACCTATGTGGCTGACCCTGCACCATTTCAAGCCTCACATGCTCACATATGCTAGGGTCTTATTTCGGGTGTAACAAATGACCAATCTCAAAAATGCAAACTCCTTATTCTGTTACTATCCTTACCAGCACATTCCAGCTGCTGGGTAATGGTAAAGATTTTTTGTGGTTGATGGAGCTCCAAATGAGTGTTCTATCATCTTCATGTCCTCTTCACAGAAGCCATTCCGTGATTCTATAAGCACACAAAAGGAAAAAGAGACAATTCTGCTCTTTCTACTCTAATAATCTAAAATCCCAATTTCTAAATTGCCACTTCTGGGCCAATAACTCAGTTGCATTTGCCTTAGGTTGCCACACCTTACCTTTTAAGGAGACTTGGACAGTGACTGAACCTTTGTTTCTAAAGTGGACCTTTGGTTACCATTTGTGTAAGCAAGTGCATATAATGGCCTGAGCTGGATTTCATTTGTGTTCAATACCCTGAATTATGATAAAGCTCTTTACCAGCAGAATCAAAAGCTGTTCCTGTATGTTTTGCATCTCTGCATATGCTTGTCTTCTGGCTCTAGCACCTCCCTTCCCAGAAGGCTCTACACTGTTCTGTGATAATGTCAGGTCGCCAGATGCACTGCCCTGCTGTACTAAAGATGACAGACAGACAAGCCAAAATCATCAATTTTAATGATATTTCAGCATCATCCTGGTCCTGTGTGATTCCTGTGTACACTTCAGCCATCAATCTGTGTTCATCTAAAACGGTTCATGCCAGAATTTTAAAAGTAGAGAAAGCTGAAGAAGCTAATTTATTATATTTTGACAAGGACAAGCCTCATCTGGCAACCCAGTGTGGCTGAGTGCATCTGGTGAATAGTGCATCCTTCTCAGATCCAAACTGCTCTGTTAGTTTTCATGACCCTCTTATTGCTGCACTGCCTCTATCCACCCTGCTTTCCTTATCACACAATAGGATTGTGCCTGTATCTTCCAATTTCATTTCTGTTGGTTTTCAGTGTGTGTGATGCTGAGAGTGCATGCTGGTGCATAAGCCTCTCTTGCTGAGAGATGGGATCACTCACCCTGAAATGTCCCATCTCATCTGCACTGCAGGAGACTTCTGGCCAAGGCTGCTGAATCTCTTTGTCTCATTGGGCTTCGTTTCTGATTTGAATCACTGCCTACACCCAGGGAAAACCTCTCCCACACCTCTGCCTATCAAGGGTTCTCTAGCAAAAACCTTCAGAGACTTAATTAGATGGGACGAAGCATGCATTGTGTTAGATGTATCAATATATATCCACCCTTTAGTCCATGCTATCTAGTTTTTTGAACCCATTGTTGTATTTTTATGAAATATGATAGAGGAATAGAATTCTCAGAGACAGGACGTTCTTACAAGCTTTCTGAAAATAGATGTCCAGGTCAGAGAGATATCTGACTTCTACCCACTGAGAAAAACACTACAGTGTGAGCTTGAGCCTTTTTAAATCCCAGAGAACACACACTGAAGAGAGCACATCTAAGCACCTCAAACACAGAACAAGATTCAGTCACAATTTACATCTTCCAGACATGAGAGTCAATCAGCACCGAAACACAAATCAGGAGAAAATCAGGCTTCATTAACTCTAATATTCATGAGTTGCTTCTCTTCTCTGGTCCTCAGAGGCTGAAAGTGAGGTACAAGGTCAGAGGCACTGTTCTCTTTCCTTTTTTTTCCTGAATTACAGTGGGAGATAAAATTTATGTCTTCAGCTTGGTCTATTTGAGAACACTGTACAAATGATGCTGTTATAGCTATAGAAAAATATTTATGTTCCTAATCTTCCTCTTGTTCTTATTCTCCCCCCATCCTCTGCTCCTTTTGTCTTTGTAAATACGTTATTTTAGTATTAGACTAGCTTTTTTTTCCCCACTGAATTTAGATGTCCTTCGATGACATGAACTAAATAAAAAATCACCTGTTCCCTGCACCTCTGGCCCTGGGTGGCCTCATGGAAATCAAATTGGAGCATACAAGGGGGAGGGGTCACTGGAAAATGTGGTTTCATCTTTGAAAAGAAACAACCTACAACTACTAAAGTAAAAATATTAGTTTGTAGCTGAAACAAATTTATTTATTTCATTTCCCAAGCAGATTATGTATTTCTGATCCAGATTAAAGAGCAGGTCACTGGAGTTTTACTACATATGCGGAAGATATTTTATCTGGAATGTGAAAAACAAAGTAATGATCAGAAGAGGGTGCTCTCAGCTCATGTTCTTCTGGTTTTGTTTTGAATATTTTGGTGGGATTCCACAGAGTTTTCTTCTCTCTTTGTTGGGATTAATAAAAAGTCTTTTCGTAAAATATTTTCTGAGAGTTTTCACTAAATAGATTGCTCTTCATATTGCAATGTGTAAAATATATGCTGAAGTTTTTGACTCTAGACTTTTCTATATGCTTGAGAAAGCCTTCTGTATTATTAGCAGATGTCACTTCACAATGAGCTTTCTGCCTGGGCTTACCTTATTTTCTGTGTTATGTTTATATTCTCACGTAGTCACACTCTGGTAAAATTAATATTTACAGGAACTGAATCCCTAACACTCATGACTGAGTGCTATGGAAAAATTTAAAAATTGAAAGAGCAGCAATACCACTTGCATTTTTAACCAGGAATGAAAAAGGAGCAACAACATATATCTTCAGTGATAAATTTCCAATTATTGAAATATCCCATATACTTAAGTATTCACAAAAAAAATTGATTAATTAATCTTCAGAGAAGATTTTAATAAAAACTTAGCAATGCCAGTGAGATTTTTAGCAATGCATTTGAGCACAGAGTTCACTTTAGGGAGTATGGTACACCAGAAAATACCTGACATTTGATAACTTTTATTAAATCAGTGCTGATGTCATGGATAAAAATAAGCCTTTTAAAAGTTTGCTGATATATGTGTGCGGTTTCTCCATTTTTTGGAGGACCAGTCTTTTAAGGTGATAAAATTCTGCTGTGCACACAACACTAGAACACAGGAATAAGTGATGGCTATAATCCTGGGTGTTTGCAGACTCACTTTCCCTGTCTGAAGTGGTGAAGCAGAGGGTAAATTCAGGCAGAAGGAAGGCACCTTCTTTTAGTTGGTGCAATGCAGCACCGAGCTCTGTTCCAGCCTGCACATCAAAGAAATCTTTCTGACTGGTTCCCACTATTTCATTTTTTTTAGCAAACCTTACACTTAAATAAAGTACGACGTAGCCATCTTCTAGAGGCACATACAAAACCTCCCTGAAGGGGGAGGGTCATGCTTCTTGTAATGAACAGCAGTGATTGGAATGGATTATAAAAGGAATCTCACTCTTTTTGCCTGTGTATATATTTTTATGTACGTCTAATGTGCCTGTGTATATATATATGTCTGTGTATATCTATATATCCATACACACGTGTCTTGAAAAAAACTGATTTAATCATTTGGTTCCTTCTGTACTTTTAGACACTGCTTTTCAATTATGTGCATCAATGGTCAGGTCAGGTCAAAAATCAAACCAAGTAATAAACAGGGCTCCTGAAGGTTCACATGCAGAGAAGTTTCCTCATCAGAGTGGCCTTTTGGAAAAGATTTAAGAAAGGAAGCAGAAGAAAAAATAGCATTCCTGCCTCAACAAGTCATTTAAATTTGTGGAAAAATGGCTGATATTTGCCAGGACCCTGATTAAGGTTAAAAACTGTCTTCCACCATTTTAGATATAGGTTTACACTTTCATTTTTTTACATAAGAAAAGGAAGAAATGAAAGTGAGAAAACAGAAAAAACCCCACCAGTTTTCTTATTAAAAGTTTATAGAAAAGCACCATACTACAAGGAGATAACCTGTCATTGCTATTCTAACAATTTCTTTCTGGATTCCTGCTGTTCCTGCACTCCTCAACACGACAGGTAAAAAATGAAGGAACTGTGCACCTGGGCAGTACCATCTCAGCTGTCAGGAGAGAAGCTCATTTCTGGACTCACATGGATTACTGTACAGTGGGAACCAAACGCATATCAGAGAATAAAATGTGAATTATTTGATATCCACTACTTAGTGAAGAAGTGAAGTCAGAGACCATGGGTCACCCTTGTAGCTATTTAGGCTGGGAGACTGTCTGGATGGTCAGCAATGAGTGTGCACTCAGGAGTCACAGCAAAAAGCAAGATCAGAGCCATCAGGTCAGCAACAAGCTAGCACAGATAGGAAGGCCGTACATACCCTCAAATCACACTGATTGTAAAAGAGACACTAACATGTGGAAAGAAATTGCAAAGGGATGTTCACAACATCATAGCTGACCTCTCTGAGACTCGGACAGGGAGCACAGATATAAATGATCTGCACTGCAGCTAAAACACTGCATTGCAGACAGGAGAACTGAGTTTTGTTCTTAAGATCTAGCAAGTATTACAAATACAAACCTGTATATAGCATGACCTGAGAGCTGGTAACACACTGCTGCCACTGCTGCCTGGCAAATTCAGTCAGATTTGGCTGAAGGAGTATAATGATGCTATAAACAATCAATCAGTTTCTAAATGCCTGCAAGAAAAATAGCAGAATCGTAATTAGAATGACATTAGAATGACAGTTTGGAAAGTATCAATCTACTTCGCCTATTTCTAAGAGAACTTCCTACCCAAAATGGGGCTACTGTAGTAAGGAAGGGGATAGACAATCCCATCCCAGAACACCACAGTTTCCCTGTCTGATTGCCTTTGCATTTGATGAAGTGTAGGCTGAACAAAAGAAGAGTCTGAAGGTTTGATTTTCAATAGATTTTACTTCCCACTGACAAACCAGTATAAGGAACACTGTGGCGTTGCAGAGCACTGGCTTGAGATTTTCTGAAGCTTTAGTGCTAGTCCCAGCTCTGTTGGTGTCCTTTACAGCTGGAACCTCCCCACTTACTAACATTTTTCATAAAAGTCCTTGGTGTAATAAAGCAAACTGCTATCAGCTGCTATACACTACTCTTAAAGTAAGAGAACAGATTTTTGAGTAGGATTTTGGGCATGCTAGTCTTCTGGATTAGAGAAAAGGGAGGAGCAGTGGACTTCGGGGTATCTGTCAGTCTTTCTTTGACTCTGTGATGACCTTTATTATCAGGGCAGGTGCAGGCACAAAGACATGTCAAAAGCCATATGGTGAAGATAACTGTTTGGATTGAAATATTTCTTAATAGAAAACGGTGTTAATGAAAAGCAGACTCAGTTTATCCTTATGAGCTCTGAATCACACAGCTTTGTGTATGTGTAAAGTTAACAAACAGGAGTTTATGCTATGTAAAACAATTATCTGCAAACAATTTTGCAATTAAAAACTACCTTGTTTTTAAGGCAAATTTAAATAAAATGTCCCAAATAGTTTTTGGGGTAAATAAAATATCCCTCTAGTTTTTCTAGTTATGTAGAAAGAGATAATTGCTTTTCACAAGAAGTCATAGCATTTTCTTGGTTTGACGCCTCAGCCTATAAAGAGTGATCTGAAATATTCCACTAGAGAAAATATCAAAGAGCAATGGGCTGTTTTTTATAAGTCACAACAAAGAATTTATATTCAGTATTTCTACCTTGGTTTGTCTTTAACTCTATCAGCATTTTCAGAGCTAGCAAATGAACTGTGAATAGCAGTAGCTCCTCTGGCCTCTGAGGGAACAGCAGGCTGTAAATTGCCATGGCTGTGCACATTCTTGAATGTTACTTCTATTTTTCTTTTGGGTGTCCCTGAAAACTTGACCTGATTACAGGTACAAGTATAGATCTTTATTTATTGCCTCTTGCTATTCAGCTAATTATTTAGCCTCATATAATTTTTGTATAGCTTCTGTTGTTTACTACTAAGTATTTTACCATTCATAAAGATTCCATGTTCTGAAAGCTGCTGCTAAACCAACTCAGCTGCATTGATTGTCAGTGATTTTACATTTTAACTTTTTGATCAGTTCTTAATCACCCATATTTGATTGACTACCACTTTACTGCAGGTGAGTGGTATCAGCAGAGGAACTAGAATAGCCATCAGAAGGACTTACCAGGGGGATTTTGGACCTCTGAGGAAATACAAGCAAGAAAAATATAGAAATCCTTGAATAGACTTCAAAATATAATTTATATTAAAAAGAAATAATAAAACTGAAGCAAAGGATATCTAACTAATTATGCACCCTTTGCCCTTCATTGGTAAAGCCTGTGGGGATCCATCTCAGGTTTTCTGAATGGGAGAAAATGAAACTTTAAAACCAGAAGCAGTTGGGTTTTTATTTAAAACAGGCATTTATAAAAGTTGACTTTTTTTTCTCCAACAACAACAAAAAATACAATGAGTATTTTAAAGTTCATTTAGGAATAAAGAACCACAAAGTTATTTCCTCATTGCAATGGCTATAATTGTATTGCTTCAGATAACCCACAAGCATTTCTATAGGACAGGGAACTATTCAGTACCATGTGAATTCAATCCCTTTTAGAATTATCACAGCTGGCGAATAGCAAATAAATGACTGAATGAAGGTTTGCAAAATTCTGCCCTACACTGATACAGTGATTTCAGCTATTCGTGGGATTGTTTTGGGAATCCCTTCATCAAGTAAGATATTTTGTCTGTAAAGACTTTTCAACAGTCCTGTGTTTAACACATATGTTCTTGTTTTTTCACTTTTGAGATCTGTTTAAGGTCTATATCTTTAACTTTGACTTTCCAAAGACTTAAAAAACCCTATATGATGCACTCTGGGGAATTTTATCTAAGTAGAGGATTGAAGGTTGATTCCTGTGCTTAGATGTTTTGTTTGAAGATGAACAGTAATGTGAGATTAAAATGTACTTGCTGTCCACATGCAAATATTTCTCCTGAAATCTTGTCAGTGGGCAAACAGAATGTGAGTCTATTTCCAGGTGAAAGAAGTAAAATGCTGCCTTGCTGGTTTAGTTTACTAGTAAACTAAAACCCAGTATTTAATACTGATAATGCCTCTGGAAGTACAGAGTTAAAATTTAAAGGGTTTAAAAAGAAGCCATTCAGCTGCTATCACTGTTCAAAACATACAAAATTAAGATGATTGAACCACACTTAATGTTTGCACAATGACAAAAAGGTTTTTCCTTACATCTGTGTATTGGCTAGCAGTCTACAGTTCCTTCCTCTCCCTTTCTTCTACCCTGATATATGGGTTGCATGTGAGTTGGAAGCTTCTGAAAATGAACCATTAGAATGAAGGATAATGTTTCTTTAAAATTATATTTTTATCAAGGGAAATACTTGCTGTAATCAGGTGTGAAGCAGGACCTGAAAGCTCACAGCTGACATGTGAGAAAAGGCCTGTGGAAATGTATTGAAGGGATACCTGTGGTCTGTGACTGGACTGTGCACTCCCCTTCTCTCCTCAAAACTTCACCTAGCTGGATAAAGCAAAGAAGCTTTATCCCTCCAAAGGAGGATAACACAGAATGAAGAGATTAAGAAATATTGAGCATATATATATATTTTTTGTAAACAATACTTTAGAAAGGGGAAAACAAATTTGAATTTTTAGATAGAATAATTGTGTTTTATTTATCTGTGTTGCAGACAGTTTATGCTACTTCTCTGGCAGACATCCCACAACTGTAAGTCTTGGTGAAAGGCTGACAGAAAGATGATGCTGTGGGGATTTCAGTCTTACTGATTTATAATTTTGGTTATGCTGCTTGGTTAGTGCATTATGTGTTATTTTTTTTTTCCAAATGACAAGCTGCAGAAGCAGTTGACATTTTTCTCTGAATTTCAGTATTGACTTGGAATGCATGATGATTTAACTGATAGTATTAAAACATAAAAGAGCCCTACCAACAGCAAACAACTAGGGATTGTATGCGATGGATCCCATTTAGTAGGTTCCAGTTTGGAGATGGATGCATGCTAACTAATTAGTCAGGAAAAATACTGCACTAGTCAACTAGCCAGTCAGCTAGGACAGATATTTCCCAAGAATACCACCTCTGTCTCTTTCTGTGCTGGTGTCCTGATTGCAAACAGACCTGACAGGGACAAGCAGTGGTGGATGGGAATTTATTTTGAGGCTTTTTTACACTTGGAAGCATAAAGTATATTTTTGTTTTCTCAAGAAATTAAGTAGTGTTGTTTTGCAGTTATATCCATGTACTACTTTATCTTCCTTTTCTGGGTATTTTGTTTCTGAAGATGACATTACAGGCTCAGTGTCCCCTGCACCTGAGGTCAGATTGGTGCTGCAGAGTGGGTAAGGATTGTTTGGTTTGGCGCAGCTGTTTGGTGCCCTTCTGTCAACGAGGGACCTGTGCAGCAGAGATTTGTTGTACTAAATCTCAGATATACATTAGTTTTCCCTCCAGCTCTCCTGTGCCGTATGTGGCTCAGGACATGTATACACCAACACTTCATGAATGAAGTTTCCAAATACCAATGTGCTATTAAACATTAGAATTTAATTCTTTTTGTTGTGTTACTGTGTGCAGGAATCATCTGGTTTTTTGAGTGGGGGGCAATGGCAAGGTCTATGGCATGTTATATAAGGAGCTGAGTTGGAGAAGGGGTAGATTTGCAGCCAAGTCTGCCTAAGGAAGGGTTTAGACCACTGATCTATGTCACTGTTCTTATCTAATTGTGTGTATGTATTTGGTGTATACTGAGATAAGCACTTAAATCTTTGCAACCCACCTTGGTGTTAATAAGATCATTTCTATAGGGTGTTCACTATATTCTATTTAAATAATCTTCTAATGCATGCAACTCAATGTATTTACTGAGCTGGTGTGGATCATACTGTTAATTGAAAACCACTGAGCTCGATAACATTCCAGAAAAATGTCAATAGTATTGCTTATTATATCACAACCTTTTCAAATATTGTTTCTTATAAAGTAATTTTAAAGTTAGTCACAGAAAGTGGTAAATAGCAATTTAAAGAAAAATATGACTGATTATGTCTAGATCCATGTTATTTGCAGACCAAGTGCCTGATTGAATTTCAAATGGAGGTAGTGGAAAATCTTTGTTTGCCTTCAATTAAAGCTTTGTCAGACTCTCAAGCCTCCAAGCAAATTAACCCATCTGGAAGGAGTGTGTTAATGTGAATGAGCAAACTCTTGCTTAAACTTAAGATCTGAAACGTGTGCAACAAACTGATGTTGCTGAATATTTCTGATCTACTGGATTGGTCAGAATTTATTTATTTCCCAGATAGCTAATAGTGATTTGAGAAGATAAATTTGGATGACCTTCAGTATAAATGGAGATACTTTTTCCACTACTTGTGATTTCCTTGTTGATGGCAACCATTGTTGGAGTGAGAATAGCAGAACATTTTCTTTCTGTATTAAAAAACATTTTCATAGTAACTGAGTTTGTAAAATAGACTAGGCATGTGAGGGGTACTTGCTGATTGTATCTAAAAAAACTGAGGAAGATGGGCTTAGCACCCTTTTAGCCCATGAGCAGAGACTGACATGAGGAGAGCCATACTGTAGAGCATTCTGCATGCCCCGAAGACTTCCATGCATGGCTTGCTCTGAATTTATTCCCCAAATGCACCACTGAATGTGAAACGTTCTAACAAAAAGCTTCATAGACCTTGGTTTATCACTTTTTAATTACTGTGCACACAAATGCATTGACACTCAGAGTTAGTGCTACACATTCAATTCTGAAACTCTTCTCTTGTCTTATACCCAATTTTATTAGTAGTGAGTGAAGTACTGCTTACCATTCTCACATTCTCAAGTTCTGTGTCATTCTTTGTCTCTGTGCTAAAATGAATAGCTGTTTTTTACCCCAATAGTATATTCCACTGCTAAATGTCCCTGTTAGTCTTCAAATGATAATAACTCACTAGTGAACTCACTGAGGAAATTAAACCTGCAAGGCATTTTTTCAATGGTGACAGACATTGAGAAGTAGCTTTTGGGCAACCATGCATGTCTAACTGAATATAAAGCAAAAGCCTTATAATTGAGCATCTAGAGGAGATGCACATGACTGCCTACTTCAGCTTGAAACATATGAAATAATTCCGTTTCTTGGATCTGCTCAGGATGGTAGAAATACCATTAAGGCAACATTTCACATTAATTCCTTGAATTTAGCCTTTGGAACTTCCAAAGGATGAGCAATAATGCAGTGATATTTGCTGGTGGATTGGTGCAGGTAGCCTGCACCAAGGGGTGATGGGATATGAGTTAAAGGCATTCCTCCCAGGGTCTGCACTTTCATAGGTTAACACACTTTCTTTTCTGCAATTATGCATGAATATCTAATTACAGCATGTTTCATAGATGCATGATCCTCATGAAATAATTCAGAGACTCAAAAATTTTGTCTAATTTCTTGTTTTCCTAAATGACCAGTATCTTTATGGCTGTAGGTTGTTTGAATATTAATAATTTTTGATGTAATTTAATTTAATAGGGAGTTATCCCATTAGTCTGTGGGTTTTTTCACGTGACATTATCATTCAACTTTCCTGAGAAGGAGTATACATTGAGTGCTCTGTGAATAATACAAAATTCCTGTTAGGTTACAAAGTACTTGAAGGAACCCAGCTCAAAGATCAGTCTTCAAACAATTAATTGTTGTGTGCATGTAAGAAGGACTCGAGGTGTTATACCACTTCTTTTCTCCTTTAGCTGGACTACTTCAGATGGAAACAAGCTGCAGACCAAAAATGCTACTGACAGTTTGCTTAAATATCAGTTTGCCAGGCATGTACGATGTTTAAGAGCAGGTACAATTGGTTCACACTAAAAAGTGAGACTTCAGTTTGTAATGTTCATGATGAATTTATTACAGAATAATTGCAGGCGTTCTTTTCTTTTTGCACTATTAAATCCTGAGCATGTTTGGTCAGAAACTTCATTGAGAAGAAA
This sequence comes from Pseudotriccus pelzelni, assembly GCA_035584735.1. Taxonomy (NCBI): domain Eukaryota; kingdom Metazoa; phylum Chordata; class Aves; order Passeriformes; family Tyrannidae; genus Pseudotriccus; species Pseudotriccus pelzelni. The sequence continues at coordinate 21,588,581 of JAWMRA010000162.1, read as the reverse complement.
GCAGAATCTTCTATAGGTTTTCCCATTTTCAAAAAAGGCTATGATATCATATCACAGGATGTCCTTGGGCTTCAGTGAGTAAGTTCAGAATTCTGAGAATGATTACTTTTATCTCTACTTTAAAGGGCAGAGTAAAAATAAGCTATGAAATATCTTTATTTATATAAACAATAGATTATCAGACATAGGAGTACTCATGCCAGTACAGCCTAATGAATTTAAAAAAAAAAACCACTTTGTTTGTTTTTAAGTATAGCACTGATAACTTTTAAAGATCAGGTTAATATCAAGGACTTGTATAAATTTGTTTTAATGCTGAGATGTGACTTTAAATCCGTAAGATCTGGAACAAACTTACTCAGCAATTGGTAACCATAATTTTCCGTAGATTAGTTTACACAGGAGTGTAGTTAATGCAGGTGGAAAGAAGACCCCTCAGAATTTCTCTCCTTAAAAGGTCTCACACTGTCTCAAATCACCTTGTATTTGTTACAGTGTAAGGTCCTATATCTGGGTAGTCACAGCAGAGCTGACGAAGTTTATCTGTGGCCTTAGGCCTACAGAAAATGCACAACAAAGTTAAGAGTAAAACAAGTTTCTCCATGTTCAGTCCACCCTTCTATGTTGTTTTTTTTCCTCAATTCCATTCCCTTAACAAAAAAGACAAAGTAGTATATGTTATGAATCCATCAAAAATCACTGCCCAAACACAAAACTACCTACAGACAACCCACCCTGCCTGCGCTGTCTGTTAATGCTGTTTGAGGACTGGTTGTCCATATATCTAAATACACAGCAAATTTTTTGCACAGTGAACTTCTTGTACAGCACTAGCGCTTCAAGCACTTTCTATTTGGCAGGATTAGTTCTGTGGAGCTGTTGTTTCCTTGGTATTGTATTTTCACGTTCTCACTAGCTACTCAGCCACCTGATTTATTTTGCTATCCCTCTTTCAAAAATGAAAACGTAAGTTGCCCTCCATCAGTGGTTTAAAAAACCCCCAATATTAAAACAAGTCAGAGTGGTCAAATGCAGGTGTACGTGCTTCAGTACTCCAATCTGTGGTTTAGGTTACAGAGTGAATTGGCTGGTTTTAGGTAAACTCCTTTCCATGATATCTGGATACTCTAGAACTGGAAACAACAGTAACCAAGCCAGTCCATTACGGTTAGAAATTTCTTGATTTAGAAATTGTGTAGATTATGTTTCTGTATATAAAAACTTCCCCTTCAATATGGATTTCATAGCCAATATCAATTAATATAATTGCACATATATCAGAAACATGACATTCTAATAAAGCAGCAATTTTCATAATTAAAGGAAAATATGTATTATATTTGCATTTAATTACAACATCTATATAAAAATTTGTAGGAATTGTGTATAAAACATAAGTGGCATATGTGTTTTGTCTTGAAACAGGATCTTGTCATTTAATACCATTAGTTGTTTAAAACATGTATGCTATTCAGAGGTAGCAAACACATTAAGCCAAGTCCCTGCTCCAAAAATCTTGCAGACCAAAGTCAGAGCCCTGCACCCCTCCACGGAACAGGACTGTCTGTTATGGCCTGGCATGACTTGTCTGCTCCTCTCTCCCTGCTGTCTAAGTCATGAGCAGCCACAATCAGGGAGACACTTCCTCCTGGTTTTATTCTATTTTAATTGAGTTTGGAAGCTGAAAACCAAAAGGCAGCCCCAGGTGACCAAAACATTTTCAAGAACATCCAGGAAGGAGTTCTTGGGCCACTGGTGATTCACTGCCATAGCTGAGAAAGTCTGATAACAGGTACTTATCAGTCATCATTCTCCTTCATCTGTTTGTGTTGCTTGATGGTAGTGTTTTGTGTTGTTATTTTCTTAACTCATGGTATATTTAGTAAAGCTTTGTCTTGCAACAGTTCTGAGCCCAGGTATTCTTGGTCTTAGCAGCCCCATGCTCAGTGTACATCCCAGAAATAGTCCCTGTTGAGAAATGACTCATGCTATTTAGTTTAGCCTCAGCAGACTTTATTATGGTTTTACTCTCCTTATTCAGATACAAGCACTTTTTCCCTCTGAATTACTGTTATTATTCACACTTTTATAGGCCAAATGCACACTAGGTGCCTTGCATTATGGGTTGAGCAGTAGGTAGTAAAATTCCACAGCCTAAAACTATCTTTATAGTTAATTAAACTAGAATTTTCACATAAATTCCTATCCCCAAGGAACATACACACTAATTCTGGTCAAAGTGCAGCAAAATGGAAAGTTAATGCAGATCAAAACTCTAAACAATCAGAGTGATCTAATTAAGATATTTATTGTTCATGTGCTCATGTCAATTATGAAAAATCTTGAAAAACAAATCTGTTTTGTGGATTTTACTGACAAGGAATTAGATGGTGAGGAATGGGAAGAAAAGGGTATGTGCTGCATAGATGGAAGGTTTGGGGAAAAAAGAAGTCCCTCCTGGTTTAAGTTTCCAGTGGCTAACATCTTTATATCCGGAGCCAGATTATCAAGTGAAATCTCAGTCCTGGGAGAGTTTCTGCCCACAAAGCCTACCCACTCACATGAACTATTTAATATGTAAAAGTCAACTGAAATCTCTAACTTGCTGGTATACAAAGCAACCTGTAGGTCTTCCTGTCATCTGCGATTTTAATCATTAGCGTAACAGCAACCATTCTGCTAAATTTGCGCACTTGAAATATCACTCTGACACTGCTGTGTTATGGCATGAACAAAACTTAAACACGTCCACATGTTATTTCACCACTCTCTCCATCTAGAAATAACAGGTAATTATTTTGTTTTAAGTACAGAAACAGTACCCAGGACTTCTCTTCGTATTTACAACAAAATTAGAAATACTCTTCTGGAAAGAACTAGAAAAAAGTTTAATTTTAAGATATTATAGGACAGCTCTGTTCTTCTTCAAAAGAAGACAGAATAATAAACAGACATAACTCCTCTTTCACAAACACACTTGCTTACTATCATTTCTAAGCTCTGTTGCTGGAGCAATTCCTATTCTATTTCCAGCATCCCAAAGAGCAATGACACACTGTACTCACTACAGCTCTCCTCACATCAGGAATAAAAGGAACAAGAGCAAAATAAAGGTTAACATAGACAGTTTTTCCATTACTCCCATTTTCTAAAGTAAATCATTTTTCTGTCTTATGATCTGCCCCTGCACGTAGCTAGTAGATGAACGCTTCCCCTTACTTCAGCTGAACCATCTGTGTTAGTTGCTAAATAGAGCTCTCTCTTGCAAGCCTTACTAAGAACTCACGCTGGCTAAAAAATAGAAGTGGCTTTCACAAACTATTTTTTCTTAAATTCTTTATTTTCATTATGTTTTGAAGCATCACATATTTTACTCCCTAAACTGCAAAAATTATTTTGGCTCTTACCATCTCTAAAAATTATTGAAGGTGAATAGTCAAACACCTAGCTCTGAACAAGGAGCTAGATTGTCAACATTTTTGAATTTCCTGTACTCTGCAGGGCTTCTGGAAGAATTAGGTAATTTTATATTAAAATTCTAAATATTCTGGTTTGGCCTAGGCATCACTATTTTACATTACATGATTTCACTGTATCCAGATTATTTGTTATGCTTTAGTGTGTGGGTTTTTTTCAGAATTTAAGACTCCAGCAGTAAGCTGATAATTAGATTGTTCCTTTTCGTCACTAAACAGATCTTTGTCTGGCATGCTTTACAGTGAGTCCACTATGTATGATATTGTCTCAGTACAAAACTCGTCTTGTCTTCCTGATTAATTAGAAACAGATTGTAGCCAGAGCTTTGACTTGTGGAAAGTGATTGTTACACAGCCAGGGACAAATGATTTTCCCACAGAGCCACTCCAGTATTCTAAAGCCAAATTTAAAAATATCACAGCATTTTAATATTTACATTCATCATTCAAAAAATAATGACCACATGGAAGAATCTGTAAGATACATTATTACAACAGTCATTGTTCATTTTATGGCATGGTACAGAAGCTGATCTAATTCTTCAGTTGTTACAGCTGGCAAAAAAGCTGGTTTTGGGGCCAAATTCTTGAACCATCTGTGTATAACCATTCAGTACAGAATTGGCAGTGAAATGCAGTTTACAGGCAGGAAACTGTTTATCCTCTGTTATTTTCTGTATGGTTTCCTATATCATGGTTGGGATCAACTTAAGAAGCTCCTTTCTGAGCCACAATGAGGGGTGGGGGAAAAAAAATCCAGCATCTCCTCTTCTGTTTTATGTTGTTTGTACACTCAGTGCTTCCCCAGGGGAAGAAAAGTTTGTAAGGGTATTTCATTTTGGTTTTACTTCCTCTTGTTGTTATTTTCTGGGTTTATGTTTATTTATACTTCAGAAGCAGATGCAAAATGTTCCAACCTGCCTCTGCTCTAGAAGCCATCCTTACTTCCTGGGAGCCATTATCCTGCAGCCCAGAGGAGTTCCTCTTCTGGCTTTTCTTCCTTAGAGAAGACTAAAGCATGAACTTCAGTGTACTGAGTTGCATGGAAACAGAGGAGTAAATCTTTCCATTACACCTTTCTTCATAGATAATGTCTCGATATTTCCTTTCAATACTTAAAGGAAGCTTGTAAGAAAGATGGGGACAGACGTTTTAGTAGGGCCTGTAGCAATGGGACAAGGGATAACAGTTTTAAAATAAAAGAGGGTAAATTCAGACTCGATATAAGAAATAATTTTTTTTTTATGAGAAGGGTAGTGAAACACTGGCACAGGTTGACCAGAGAGCTGGTGGTTGCCCCATCCCTGGAAACATTTAAGGCCAGACTGGACTGGGCTCTGAAAAACTTGATGCAGTTGGACTAGATGGGGGTTGGACTAGATGACCTTTAAAGGTCTGGGTATAGATCATGAAGGACCAAACTTTATTAAACTTGCCAAGTTGACTGTGTGAGCATTATCCTGTTTCCAGCCTGTGAAACAGATGTGCTCCTGTGTCCTTCTGGCTTTGTCCTGCTTGTTAGCAGGGACGTGCAACTGCACCTGGACTCCCTTCCTTGCCTGTGCAGGGAAAGCAGGGCATGCAGAGAGCAAAGCGCATACTGGGAGTATCATAATGCTAAAGCAAGAGACAAACCAACATCCAGAGGTAGAAGGGATCTCTCTCTGGGATCATACAGGTTATGCACACCTATAGAGGCCCTTGTTTATTTTTCCTTCATATGTAAAAGGACAGATTTTCCAGCAATTTCCTCAAATGAAACTCAAATAGATGTCCTGGCTCCTGAACACTAACAGGAATAAGTCTATAATATAGAAGTTCAGGGAGAATTTCTCCTTGGTTACTTAGACCAGATCAAGTCATAGCTCAAGTTAGGTGCCCGAGTTGCTAAGGTATGTTTTATTTAAAATCTAGTTTATATGCCTATTGTGAATAAAACTCAGGATGTAAGTCATCTGAGAATTGGCATAATTTTTTTACTGCAGCTTCTTACATTGAGTGTTTTGTAAGCATCACTTTAGTTGCTACATTTTCAGGACAAAAGCCTGTCACCAGGATTCTACATTTCATAAGAAATTATGGAACTCTTCAGAGTTCTATAAAAAGATAATTTATTAAATCAATCTATAGTTGTCTCCTTTAACCCATTGTTTAACATGAATTTAGCAGAAAGTTGATGTTACCTTTTAAGCACTTCTAAAAGTGCACTTTTTCATTCTGTTGTTCAGTAGTACCCAAGGCCCCAACATCCATGGATATTAGTGTTTCTAGGAATTATGTAACGTTTATATCACCTGTAGATCAGTCGCAAACCAGAGAGCATAACACAAACAGAACAATAATATTTTGGACAGCATAATATGAAAAAGATTTGTACTCTTAAATTTTCTTCTACATGCCTAAAAGATCCAATGAAGTTGTTTTGTTTTTGTTGGGTTTTTTTAGTGTTTATTTAGAGTAACATTTTCCAGTGCAACTGAGAAATATCTTTGTACACATAAAAATAATTAAAAATGTGTGTATGGGGCACGTAGAAGAGGTGTGTTTTGTTCTTTGTGTGTTTTAAAACTGCTTTGTTTAAGTATGTTACAGTAGTCTGGACTGGATTCTTGTCAGCTAAATTAAAGTTATTTTGTAGCTGGCACTTGTGTGCTGCAGACAAGCAGCTACAAAGAATGTTATATTTGCATTGCAATTGCTTAAAGTGCTTGGGAAAGGTTGTACCTTTCTCCATCAGGTAACAGAAATGTCGAGTGAACGTGGAAAAGAAAGTCATGAAAGGAAGCTTATAAGGATACATTTCAATGGGTAACGCTTTCATCAGGTTTTGGAACCAAGTCCTTCAGCTGCTTTCCTTGTGAACAATTGCATCCTGTTATGTGACTTCCAAATCTCGAGTGCAGTTGTGCCATTCCTTAGAAACATCACAAGTTATTTGCTCAAAGAGAGAATCAAATCTGTGCGAATTCATTAAGTCAAACACAGGACTGTAAGCATGTATGATGAACCATATGTTTGTCTAAGGAAGTGCTGAATCAAATGAATGAATGTTTACACAAATAAATAGATGTATACACAAGTGACATATCACAGATACCATTAGCAGATATTACACTTCCCCTCTTGAATCCAATCCTTTTTACTACCCATAAGCTGAGAAACAAACTTAATTAAATTCTAATAAGTTACTTTCCTTGGTGAAAATTATTTTTGGATACTTCCTTCTGCTACAGCCACAGGTTTCCACAAAATGAGCACTGAACTGTCACATAACCCTTCGGTCAGGAAAAGTAAATACACATACACACTGAAGCTAAAACAGACTTAGGTTTTTATAAGTTTTTATAGTCTCATGTGAAATACAGAAGCAACAGCTGGAAGTTTTACCATACATCCCACTCACAGCACCAGACTTCAACCCATCTGTACAACAGCTATAATCACATTCATTAGCTTTTGTGAGATTAAATTCATATTTATGTAACTCTTTGATATACCTAGCTATAAATTTAGAGTAAGGTAAGAGGTTTGAATTACTCCATCCCCTCTCATGGGTATCTTTCCATTTTATTAAGATATTTTCCCTCTGTTTTAATGAGGATTTGAAATCTAAAAAGATCATGGGTTCCAGCACCTGCCTGTCAGATACACTCTCCACTTTCAGCTGATATTACGAATCTATCACAGTTCTATCTTTCAGCTCATTAAGCAGAAAATATGCCCAATTTTACTTTAGAGAGCAGATGTTTAAGACTCAGGACTTTCCAAGCCCCATCTGGCATTAGCCCAACAGTAAATACTTCTTCTACAACTGTGAAAGCATCATGTTCCTGGAAGAAGTCAGAGGACAATGGAAGTCTGTGGAAGGAAGCCTGGGAGAGAAAGATGCACAAATCTGTAAGTAAATCATATATATTTGCAAACTCAAAGTAACTGTAACTACTACTTAGAGTCCCACAAAAACACACTGTAGGTTATACCTGCTAGTAGGATTTGCAGTCGTATTTTAGACAATTGTATATGTTTTAGAGACTGGTTGTGCTAATCTTCAGGTTATCACTAAACACAGGAACATGAGAGCAGTTGCAGCAGGTCAGATCAAAGTTCCATAGCTGTCTCACACTCAGTGAAAGCAGATGTCCAGAAAATAGCATCAGACAGGGCAAGCATATAGAATATTTCCCTCTGAGAGCCTGTAGCCAATTGCAATTCAGGGCCTTTCTGAACCAGATATCGTTTCTATCTGTTTAGTGATTCTCAATGGACTTAACTGGTTTTTTTCCCCTCATTTTCCTTTTCATTAACTTGTGCAGTCCCTTTCAACCTGCATAAAATATTTCCCTCTACATCAGAGGTTGGAAAAAGCAAACTACTGTCCCACTCTACCAAGTGGGACTCTGTATTGCTGTGGTAGTAGAGAGAAGCTTTAAATTACTGAAAGAGAGCAATTATGTCTGTTTCTATATTAAAGGCCATAAAATAATTACTTCTTGGTATAATTTACTGATGTTAAGAGGGAATGTGCAAATAGATTTACAGTGGGTTTTCCACTTTAGACTAGATATGTTATTTTGATTAGTAAGCTTCTGTCATCTTTGTGATGTACTGTATGCATGGAAGTATTACCATAATAGCAGTGGATTGTGTCAGTGATATATGCATATTACATGAAGTAGCAAAACTGGCATGCCTCTGAACTTTGGACATTAGTTATGCACCATCGCTGGGGACTGAAATTCCATACCAATGTAGAAAAAGTATAATAAAAGTACTATATGACCCAGCTGGGAATGGTGAGCAGGCAGCTAAAATGACAAGGCAGCACACCTGCTGGAGATGTGGGAAAGATGGCAAGGATTAATGAATGCGGGCATCTCATCTGGACAAAAAATAAGTGTGAAAACGAAAGACCTAAATTAACCTTTTTGCAGTGGTGCTTATGAGAAAAAGGAGGTTGGAGAAGTTCTGAATACAGTGTGAGGGGCTAACAGATTGCAGTGTCTATAAGAATGGCTTGAGAAGAAAATAACAAGAGGAGTATTAATAAATCCTGACATGCATGGAGGCCTAATAAAATTGTCCAGCAGCAAACCCAAAATGGACAAAAGGAACACTTTCTCATAACACGTAATTTAACTTTGGAACTCATTGTCACCCCACTTATTAAATCGAAAATTATTAATAGGTTCATAAGGTAATTAATACAGTGACGAAAGAAGACTCGCCAAAGCTATTAGGCAGAATTATACTGACACAATCCCAAATTCAAGAAATCTCTAAACTATAGATACATGAAAGTTGGGAGTACGTACTGCAAGAATAATCCCTCTAAAGTGGCACCATTTCTGCAGCATCTGTAGTGACCACTACTAAACACAAGATTGAGTGTTAGGTGGTTCTTTGCTTTGACCCATCTCAGCTGCTCTTATCTTCTAGATACTCCAGTAAGTGGAAGATAGTACCATCATTTTTGCAAATCTGGGCATAAGTACTTTGTTACAAACAAGAAAAGCTTTTTATACTTTTAACTGCAATAAAAATCATTGCAAGTAAGAATCTTCACATAGTTTATAATAGAAGATGTGCATTTTCATGCTGGTGGGCTTTCATAGTGTCATTACCCTTTTTAAGAATAAGGAATGTACTGTATGTATAGAAAGAAAAAGTCAATTAAGAAGGAGATTATTTCTGTTTGTACAGTAGTTAAAAATTGCTATACAAATATTATTTGTGGTCTTCACTCATACTGTGCCGGAAATATACAGCTGTTTCAACAAACCAGATAAGTATGTAGTGAAATAAAAAACAGACTTGCTGGGTAAAAAGGTAAAAATATATAGTATGTAAATTATATGTTATGAGAAGACAAGCTTCTTTCTTCATTCTCCACCCTGTTTAATTTTATGTATTTTTTCAGTATCTGCAGGCAAAAGATGACTGTTTTGTCATGCAATTAGTATGTGTTCCATATGTAAGATGCACAAATATTGGGCTGCTGTATATGAATAATGTAGACATGAATTCTGTGTTAAATGTGCAGAATATTGAAATATTCCACTGAGACTTTGAAGGCAGAATTCAGTTGGTGACAAGGTTTATTCACCTGTAGTCTATGAAAGAAAACACTGGTTTAATTTTAACTCCTAAAAAGCAAAGATTGATTAAATTTTAAATTCGCTTTTTGCTCAGCAGCAAAGGACAGCAAATCTGTAGTTTCCTGAATTCTCCTTTCTCACTCTTCTTGAATGTGAATGGCATCTTTCTTCACCCAGTCACCTGGGATCTCCCTGACTGCCACAAGCTGTCAAAGATGGCAGAAAATCACTCTGTGTCAATGGCAACTCCCCCAGCACCTTGGATGTGTCCTACCCAGTCTTACAGATTTGTGTTCTGTTCAGTTGGCTTAAGGAGTCTAGAATTAATTTTTTTTTTTTCTGTGGGTAGGAACTTATCCTCTGGACTCTGCTACAAACCAGTTAGAGCTGGAAGCTCTGAGAGAAAACCTTGTCAGCAAAGACGGAGACAAAGAAGGTACTGAGCAGTTCAGCTGCTTCTGTATCTTTTGTCACTAGGAAAAACAGCCTCATTTTCCTTAGCCTTTCTATTGCTCCAATGACTCTTTAGGAGTCTTCCTTGCTACCCTTCATGTTCCTCAGCAGTTTCAACCCCCCCCAGATATTTGACATGCCTGGTTCTGTCCAGGCACAGCCAGGATATATCTTCTCTGTACTCTTCCTGGGTAGTCTGTCCCCGTATTTGCACCCAGTATGCTCCCTTTGTGCTGGAGCCCATTCAGGAGTTCCTCGTCTCTCTTACCAGACATCCTCAGCTTCCTGCCCATCAGAATACTCTGTTATGCTCTAAAGAGGTTGGCCTTAAAGATGAATCAGATTTTCTGGGCCCTTTGCCCTTCAAGGCAGCCTTCTGAGAGATCTCATCTGCCAGTTCCCTGAGAGAATCCCAATTTAACCTCAGTTTAGGTTGTATCTGAAAGGCCTGTGTCTTTCCATTGCAGTACCATATCCCTCTGCTTCCAGAAATACTGAGCTATGCATCTGCACATGGATTTCTAGCTCCTGTTTGTTTCCCACACTGTGGGCATGTGTGTACTGGCACTTGAAAATGGTCCCCACTCATGATACTTCCTCAGGGGATTTACAACAACCTCCTCCAATGGCTGATCCCTTTGGACACCCTTCCTTTGCCCCAGTTTCTTCATTTCTCTTCAGACTTAGATTTTCACAACATATTCACACCCACACATCCCTTAAAAAATAAACCAAACCCCGAAGTTGAAAGCCATGTTCAATTAGCTTAGTAAGCCCATTGGAAAAAATAATCTTGCCCCACGTTGTCAGATGGGTCTCACCTAACATATTTTCTAGCTTCAAGGTCGATAAATTAAAGGAGAAAAATCACTTTTCTTGCATCTTTAATCTTGACCTATAATTTCCCCATTTCAGCCTCAACCTCTCCATTTTATTCTTCATCCTTGCAGCTAGACTCTGTATTAAAAAAAGAAAAACAACAAGAAAATTATATCAATATGTGAATCTGTTCTATGTGTTTGCCCTCTCTTTTTCGGCAACTCTGCAGCCTATTGGCCAAACAGCCAAAAGTTTGGTTTATGTTTTAGATTTTCTTTCCTACCTATGTAGTCTACAATTCCCATAGCCTGTCTCCATCTGTTTAATTATTCCCACAGCTTTTTTCATTTTCAAATACAATCTGGATCCAAATAAATGGTTATTTCATCTTAAATGTTACAATTGTTCAAAATGTATCTCATTACTGAAGATGGTCCTTTCATTTTCTGCTGGGGGAAAAATATATCTATCTAGTATAAACACCATACTAGTGCAGTGGTTTTTCTTTAAAAATGATTTTCCAGCTGTTTGTGATGTAATTTATTTTCGTGATAGGTTGCATATTTAAATAACGGTGAGGAAAAAGTTCCCTCTCAAAATAACCATAACATTTTTGTTTATTGTCAGAATCTGCCATTTACCATGGGGTTATCACTTTTTCCATCCTCCTGGGCATACATCATGGTACAAGTAAATTGCTGCAGCACATTGATTCTAAACTGCTAAATTACTGGTGTCTATCACAGTATTCAAGCGGGTTTGAAGAAAAACATCTTTTCCATTGCTGAGCGCTCTAAAGTAAAAGTAGATTAATAATTTATGTTTCAAACTTGCTTCCAGCATACTCAGCGGCAAAGCTCTCATTGCTTACAGACAGCAGTGTCCTGCTTCCTACACAGAGTTTGGGGAGACTGTGTGGACACAGCTGAATGAATTAAAAGTTCCCATCAATATACCAATCCATGTGTGACAGCATTGTGAAGAAAGCATTCCTTTATTCACTGAGTGACAGTAACCAGACTTGTTCAGTTGAGAACATTTAACAAGAATGCAATTGGACAGATCTTCCGTCATTCTGACCAAGGCTAAATTTAAGCAGAAGCACCAGAAAATATAGGTCACTGATTAATTCACTGAGATTCTGCATTCTTGCTCTGCAATAATCACTTAATGACAAGTTACAGCAAATGCTTCAATGTGATAATTAATTCTGGTTACACATTATTAAGGTCAGAGGAGCTAACAGATTCACTAATGATTTCTATTTTAGAACATAGGGCATTTCAATCAAGCGTATATAAAATAGTAAATGTAAAGGAATTTAACAATATTTACTGGCTTAGTACACGATTAAACCTGACTACTGCTCAGCATGTAGAGGTATTCAATGTTGCCATTCTATCAGAGGAGAGATACAATATTTTTGCTAAAACATGCGCTTTCAAAACTTTTTCCTACGTTTAGTTATAATTTGACAAAAAATCCTGAACACAGTTAATATAATAACCAACAGAAATATAGTTCTGATTTCTCCTACATGGGAATAATCTACATGTAGATACAATGTAGAAAGAAAAAAGTCTTCTATCTCTAGACATGAGAAACAAAGCAGGGACACCTGAAGGTTCCCAGCTCACTCACTTAGAAAAGCCCTCTTCTCACTTCCTCATGTCCTCCTTGTTTGGCACTGAGGTGGACGTGACTATATTGTTAAGTTTTCATGAGGTACCTACCGTACAAGAAGGCTCCAGAGAAACCTGTACTCAGAGATTTAAACCACTGGGGAACTAACAGGTCTTCATACATTATTGAACACCTTTTTTCCTCCCTAGAATTTACAGCAAACTTACCTGCTTCATCTCACTGAGAACTCTCAAATCATGTATGCTTATTTATCACCCTGATCCCCAATGAGCTGAGATTTCTCAATTTGAAGATATTTATGGGTGGTGAGAGCACTCCTACCTTACTGTTCCCTCTCTCCTTCAGGTCCAGAATAAAGTTCTGACCTAATGGTGGATGAAATGTTGAGTCTGCAAAGAATATCCCTGGTTTTGACTGCCTACAACTCACTCCAGGTTGACCATAACAGGGAGGAGAAGTCAGGATACTCTCGCTCTTTTTAGTTTTGTTTCTGGATAGAATGATGCCTTAGGTGTTCTTCCTGTCTCTTTTTCTAAACAACTTTGCAATGTGTTGTCTGATTTCAAACACATTTAAGGTAAGGAGAAAACATTCAGACATATTAAATTTCTGTAAGTTTTGTGAAAACTAGGTAGTCACTGCAGTAGGAGGACACTTGGTTTAGTACCTCTGCATTAGAAAAGCATGTACTACAAGGCGCAGCACCATTCTATTCTTTCTGGCACATACCAGTGAGGCAAAAATCTGGCTGATGACTCAGAAACAGCTGTGGCATAAATTGCTTCGTGCAGAGAGAGGAGTCAAGGAAGGTGCTGAGAGCTAAGGTACTTCCAGAGAGATGGTAGATATCGGAGAGGGTGATGCAATAGCAGAAATGAGAAGGCAAGCTGGAATTGTTGGAAAGGTCAGGAAGTGTAAGACTAAAGGGCAAAAAGTCCTAAAGAAGATGGGCTGCACTAGGTCTATTGCTTACAAAAAATCCTGGTAAAATCAAGATACTTGTGTGAATATATTTCTTAATCTCATCCTAGTTCATCTTCTGAATTTCTGGGCTGCATTCTGGTATTTGCAGGTTACAGAGATTGAACAGCCTTTAGTCCTACTGGTTAAGATCCAAAAGTGCTTAAATCACTTAGGCAACATAATTCAGATAACTGAGGGTATAGACAATTTAACTTGTAGGGCATGAAAAAAAAAGGCAAATTCTTTTTGTTACTGACTGGCAGAAAAAATGTTAATTAAAACTCTGCATACCTAAAGTTTGTCTTTGGCTTTCAAAATTTTATATTAGCGAGAAGTTTTTGAAACCTATAGTCTTACTGTCTTCTCCATTTGCAGTCTGTGTGGGTTTGCATTAATAAAACGTTAAACAAATTGCCTTGTGTATAGTCTGTTCTGATGCTTAATCAGAAGATAAGCTCAGACTCATATGTTATCAATCAGCTTTAAAAGGCAATTTAAAAAAATATTACTTAAGGAGATATTTGGAAGTTTCAGACTTTGCAGGTGTTTTGGAAAGATCTGTCTTTATTGCTGAACCTCACATAAAGCAAAGTTGAAGAAGATTAAACCTCACGGTTTGCCACTTTGCTCCTGTCTGACATCTGGTAACAAGATTTCATATATGATGTCTCATATGCTCATAAAGCATGTTAATGTGACTCCTTTTTTGGGGCCCATTTTTGAAGGCACTGAATCTGCTACAGAATCTTGCATGCAAAAATCTACTTTTTGCATCTGTACCAGTTTCACCATTTACATTGCCCTCTTTGTCATTGTTCTCATTTAAATTACCCAGCTGGCTTTCTCACATAAATGACCATTAAGGGGTTGTCACAAGAAGATAATTAAATAATTGTTTCTAACTCCAAAATAACTAAAGCCAAATAAGACATGCAGCAGACCCTCAATGGGAAACAGTGCACATAGATTTCAGCTTGTTTGGTTTTTTTGATTTTTGTTCATGGATAAGACTGCAAGAGTAGAAAAAAAATAATTATTGTATGATTTAAAAAGGTCTTGTTACGTAGATGTATAAATGCTACTGCAATTTTGACTGCATTGGACTTTTTAAAGTTTCTATTTATAAATTCATGTAAAAGATATGGTATCCTTTAACTAGATGTTTTTTAAATTGATCTGGCAGTAAAATTCAGTTTGATTTTACTTATATTGCCCCATAATGTGTGCTGTTCTCAGCAGGAATGGTTAACCTAAATAATAAAGACTATTTCCAAATGGGTATTTAAAAGCCTGTTAATGTAAACTCCGATGTACTCTTTTTGAAAGGGGTTCTGTGGTCTTACTTCACAATGAGTGAGTCAAGTGAGCATTTAGAAATGAAATGGTCATGCAATAAACCTTAATAGCACCTTAAAGAGCACCCAGAGTAAGCTGCAGGAGGATAAAAGCTTTCTTCTTTAGCTCTGCTCTGACTCTGCGAATCACTATGGGTGTGAAACAAAGCCATGATTTTGACTTTGTCCAGTTACTCTTATGTCTGCTGACACCTCTAATGTACTTGTGCTAAAGGATTACTTATCTCCATGGATGTACTCAGGAAGGACACATAGACTAAGGCTAGGCTGGTATTTCTGCTTACAAGAAATGGACAGAAGGTTATTGGAATTCTTTTTCCTTCAGCTTGTTGCAACTCAGTGTAGCTGTAAATATTTACTGTGAAAGGCAGTTGCTGTCTCAGTTAATAAACCTCAGTCTCTGCTGTTCTCCTTTAATGATTCGTAAAATGCTGTAATTTCCTATGAGTGCATTATGCTGCTCTTTTCTGCTAAAACATTGATTGCAAAAGAAAAGAATCTCAGAAAAGGAGACATCAGCTAAAGTCTCATTAGGGAAATGGTGGCGTCTTGGACGTCCAGGCAGAAAGATGCGTTTCTGTCCTAGCAACCAAATGAGCCTTGTAACTTATTGTTGAGTGAAAAAAGGAATTGCAAAGTTCCCCAGTGAGGGATAAGTGCTAGAGACAGCATCTTGCCTGACAATTTATTTTTTCTCAATTTTTCCTATCTCTGAGGAAGTGGCATTTTTGCATTACCACATCTGTGCCATAGTTCCCATAAAAATGAAAAGGAGAATGTTTAAAATGTAGAAACAAGTTTCTTACATTACCATGCAAACTCTCTAGAACAAGCACGGTATGTATCCAATGAGATTTATTATATTTTATCTCAGTAACAGAAATCTAATCTGTGTTGACTAGTGGTAAAAATGATATGTTTTATTTATTTTTTCCCCACAGCTTTGAAGACTATAATAGGCAAAAGGTCATTTCTTACAGCTCAGTAAGTTACTATGTTCTTGATTCACTCCATTTTTTAGAGTAATCAGAACTAATCAAACTCCTGATTATGAGTCAACAAAAATTTACAAAAGTAGTCCAAAACTGATATCTTAACATGTGTTTCACCATTTCGTTTTATGATCTCAGTATCTAACTCCATTTCATTCCAGGACTCTCAGAGTCCACAATTTCAAACATCACTGTTTAGACCAGGAAAAGGCACTACTGTTAAACTAGGAATTGAGGCACTCATGTATTCACAGGACACCAGAGACCAGGCTCTCAAACAAAATTTCATACAATTGCACAACAGTTAAACCACAGCTTGCAACTGTTGCAGTAAAATTCTTTGCTGTATGGCTATTTTGGCATTTTCCTATATGAGATCCACTCTTTAGATTTATTTTCATGTACAGAAGGGCATCCACAGTCTCTGCCATTTGGAAACATTTCCTCAGTGAACGCAAAATGGCTTTTGCCCTTTGTGACATGTAGCCTTTTATGACAGCATTTTATGTGGGATCAGAAGAGCCTTGAAACTTTGCAAATCAGTGGTGATGGTATCACTCAGTTACCATTTACTTACAGTGAATTTTACCCGTTGCTGTATTTAATTGCATTGTTGATTTATGGGGATTGATTTTTTTCTTAAAAACTGGCAGTTTCCAAACATATGACCCTGAGATTAGCCCAGTTGTTTAGACCATGGTGCTGACAAAACCAAGGTTATGGGTTTAATCCACATATGGACCATTCACTTGAGAATTGGACTTGATAATCCTTGTGGGTCCCTTCCAATTCAGAATATTCTGTGATTCTGTGATAAAGGGTATTAATGATGTGTGTACAGGGAAAGCTTGGCTGTATCTAATAGGATCCTCGAGGTACTGGGGCTGTGCTGTGTTCAAGGCAAGCATTTCTTTCGTGCTGTGTGTTGTCCTTTGGCTTCCTGACAGCAAGGAACACCTACATTCATTTTCCAGCTGTCACTTCCGTGGTAACATAAAAAAGATTGTGGATAAATTATAAGACTAATCAGTAAATTTTTCGCTCATATTTTTTTTTGTTCAGCAAACTGGTGTTAGTGCTCAAAATTCCTTTTCTCTCTTACTCCATGTTTCAGGTAGACATTGCTACAAAGACTGTTGGAAATGGCTCCAGGAGCTGGCTGTAGACTGTTTATCAGAGATCAGGAGACACAAGTGGCCTCTGGAAGCCTGTTTGCTGTTGACACCCCTCCAACCTCTCACTTGCTAATGGTGAGAATCTTAAAATGGAAGTTTCTCACTGAGTTTAAAAAAAAACGACAGCAAAGCACAGCATTAAATTAATACAGTGTATAAGTCAGAGAGCAGTAAAAAAACCACATTACCTAGCTATTATGTCAAAATTTCCTTGAGAATTTTGTTACAATTTTAGAAATCTCTCGAGAGTGATTCTTCATATGTTATTTAACTCTTACTTTTTTCTTCTTTTCTTTCTCTGCATTGCATTCAACTATATTTAATAGCATGACAACCAGCTGGAGAGCTGATACAAAGATGCTCTCTCTGAATGATATAACAAGCACATCAATCAAGTAATAGATTTTGGACAAAAATGATAAACAAGAAAAGAACAGAAGAAAATTTGTCATTCTCTAAAGAAAAAAACCACTGAAGTAACACAAACTTAAAACCATGTTTTTGGGTTTCGTTCTTTTCTTTATTATTATTTTTACTTTTTTGAGTAATTGCATTTAGTCAATAACTCCATAAATCACATGATGCGCCTTTTACATCCAAAACTCAAAGGGAGAAAGCATCCATTTTGTGTTCAGGTTATTACTCAGGCTGAGCCATGACCTTTCTCAAACGAACTTTCTCTTCTGAATTTCAATCTGAAAAGTAAACATCCAAATGAAAAAGTGACTAACAATCTATGCAGAAATAAAACATCTCTGTTAACAGAGAGCACCTGCAGAGAGGGTTCCCTAAGACATGTTATTCAATGTTTAATTTAAAGGTCATCTTCTGGATTTAATGAATTATCTTAATCATAATCCATAACAGAACTGACCCCAAACACCTCAAAATATATATAATAAGCAGAAGTTAAAAAAGGGAAAGCAAAAAAAATTATATATTTTGTGGGCATCCCAGAAGCCTAAATTGCTTGAATCAGTGTGGTAGAGAAACACACGGAGAAATTTAAGACATGAATCAAAAGTAAAATAAGGAAGAATTAGTAATCATAAAAGACAGCTTGGTTTACCAAGTCAAAAATCCACTCATGGAGGCCTTGTAACACGTGAGACAAGGGGGATTAGCTGTCGACTCCAGTGCCATTTTCATTATGGGGAGTCGAGAGTTCACCATCAAAACATGCATTTTGAATGCCACAGTGTCATAAATGTCAAACTAATGAAACCATTTAAGTCAGTGAGTGATGCAGGAAGCCAGCTCCCATTGCAGAAATGAGCATTAACCAGTAAACACCACCAGTGAATCACTGGAGTTTTCTTCAAAGTATCTACTTCCACTCAATATATTCCTTTTTTAGTCCTTTTTTTTTTCCCCTGTAGCCACTTTCTTTTTCTCCTATAGCCATAATGAAAACTCCTAGTTCCTTCACTACAAATGAGCAAGGGTTCTTGGCAAGTGAAGAATTTGGAGCAAGAAATTTACTTGGAAAAAAAAGCAATTTTTTTCTTCTTTTTTCTCTTTTTTTTTTTTTTTAGGATTCTTTTAAAATAAACTTTTCATGGTAAAGATATGCAGTGTTTCCTGAAAAGCCATTCTTTATAGGCTCCTAGAAAGTTAGGAGAAAGTGTAAAAGTTGAGGCGTATAGATTACACGGCAGAGAAAACACATAAATAAATGGGTTAAATGATAAACTTTGCTACTTGGAGGGCAAGGGTAAATATTTGTTCTCAAATTATTAAACCATTACTTCAGGCTGAAAAGTTATCCCTTACTGCCTCATAATTTTTTAAGGTGGCTATAAAACTATTAGCAGTAATGAAGTACCAGTTAAATGATTGATTTTGCCAATCACTGTGAATGTGCCAGACCTTGCGTTATGTAACATGGATTGCAGGTCATCTGTAAGCTTCATTAATCATATACAACCCATTCTTTCATGAGGAAAAATGATGAATTACTGTCTGTGGAAGCCTAACATTAACCTCACTAATTCCATGGAAGTGCAGGATATATTGTAAGCTTTCTTTTTTCCCCTATAAACATGTTGGAGACTGTAATCTGTAATCCTGAATGACACTTTAATCCATGTAAGAAGATATTTACTTCCCATGGAGCCACTCTGATTTTAGTGGCTGATGCCTGTTTGTGTCTAATTACAATATAGTTTTCCTACTGTTCCTATGATGATAAAACTCTGTATATATAAAGAAGAGAGCAGGGAATTGATTTCACCCAATTTCAGCTGACTAAAATTTGGGCCAATTAACAAACCACAAAAAGGCAAAGGAAGGTACTTTGTATTATTCTATATAGGCAACTAAATTGCTATAGAAGTCATGTTATATAAAATGGATTGAGAGCAATCTTAAAGAGAATTAGTTCAGGCTCCAACTAACCTTCTTTTGGGAAGCAATTGCAGAATTTTTCTTTACTCAGACCTAGAGATTGCACATCAACACTGAAGGTATTTATGTCTATACCAACAGTATCTAGTACTGTAAAACTCTCCCCTCTCTTCTAGCATTTTCCCGTGATACATTTATAACATCAATATTACCCCCCACATTTTATTAGGCAAAACAAACAGAGATCTAAATCTTTTAATCTGTTCTCATGAAATGGGATCTTTTTCCCTTGATTATCCTCAGGATAATCTTAATCATTGATGACAAGGAACTTCCACAAGTTCCAGTGGAGGTCTCGCAAGAGGCAAACACATCTCCGTTTCTACCATAAAGTACTGTAGGTGACAAGTCATTTGCTGCTTGTCTCTTGTCTTAAAAAAAGTAGGTACTTGAAAATAATTATGCTGGTGGTGTCCTGAAACAACCACCTTATGGTGCTGAGTTGTCTGTCATCCTTACACTTCATGTCTTTCTGCTTCACTGACTTTAAATTTTTTTGCTTGATGCTTTTCTTCTACTTAAGATTGTTGTGCTTTTGTTAAAGGTTTGTGTGCGTGTTTTGTACAATTAGCATAAAATGGTTCTGCATATTCAGCCCTATGGTGATAGTTATGGTAATAATAACAGCAATCTGAACATATGCATGCTCATCTTCTCAAGATAAGTCATAACAGTGTCAACTTTTTTTCTCTTCATCTGATGGCACTGTGGAGTTATCACTAGCAATAGCTGTGAGGCATTACAATTACATGCTCTCTGTGGTACTTAATACACACTTAAAAGGACATTTCATTTTCCATAGTCCCTAGATAACTAATCTACTCCAGCCTATGTCTGCAATCAGAACACACTGCAAAAAATATCTGCATTCTGAAAGACAAGTAGTTCCTATTTTACTGAATTAAAAACAAACACGATTTCATTGGCATGTGTGGTCATTTCTTAATGTGAATAAATCCAGTTTTATTGCAAGGACTGGAAAAGAGATTCCTCGTTGCATTTCTGAAATATACACACATACTGAGACCATTTGTTTCCCCGTGTAAATAAAAGAGAGTGCTGTATCCAGACCTACACGTGTAAGTACTAGCTTTATCTTATCACCATAACCATTTTTAGATTGATGGTGGAAGGCGTTGCCTCCAGTGATTGCTCATGCAGTAGAATGCACGTTATATTGCCAACTGACATTTAACAGCATCTAATATGCATTCAGCCACTACTGGAAAATTTTTATGTAACACTTTCTAGATTTTGCTTTAATGTACAGATTGCAGAAGAGATAGGCAGTGTACTGAATGGTAATCTCCATGGCAGTTACATTCACTTTGGAGAGAAAACGCTGACATTTGCTTACATTTCTTGAGCAGGGGAAATGATCACAGCTAAGATAACAGCTGAACCTACAAGCTGTCTTTTAACCTTATCTTTAGCTTAAATTGTAGAGAACGTAACAAAATGGATGATATTGAAACTAGAAGTAATTTTTTAATAACCATTGTCAGGAATCACAGTTGCCATTTAAACTTGTATCTAGTTTAGTGTTCTAGAAACTTTTGATTGTCTGATTCACACAGAGACCCAGGACCAAAATTAAAATGAAGGAGAATCCCAGAGAAAAAAGCCTGAGATGGTATTTGTTTGTAATAAACTGAATGCCCCTTTTTAAAGCAAACAGACCAATGTAATTAATTGATTCACCTGAGATTCAGCATGCTTGGATTTTGAGCTGAGACTATTCAAAGCACTCTGGGGGATTTAGATGCATATTGGTTATTGAAATTAAATCCTTTAGATTACTTTGAAAATGCTCTGCCTTGAATTCCTTCAGCCCACATGGGAGGCTGACTGGTTTCAATTACAAGAGGGCTCATGCACAAAGTGATGCAGGTGAAAGGAAGGCTGCAGGCACCAAAGAATAATTAACAATACTGATGAGTTAAGATCTACTGGGCCCATGGACCGTACAACAAAATTGGGCAATTAGAAAGTGAAGACATAGCTGGATAGGTGATGTTTGATTCTCCTTTTATTGACAAATCTATCATAGGATTTCTTAGTTATCTTGCATTGTCTCCTTAAAGCTTTGAGAACAAATGCTTACAGAACAATTAGAAAGAAATTCAGAAGTTTTATCTGCTTAAGTAAAATATTGTATTAGTTTTTACAATACGTTACATAAAATGTTTTGTGTTTATGTTAGCTTATTTCCTGGATTTATTGATCCAGTTAGAAGCATTTCATCATCAAAACATATTAGTAGCTTCAATTTTGTTTTCTCTTAACTAAAATCTAGCATTACAATCAATTAAAGGTGGATTTAGCCTGTAATTTTACAATTAAATATATTAGAAATGATACAATAGAAAGTAGAAACATTTTAAAGTTATGCAGACAAAGATTGATGACTCTAAAAAAGAATAATCTGCAGGTGAATATGGAAGACACATGCATCTTATTATAAGGTACAAAACCATACACGTGCTGGTAGGTTATCACACAGCCATAGCACTGCAAGCTTGTAATAAAAATAGCGTTAAAAAAATTATTTCCCTATACTCAAAGGGAAACCTAATGCTTCTCTGCTGCTTACAATAATATCTTTAACTTAATTCCTGCATATTTGCATAAGACAGCTACATTGTGTGCCACAGAGAGGACCTGTAAGGTGTTTATTATTTTAGGAGATTAATCTCAGGTGCTTTAGGTTGAAGTTTGATTTAGGGACTGGGAAGGGAGCTTTTATTAGAAGAGAACCAGACAGAACGAAGATCTTGGGTTATTGATAGTATGCTGAGTAATGGCAACAGAGAATTACACAACTCAGACTGAGAGTTTGTTTCCTAATTTTGACCTTTTCCTATTTTTGACCTTTAGTCTGTTTCATCATATATTTTCATTTTTTTGGGTTAACAGTTTTGACTGATTGTAGTATTCCAAATTCTGCGCAACCTGTACAGCAGCTCTGGACAAAAAGACGGAAGGATTGCCTGTTCTATTATTTGATAATCCTTATATAAATTCTATTAGTATGCAAAAATTAATTACTAAAACCTCCCATTTTTACGGATTCCTTTATGAGGGAACAGTTAAATAACCTTTCTGAATAATCTTTAAGGAAAACATCAGGACAGCATACAGGAAATAGTAGCAAACCAAAATATTTTCTTGAGCAAAACGCTTCCTCTGTTACCTCACTATCATTTAGTTTCCTACTGTTTTATCTTGATGTTACTAACTTCCTATTATATTAAAATGTTTGTTCTAAATTTGATAAGAAATACATAGAGGTTGAAAAGTACTCTTCCTCTTGTACCTACAACCTGAGAATATAAGCTCTGAGATCTGTATGCCTGATGTTTGATTCACTTTTTTTCTTTTCACAGGATGGAAGTTACATGTAGGTTTGAATATCATAATGGTAAGTTAAACATTGAATTTGATTCTTTAGGGGCAGCAAGAAGTTGGACAAAAATTCCGGAAGGGAAAAAAAAAGTCTGTGAAACACTCTATAACAATCCATGAAGAGTTAAATAAGGCAACTCCTTCTGGTTTTGCGGGGTTTTTTGTTACCTTTTTTACAAAATTAGGGAAATTTTGACTCATCTAGAAATCTTTTTCTGAAATAATGCTTTAGAGATTTGAGAGAATGGAAAAGCAAAAGTATTTTGAAATTTAAAATGTTATGAATTTGAAATTTAGGGTTATGAATGTGGTGATGCTCACACAGACCTGTTCCAAATTCAAACCTTGTTAATGACTTTTTTCCCCTCAGAAGGGAACAAGGCCAGCAAAAAATAAACAGTAATTTCCCCCTCCATTAACTGTGGCATTTCTGAAACATAAGATTACTAATAAAATGCTGTCACTGTCATAAAGGCATATGAAGAAGAGTCCACAAACAATGATGAGCAAGTGTGTGATACAGAAAGCTTAGATGCAGGGGAGTTACTTAGGACCAGCCTTTTCTCAGGGTTACTATTTCAGGGGCAAAAAGGTGTGGCTGTCCTCCTCCAAGGGACTTTCTGTTAAGCCAGTGAAGGAATCTAATGTTATTATCCCCATTGCTAAAATAAGAGTCCAGTTCATATAACTACTGCTAATCAGATCAATGACCATTCTTTAACCAGATCAAAGGATTGGCTTCTTGAAGAACTTCTTGGCCAGCTGACTAGCAAGGAGAAGTATGTCCATGAAAGAGCTGACTCCCAACAAGCAGCAGCAGCAGCGTTCCCCACTCAGAGCTTTCCTCCCTTAGGGACACAGTCCTGTCCTGCCCCTTCACTTTACCAAGGACACTTTCACCTTTTCCTCCTAAAAGTAGTTTAACCACACCTTCCCATTATAGGATGTCCCACTCTGTCCCATTTTAATTCTCACAATGAAGTGTGCAATAACTCCCAGTACAGTGTGATGTGTCTTACTCCGGTATGAAGCTCAGAATCAGCTGAACCAACAGAGATGTTGAATAAACAGCAGCAATTTAATCTCTGTAGTCTTTAAAAAAACTGACAGGCAGAAAATATTTGCAAACCTTTTAAGGTCTTTGGTATGAAAGAAAATACAATCTCTCCTGATAATTCCAATTCCTTCTTTTTTCATTGAAGTAAATAACCTGACAGTCCTGGTAGCAATGTGTGCTTCTAATTTGTCTATTTTCTGCCTCCATTTCTTTGTCTGTGCTGCTTATTGCAGATCCTTCTAGATCCTTCTTTTGGGCTTGTCTGATGCTGCTACAGACCAGCTGGGATCTTGCCACTGAGATCCTTTCAGGAATAGACAAAAAACCTGATTTAGACTCTGAGAAGCAGTGATAAAAAGCAAGAATTAATTTTATGAACAAGTTACCTGCAGAATTAATAGAGAATTTCTAGACTAAATACTGCTCAAACTAAAAAGTTAATAACACACTTATCTTCCTCACTACTTTCTTCCCTCTCTCTTTTCCCGAGGCAAAGGTAGGTAATATTAACTGTAGCTCTGTCAGACACACACTCTTCTGACACACTTATTGTTAATCTAACACCAAATGCAAAATTCCCTGAGATAGTTTTACAATGTCAGTAGCTCAAACCTTTGGTCTCCATCTTCAAACTGACTGGTTTATTTCATACCCTTTTATGATTCTCATTGCCTTTGGGAGTCTACACTTGCTTAGCCTTTGGTTAAATGAATTCATCTATCAGTATCTCCTGAGATATTACTTCATTTTGAAAAAACAAATATTAACCATTTTTTTGACCTGTAGAGGGCCTGCAGCTTACCTGAATTTATTTCTTGTCTTTAATAGCTCATGAACAATGTTATAGTGATGAAGGTAAAATAAAACCTTCAAAATAAAAGATTAAATGGCTATTCACCACTTATTTTTCTGAATCTGAGGTACTATGAACAAAAATAGTCTTGCACACTAAAACTGCTGGAGTGCACATCAGCTGCTTCTCAGTTTAGTCTTGTTTTCAATACTAAAGCTGATTTCCTTCCTCTCCCCCACCCACCCATTCACATTCCTTTCTACTTCAGTTCTGGAATGTGTGGTCTGTGGCCAGCTGACAACTCTTTTTTTTTTTTTTTAAATAAATTTGAGGATATTTAAACAAGGCATTTTAAAGATCTATGGGTCATGAGCAGGGAGAGCTGCTGGAATGAGCAGAGTAGCTTGAATATTTGAATGATTTCTCTTTCCCACCCTGCATTTCCCACCCATGTCTTTGTTATCAAACCAGCTATTACTGACATTTCCAAGGGCTTTAACAACTTCTGTAGTGCTACCTATGAATGCCAGGAGATACGTGCACATCTTAGGAGCCAAACAGCACCAATAATCTGTTTAATTCTAGTCTATACTACTTTTCCAAATATTTTGCATCTGCATCTTTAAGTATTGTTCTTCTACTGCTTAACCAATGCAAAATGAAACTAATTTATATATTCCTTGGAAAGTTGCAGTTTTTGTCTCTGATAAGCGAAGTGGACCAACTGTACTATACCACTGAAGGAAAGTGGTGGATCCAGGCAGACATTCTTGTTTAGTGAGCTAGAATTTTTATCACACTATAATGCAAACACTGGATCAAAATTAAGTAATATATTGCCATTTTTGCAGTATAGGACAAGTTGTAGTTTATACGAGTCTTGCAACCAATTACTAAATGATAGAATAAAGCATGAGAAAGTGAAACAGCTAAAATAAAGTATTACTACCTGCTTCTGAAATCACTTCGTACACTTGAAAAGAAGTTTGGGTTAGCTGGCAGATAACGTATAAAATAACAACTTTCAGAATACTAAAGGAGAGAAGTTTTAGTTGCTACCCCTATAGGTGGTTGACACTGGATTGGTAGAAGTAAAACCCTGTGAATCTTCTAGAACTAGAGAGCAAAGTGTTTACAAAAAATCAAACAAAACAAATCACATCCTCCCCCCACTCATTAGCCTCAATCATACAGCTCGTGTAGAAAGACCCATTGACAAATATCGATCTGGTCGATATCAACTCTGCTGGAAGCTTTTACCTGGGCATCAGAAAAATCCTTAGCTTTCCGAAATTGTTACCAGAAGCCTTGATCTGCTTCTGCTGAGATCAATGAGAACTTTGACATGCAAACTGGAAGAAGGATTAGCATTAAAATCACAAAGTATGTAACAGAAGTAACTATTTTATATATTTTTGCAAGTAAATTGCAAAGCACTTAATAGGAACATGAGCTGTAAGAGAATTGAATAATAGATACAGAAGGCTCTATGGCAAGGTTTCCTGGTAAGCCAGGGATAGATTGCAGCTCTTTTAAATATTTTTTGTGGGTTTTTTTAAAAATACATTCAACTGTAAAACATCTGAATGTGTGTCCCTCAAAGTAATTTCTGCAAAGAATTAGCAAAGCACAGCAATTCTATCCCTCTTCCTACATTTTTTAACAAGTGCCTAACCTATTACAGGAAGGCTTTGGTGTGGAACTTTACACACCTAAATTGACTAATTATTTATTGGAGAATTACATTCATCATAATGTCCTAAAGCAGAATGTCTCTTCTCTGAAGCTGGTGTATTTACTGAGTGTTATAATTTCTGAATTTATGATATTTTATGTGTTAGTGGTGATAGTTTGGCCTGGAAAATGGACGTTAGTCTGATACAATGGCATATACATCCTCTGGGTGATATGGAAAGTAGGGGACAAGTTGGAGAAGACAGCTTAGTCCGACCATTTTTGATTTCCTACTGATTTTGCAACTGCATGAACTGCAGCTGATCAGTAGCCCTATATTTGTTTTGGAATAATTTTTCTTTTTCTTACACTAACAGTTAACTACTTCTAGATAGTACCACAAAGCTTTCTCTTTTTGTATCCTGTAGGAACTCAAGGAAGCTTAGTGTTAGTAAGTATAATAGGGAAGGGTAATGTGAGCTGAAATTCCAATGGCTAGAATTTGGTCTTATTGGTATTTTGGAATAATCTTGAATTGCATTTCTTTAAAAGGTTACTCTGTTAAAAAAAAAAAAAAAGATGAAAAATTTGATCCTCCAAAATAACTCTTTTTAATGTCATCTATTCTAAAGTTATGACCTCTGTGTATTTTTAGGCTTATGAAGCTACTTACCAGTAGAGTAAAACCAGGGTAAGTTGTCTAATATTGTTTGTATTAGCAAGTAAATGGGACAGGGACATCACAAATCTCCCTTATCCTACCTGGCACAGTACTGATGAAGTCTCTGGTTATTAGCATGGGAGACGATGTGTGTTGCATTTACAGTGCATTTGTGATTTATAAGTTTAAATATTCAGTAATCCCATTTTATTATAAACACCCCATGTATTATAAATATTTTCTTTCTTCAGACCAATTTAGATACTCAGAAATCATTCATTTTGTTGAGAATGAGCAAATAAGTAAAAAGATGGGCAAAGGACAAGCTTTTCCTGCTGATTTACTTTCAGACTTTAAGTCCTTGTTGTAAGCGGAATGACAAGGAGCATTTGTTTTAATTCCCATTGAGGGCTCTGTGAGCACTCACTTCCATTTGCTTCTCCAGCTTTCACAGTGTAGACTTTTTTCTTCTGTTCTCTAAAAGAAATTTCTGGTAACCACAGAACACCAGGCTGCCTTGGGACATTAGACAGATATGAACTTAACAAAGTTGCTGCCTGAATCTTAAATGTGCTAGGGCTGTCTGGGCCTCTCTGAGTTAGTTCCTGGATAATCCTGTGAAGAAGTTCTTAGGAACAGGAATATTCAGCTTGCATACCCAGCCTGCAGAATTTTGATACTTGACAGCAAATCTTCTGCTATACTGATGAGCATTGAGAGTGTGTGTTGGGTATACACCTATTGTACACAAGGCCAGTATTATAAAATAACAGAAAACCAACTTTTATTCAAATCATGTGAGGTAAGGTAAAAACTGATTGCTCACGTTATGTAGATTGAAGGGGAAAAGCCTTTATTTTTGATATGGACTCTTTTCTCCAAATGATCGCAGAAAACATTAAAGGGAGAAATAATGCCTCACCGTTCTTGATGATTTTAGCCTTGCTACTGTAACTACTTCAGGAACATTGAGTTTTAAAATGTATTAATCTGATTTTATTTCACTTACTTTTAAATTGAGTGCTGTATTAATTATAAACTTTATTCTTTAATCCATTCCTAGGTGGCATGGAGAAATACACTGCAACCTCTAGAAGTGTTTTAAATTCTGACACTCTCCTGGTAGACTTAAAGAAAATTCTTAGATATGCTGGGCATTTTGATTCATGTTGGGAAATAGGCTGAAAAAAGCAGGAGGACAACCTGGTGCTGTTTCATGCTCTGCATTTCAGCTCAGCTCTGCTGAAGTACAGGGTGTCCAGCCGGGGCCATCCTGCCTTTGCCAGAGCAGAACCTGCCTTTCAACCTCACCCTCTTTGAAGACATTTCTCTGCTCTGGAGTTTATTCCATGTCAGGCTATTGGTACATCAGCAAAATCACCATTGTCTTGATTTCCAGTACTTCTGTGAGAATGCCCACTGTACAAGAGGAGAAATAAGACACTGAAGTTGTACCCTTTAAAAGTGGCAGACTTTTTTTACTACAAAAATAAAAACAAGAAAATTGGCTTCAAAACACATTCCTAATGCTTAAACCATTCTCTTAAATATAGATGTACTTAGGCTGATGGGGGAAATGGGCAGTAGATGAAGAGATTATTAAAAAATGTATGATTTTTTAAGGTCAATTGTTAATGTATTAGAACCATACAACCATCTAAAAGTTTTATCACCTGTGACAATATTAGAATTTATTCACAATCAGTATTCAGAGCCAACCATTACTTTACTTAGGTATCTAATAATGATAAATATCAAACAAAACTGTTTTCTATCTATGATGGCCTGATAATGACCACACTGAAACCCTGGACAGGACAATCAACCCTTTGCACGAAATTTGGTCCAAATATTGACAGCAGCAACATGCCTTTGAAGACCTGTTTGAAATGTGAAAAGTTAGACCTCTACAGAGAACAGACTGAAGACAACAGCAAAGCTGTAAAACTGCGACTCAATCTCGGTCCAGCAGTTCCAACTGAGATGAGTTTACATACCCTTGTAGGACAGTATCTCTGAAACTGAAAATACAAGAAAGCTGCTATCTAACTGACATGTTTCTGTATAATGACTTTTTCAAACTTTCTATGAAACTTCCAGATCAGGCCTCAGCTAAGCAATGTTTTTTTAATTTATTTTTTGCTGACACTTGACATCCTGCTAACGATGATACTTATTTTTTTTTGTTTTTGTGGTGGGGGTGAGGTGGGTTTTTTTTGTTGTGTTGTGTGCTGTGGTGGGGTTTGTTTTGCTTTTTTTTTGGGAGGGGGACTTTTTGTTTACTTCTGTTTGTTTTGTTTAAGAGAACTGCAGGTTTAATACAACCATCCTAAAACTTCTCTTCCTACTGTGTATAGGTGGAGTTCACCTTCATGCAGGAGCACTTGAACTGTGGTACCTTTTGGAATCACATAATGGAATGGTTCCTGAAAACCATGTGATACCATTTGCATGGCCTATGATGGAAAACAGGCAAGTGGGTGACCCTCCTAATAAGCCTTAATGCAGGTGTGCATCTTCAGAAAAAGATAGCTAGCAGGTTCTTTTCCTGTAGTAGAAAACATTGAATACTACTTTTATTTTGTTTTACTTAAAGTGGAGTGAAGGATTAGATCATTTTGGCAGCCCTGCTAAGGATTTTCTGTGTGTTGTGGTAACAACTTAAAAATTCACGCTGTAAAATATCATTAAAATTGGGATTAATCAGGATTAACACACATTGGGGGGTGGGGAATGCATTATTAAGTCTCCTTGACACTTTCACAGATTTCAGGGCTGTGTTTCACATGAAAATAAATACCTCATGACTCCTGCAAGTTTTGATAAATGCATTGTTATTGATCCAATATAGACATTCTTTTTACAAGAACAGCACTGAAAATTAGTTTGTATTTACCAAAGCAGTACATCCTTGGGTTATTTTGGGTTTGTTTTTAATTTGCTTGTCCCCTGACCCTCTCGCTTATTTCCTCTGGCAATAGCTATTTCTAGCCTATAAATGTTCTCTGAACACAGAGGAACTCTGCTGTTAACTATGATTTCAGAAGTGTAAATCTATGATAATAAATAGCCTGAAGTCAAGAAAGACTAGATGTTAAGCTTTTTTTCTCTCATGGACAGTAGTAATAGCAGTTTGATATAATATATACAAACTAGAGGAATATTTTTTTGGTAAATATTCTTTTTTGCTTTTCCTGTTTCCTAGTGACACAGTTGGAAGCAGGAAACTCTTTCTGAGTTTTGAGCTGCAGTAGTCCAAAGGATATCCTTGTCTCTCTCCACCTCTATAAATAAAGTGGGAGAACTTTTACCCTGCCTCTAAAAATTAGTGTGTGTAACTTCTAGGTTGTTTACAAGAAGAGTCAGAGCCATTCGTAACTATTTGATTTATTTGCAACTAATGAGAATTGAAGTATTATACATTCAGTGTTACTTTCTGTGGCTTCTGACAAATATTAGATCCCTCCCCAACCACACACAGAGCCTGGCATCTAATTATTTACCTCAGTTATATAATTCTAATTGCAAAGGAAGTATCACAGGAATATTAGATTTTGGTTTAAAAGAAAAATTTTATTTTATAGTTGAACAATTTTTGAGCCATTTTCTTTCCTTTTCCACTTGGTAAGTTTTCCAGAGTATATCATATTTAATGTAACCAAATATTTGTCTTGATAGGATGAGCTGCAATAGCATTTGCCTACCTTGTTCAGTAAAGCACAATGAAGTATCTATATACTGGTCTAATTTTGGTTTAAGCTTTCAGAGGCTTTCAGGGGCTTTCTTGTGTGGTTTTTGGTTTTGTTTTTCCCCAAGGTTTATTTCTGTAACATCTGCTTAATCTCTCAAGCGAGTTTGCTACAAGCCTGCACCAAAGTTACCAGACATGTGTGGTTTCAAGGAGGAGCAGTATCAGCTTGTGCGTAGCTGCCTGAATATCAGGTTCCTGATTCCTACAGGAAAATGTCAGAATGGTCAGACAGGAATCACAAGAATGAGAAGAGCATGTAAAACTTAATACAAAACCTCAAGAAGTTCAATCCATTTGCTTTATCATCTTTAGGCTAAAGATATTTTTTTTAATTTATAACAAATATTTCTGCAGTTACGAGCCATGGAAATTCTCACAGAGACAAGGTGCAGGTTATACAGAAATGTCAATAATTAAGCTGATTTTAGTAAAGACTATAGTAGTTTTCCATTACCAAAAATCCATATCAAAGTTTGACATCTATTTTTATGAATGGTTATCTGTATTTTATTTCTATGTAGGAAATAATTTAGGAAACACTTAAGAGTTTCTCTTATTCAGATGACCAGGCTGTCATAGCATCAGTGAAGTCCCTGATTACTACTAAGTGTTCTGCTATTAGGTGGGTAAAAGCCTGGCTCTGAGAGTTCAGTGGAAATACTGTCATTACTTTAAACTATACCATAACTTTGAAATATTTTATTTGCCTAGGTGATTTCAATACCCAGTAATAATACTGGATTATGGATTGGGATTGTAAATTACTATTTTTGAAATGATGGTATAGTCAGAGATGAAAGCAGAGTTTTACTCATCTGTAAACAGGGAATCAGAAGGCTGCATTGAGCTGTGCTGATTCACCAGCTGTACATGATCCAGAACAACCATTCAGTGCATTTGAGACAGGAAGTGTGAGCAGTAGCATCAGCAGATGGAGGTGCCTGATTTTTGCAGTTTCTCTGGAAATTCAGAGCTTTCCTGTTACCTCAGCATAGCAGCAGTTCCGAAGCACAAGGGCACTCAGCTTACTATAGGCTGGACATTTCTGAAGTCAAATTTTCCATCATTCTTCCTGTTGAGGCGTGATTGTACCTTTTCAGTTAGCAAAGACAAGCCTAGTTCCATCAACACAGCACAAGTGTTGTCCCTGAAGGGAATAAGGCTCTGGTGCTTTGGACATACAGCAGGTCCAAATGCCACCTGTTGAGATGGGATGGAGGAACACACCTCTGAATCGTGGACTAATTTAGGTTATGGACTTTGATTTTCTTATCTTCAGAGAAGGTTGATTTCACATCTGTCATCAAGATCTAACTAAAGACAGTTAGAGAAGAGATCCAAAATTCCACTCACAGCTTCTTATATGAAGGGGTCTAACACAGAAAGCAGAAAAGGAGCAAGGAAACAAATTAATATATTCACAAGTATTTTGTGTTCATAGACCAGTAATCCAAACAAAACAAAAACTGGGCAGCAAAAGAATATGTAATCACTCTGTCTTTAACTGTTCACTCCCTGCTTTCTGCCTGCTCCCCAGACACGTCAAGAAGAATGCAAAAACTTCTATCCACCACTTCTTTGAACACTCCCACTGCCCTGAGCAGACACATACATTCATTATTGTTTTTTACTAAGGGCTGAGAATATTTTCATACCCTCTTTGTTTGGGAAGAATGAGAGTAATCTTTCCAGAGAAGATGCATTTTAGTAGCCTTGTCAGGACTGTACTGCTTCACTCTCTGACAGGTTGTCCCTAAATATCCCACTTGCATGCCTGTTTTTCCTTCACTTGGTACTTTTACTGGGGGGAGTTTAGCTCACCATGACAATGAAAGGCAAGAGAAGGAAGAGCTGGGAACCCTCACAGGGATGGAGGATGAGGGTCACCTACATCATTTGTCCATTTTTTTCCCCCAAAGATCTTTCATCTTTATTACTGCAGTTATTTGGGGCCCTTTGATTTTTTTCTTCAGAGCATGTTATATTATGTGATGCTGCTCCTATACTGCTTGGCAAAAACTGCACCTGCCGAAGGGTCCCAACTCTCTTTGGGGTCCCTTGTGCCAGGCAGTGTATAAAGACTTACTAAGAATGGCTTTGTCTAAGGAGATTTAATTGAAAAAAAAAAAAAGACAAATAGAAAAAAGGAAAACTGTGACACACAGTATGAACTACCCCTATTCAAAATAGGAAACTGATTC
The DNA here is from genome assembly GCA_035584735.1 of Pseudotriccus pelzelni. Classification (NCBI taxonomy): domain Eukaryota; kingdom Metazoa; phylum Chordata; class Aves; order Passeriformes; family Tyrannidae; genus Pseudotriccus; species Pseudotriccus pelzelni. The sequence continues at coordinate 21,555,661 of JAWMRA010000162.1, read as the reverse complement.
AGCCACACCAGTTCTCAAATCAGCTTCTCTAAAACATTGGCCATTGTTATTGACTGAGAAATAAAGTAGAAGACTACTTCAGGAAAGGAGATGTATCAGGTATCAAAAAAAGTACTTCTGGTAGGTACACCAGGAACTGTAGATAATATTGAAGGAGAGTTAGAAGCACCTTAAATTAATGTATTTCTATCCTTTTCCCCAGCACACTGTCTAAGAGATTCAGGCTCTGCAGTGCTATTAGAGTCATGAACTTCATGCAGTAAAATCCACGGTGGCAAGGTTTTCCAGTGCCCTGAACATAGCTTTGTATCCCAGAATCAGATTTACAGAAAAGACTGATCTGCGCAATGAAGCACAAAAGCCAGATGATCAGAAAGACTAGAAAAAGTTGCAGTTTAACTTTTCCCCGACATCTTGTATTCCTTTGCCCTAGATATGTAATCAAATTCTCAAACCTGCGCAAAAAAAGCCCAAAACAAAACACAATCAGCAAGAAGCAAACAAACCAACACAAAAAGTTTAAAGTTGTTAAAGCAATTGGTTTTGGATGCAGAAGGTTCTTTATATGCCTGTGGAAACAAAATCCCACCTTGCTCTAAATAGTCCGGCTATTTGTTTGTATGGGCCTCTTATATTGAGACTGTTTCTGGGAAGAAAGAGCTAACTTTGGCTGGGCTAAAGGCAAAAAACAGCAATTGAGTACTCATTTCTGTACCCCCAGCTGAAGGTAGGGCCTGGGAATGGGGAGATTTATCTTAAAGAGAGCTGGGAGGTCACATTTGCTTTGTTTCCAGACTGTTGAATATAAAACTATTCTGATAATATGTATACAACTCCCTTCTAGTCCGCTTTCTTCTTGCAGCAGAAGTAGCTATATCCCAAGCAAAAACAATGTTTCATCCTGTCAGACTTGGGTGGAAAGGGGAGGGGAGCATAAAACATGAAAACAATTAAAAATGTTTATTTTTAATAGTGTCTGGCAGTAGTCAGAGGTTTTAAAACTATAAATAAACAAAGGTCATAGTCAACGATGAGAAACACATGCCATACACATGTTTTTGAGAATGTAGATAAAGAAAACAGATAACAAATAGTATTATGTAGAGGGCTCTTCACCGGAGTCTCATCAAAACTGCGATTACAATATAAAATCAGAAAAATGTAAAATTAAGGTGATTGTGTCCTGTTCCTTGGGTTACCTCTGTTCTACTGCATTTCATGTTGCCTTCCCGTTTTTTTCAGTTTGGGGACAGGATTTACTGTGCCTTGAGAAAAAGTGTACTCCATGGTCGGCCCAGGTTTTTGCACCAGCCTGTAGCTGCTTCTGTAACAAGTGCAGGATCTAAAACCCCACTCTCCTGTGGAGAGGGGGGAAGTTGTTCAGTGACTAAAAAATGTGGAAGCTCTGGCAAAGAAGATGAACCTAAATTTCTGGTATTTGGTAGAAGATAAGAGCAATTTAAGGAACTACCCAGACCAGGTGCCTAATCCAACCATGGTGCATGGTCAGGAGCCCTGCTCTGTTGCAGGGATGGATGCAAGAATACAGCTCCAATTATCAGAGCTATTTATGTGCACTTGCTTTTGGCAGTCCTGCTTTGGAATGCTGTTTGTGAAAGGTTTCATACTTTTCTACTAAGCTTCTTAAAGGGCCATTATGCATTCACAAAAATCCATATCCATCTGGTAAGGAATGTCTCCTGACTCAATTAACACCTCATACATACCAATTGCTGCCATTCCGGAGTGTGATTCAGTATTCCAATTGTGCTTACATCTTAAGAGAGAAGGTTGGGAAACGGAGTGGGGAAACACTACATATTGTAAGAAAAGAATAAAAAATAATAGCTTTAGAAGGATTTTTTAAAAAATGTTTTCACAGCAGGCTTTTTGGGTATTAGCATTTCTGAGTTTTAAGGAAACAGCTACATTCTCAGCACCTGGTCCTGATACCATAAGATTCAGAAGTAGGTGGGGCTCTTTAAAAGCCAGAAGGTATTTGTGAATCATTTCTGCTACACTTAGCAGCAATTAAGATTTGCAGATACATATGATTTTTATTTTCTGTTCCTGTAATTCCACTTCTTCAAAGTGCTTTATTTATTGACATTTACTGCTGTTGCTGTATATAGTACTGTAGTTACATAGCACTTCCATTTAACACTGAAAGTTTTTCTTCTAGGAGTATCAAGATGAATGACATAAAAGGACACAATTCCTCTTAAAAAACAGGATGGCATCTATGAATGCATGGAAAGTGTAGAAGAAAACTCCAGAATTACTGACAAATATAAAAAACATTGGAAACAGAGGGAACAAGGCATCTACCTCATAGAAGAGAAGGTCAGTCTCTGAAACACCTTTAAGTTAGAGGAAGAAATGAACTCTCCAAAGGGATTTGAAAGAAATAATAGGTAATAGTAAATAACACAATTTCAAGTGGCTTGAAGTGGGAAATGAAATGAAAATGGGAATATGGAGACAGAAAATAACAGATGTGACCTTCTGCTTATAAGCCAACAGGGAGAGAAATACGAATTGAAAGAAGGAATTTAGGAAAAAGATGGAAGTGTGTTACAATTCAGTTGGACTGAAGGATTATTGATATTAGGAGAATTGTTGCATAGCTGATAGTGGTAATTGGATTTGTTGGCTCTTCACTTTAGGGCTGCTACCAATGGATGTTCTACCTTGGCCACAAAATATGACTTCACTTGAATCCTCTACAGAATTGGTTCAAGTCATAGTATAGTTTGGGGTTTTTTTAAAATCTCTATTCATGTATATATAAAAGTTCTCATTTAGCCTTTGTAATTTGTTTTCCCCATGTTTTCAATTGGCCATTTAAATACAATATTGTAACTAATTAGAATCGCTAGCTATTCATGGAATCTTCCCTATTTAACTGCTGTAGGCATTCTGATAGGATTTCACAGAAGTGAGTGATAGGGACAAAATGTAACAGGCAATGCAACATTTTTCTATTTTAAGTATCTTCTGTATAATGAGATTCTTATTTTAATTTAGACTCTGAAAGAGTCTAAATTTTTCCTCTTTTCTTTTCTCTTGATTTTTTTTTTTTTTGCTACAAAGAAATAAACTTGCAAGCAGTGAAATACAGGTTAGGTTAATAAGTCATTTTAATTCACTGCATGGATGATAGCAAGTAATCCATTGGCTTGCTGAATATCCTTGCCATTAAGTTGATTAAGAAGGGAAATAATAGAGCAATAACTACTTTTATTTTGCACCATTCAGATACTGTCACAAGATGGTATGGTCATACAGAAATATACATTGAACAACTGGTTTAATCTCGTTGGAGCATCAGTAAGATTGCTGGGGGGGTGGAGCACCTGACATATGAAGGAGAGAGCAGGTTTTTCTCTGCCTGGAGGAGGCAAAGGGAGGATTGTAATGCTGTCTTCAATTAACTCATGGGTAGTTGAAGAGCAGACAGCAACTAGACTTTTTTTTCAGAGGTACTCCGCAAAAGAAGAGGGGAAGGGAAATTATTCTAAGAGCAAAGGAAAAGAAAGTACTTTGCAGCAAGGATGGCCAAAAACTAAAGGGAAATCCACTTCTACGTAGTGATTAAAAATGTCACTGGACAAGTCCTGAGCTTGAAACTTTTGAAACTGTTTTAATTTGAGGCTTGGACCAAATCACGTCCAGAGCTTCTGCTGGACAGAAATCATTCTGGCATTATCTGACCATGCCACGACCCCAAACTCCATTAATGACTACTATAGAGTGTGTTTAAAGTCCATTAATGAAATTGCAGAAACACAGAATCATAGAATGGTTAGGGTTGGAAGGGACCTTAAAGATCACCTAGTCCCAACCCTTCTGCCATAGGCAAAAATACATGTTGCTTTTGCTGTTTATATCTGACCCTTGTTATCTTCCTGACCTTAGAATATCCACTTATCACTTTGTCCCTTCTGCAATGAAGAGAGTGAATAACCTGCCACCTCTGAAAGCACAAAGGAGGGTATTAGATTTTCATAATTCAGGAAGGTATGGAAAAGACTCATTTGACCTTCGTAGTGCAGGGACATGAAAGAGAGAAAAATTGATTTTCTATGACAGGAAAATAAAATTTGAAATATTTCTCTACCTGAAAAATACTCTGTTTTCAGGGTGTCAGGTTTTTCTGTGTTTTTTTCTCCCTTTTTTCCCGATGTAAGGCATTCTGGTAAGTCAGTCAGAATTCTCATGTGTCTTAGGAATGAAAAACACTGAGAAACACTGGCATGTGTACATCAACATCCAAAAATATGTCCTCCGAGTGTGTCTCAGAACCATGTGTGTGAGAAAGAGGGTTGGCTCTCCTTCAGGAATAGATGCCTGGGTCTGTGAGACAGAAGGCAGCTCCCATCCCCTCTGTACTTTCTGCTCTGACTTCTGCAGGACAGCATTTCAATTTTCAGTGCAGTTTTGCAGTCTGAACCTTACCCCTTGTGAGACCTCAGAAGGCACAAAGTTAAGAAAAAGCTGCTTTTCCTTTGGCTGACCATGCAAGAGTGTTGTTATTCTGCTACTGCACAAGTAAATAAAACAGCATAAAGGGATGAAGGCTAGAACGTTAAAATATAAGTTCCATTAATAGTATTTCTAAACAATTTCAATTTGTTCTCTGAGGCAGCTGAGGGACTTGGCAACAGTTGGAGTTGTATTTGGTGGTCATCAGAAATTTACACTGACCTATACTCCCATGTAGGTAGGAGTTTTTTTTGGGGGGAAGGGACTACGTATTATTTGGCAATAACTCTGAAGTATTCATTGAAGGAAAACTTGGCTCAGCACTGAGAAATAGCAAACACTAGGATTTTTTCCTTCAAATATTATTTATTTCCCTGTTGATAGTTTTGTGATGATTATTCCACTCCCAACCGATAGCTTGTTATTATTTGTATATAATTTCAGAGCAATATTCTCAGATGCTAACAGAATTTTACATTGTCTCTGCTACAGACCAAATAAAGCCACATTTTTTTTTATAGGAGGCCTCTAACTTCAAGGACCTTCTTATTTCAATGAAAAGTTCAATGCTACTTTTTGGAAACCTGTTGCCCTGCAAGTACTGAAGTGTTCAAATCCTTGATTTGAACAAAATTTCAAAATCTTGATTTCAGACACAATACATAAATGTGAATATGATGCAAAAATGTAAGCAGAAGGAAAGCAATGCAATGATATTTGACCGTTTCTTACATTACAATTTTCTAACATAAAAACAATACAGAGGTGTTTCTGATTGTGCTGATGCAGAATAGCAGAAATGGAAATCCTGTTTTGTCAGTTCTTTCTAACACAGCATTGTTCCCCTGGTACATGATTCCCTGCTCTGATTACTCTAGTCCTGAATGACTCAGTTTCCGCATTTCCTTAAAAGATTACTCAGTCTGTTAAAGAACATCAGGATTGTTTTGCTGAGAGTCTGTTTCTGCACTCAGTTTTATCCAAAATATTCTAGTGATTGGTAGCAATTACTAATAACTTCGCTTTTACTGTTTTATTGTCTGAGTTCTGATTTCACCAGTGTCATATATGAGCTCTTTATGGACCAGGACTATCTCACCTCTAATACTGATGTATTAGTTCACTATGTGTGAAGATAAAAATTCTTGGGTCCTTCCTACATGAATGTTGTACTGCATATTTTTATACATTCTGCTTTTTTTTCCTCTATCACCTTTCAAATAAGATCTTTTTACAGAATTCCAAGTGTCCCAATGGAAACCTGCTCTGGATTGTTTTTCACCCAGTAACTTTACCTGTCCTTTTTCTAGGCCAAAAAATTTCTAGGCTTGTTTTTTTAATCATTGCATTGCAAAGGCTTACAGAAAACACGGTGCGGTGCTGATGTGATGAGTTGCATGCAGTATGGTCATAATGGGATAAAAGTGTTGGGAGACTGAGGTGCTGGAGGAAATGGGCTAAATGATTCATTGTTTTACTACTGTCAATAAAGAGTCAATGTTCAAGGAATTAAAGGGCTGAGAGAGTGCCAACTTCCAGATAAGAAATAAAACAAAAGCCATGACCAAAACCTGTTTGTGGTTATAAAAGTTTCCATGGCTCAGCTCCAACACTAACATGCAATTTTGAAATCCTGACAAAATTCAAATTCACTTATTTTCATTCTGCCTCCCCATATTTCCTATTATTGTACAACACATTCTTGTACTTAACTGCTGTGCAATGTCCTGTGATGCTAAGCAGGTGTTGCTGCTGTTTTGTGCTTGGGAATATGATCTAAATTCAAAGAATCACCTGTATCCCTAACTTGTGATTCCTTTTTATATTGTTCATATTCATTCAGGCTAATACCCTTTTAGGGTTATATTCCTAAATTAACTTTCATTCCTTTTTAACAATTACACATTCAGCCACAGAATAAAATTTCCCTCTGAAGTACTGCTATACTGTCATAGTGTGTGCATACATGGACAGACCTACTAAAAAATCTTTAAGACTTTCGATGTTTGGGAATAAAAATATAAAGAAAATAGCCACATCTGGTAATTTTCTTACTTCCTCGATCTAAGAAAATTTATCCCTCAGTTCCATGATTAATAACTAAAGCAAAAATTTAACTGTAAATAAATGTTAAAATTAGAAAATATTTCATGTTTCAAGTGAATCTCTGGTCTTACTTCTGTCAGCTGGGAAGTGACTTGGCATTCTAGGACTCTTTGAGAGTTTCTTAATATCTGTTTGGCTCTATGTGAAAAAGTAGATCAGCACACATCACACTCTGGTCGCTGACCAAACCAAGAGAGAAAACTGTAAGGAGAGATATCCTAAAGTGTGTCCCTTTTAATATACATGTGCAATAACCATGGTCTAGATTAAGAAAGATTTAAGAGAAATTGAAGGGTCCAAGGTCAACTATGAACTAAAAACGCTCACTCAGTTCTATTAACGGCAAAGACACCTAAATTCTCCAAGTATCTTTGACTTCAACATATATGATAAACTCGTCATTCTCTTTGCACACACCAAAACCCAGCTAAGGGGCTCATGCCCTCTCATATGCTAATCTGCTGTGTAAAGTATCCAAAGGTACCCAAGCTATGAGCATACAGTATGTCTAAAACCGGCAATTTTGGAACGCAAACACAGTGCAATGTTGGCTTCTTTTCAATTCAAAATGCCACAACATTTTTTTCTTCCCATCATACAAGGGAGTCTGGGATTATACTGCCTTTCTGATACATGGGAAATTTAGTTGATTGTATATCATGAGTGGGTTGAAGTTGCATCTTCCAAAGTATGGGAAAATGACTAGTTAGTGCCAGCATCAAGTGTTCTGCTGTGCTGGGCTGGTGGCAACTGAAGTAGCATTGAGCTCTGTAGGTGCTCAGATCCTTTTTTTCAATTGGGCCCGTTTAGATTGTGAGATCTCAGGGCAGGAACGATCATCTGTGCTTTTAAATCACCATAACAATTTGACTTTCTTCATATTCGTAGATGACAGTGAAGAAAAAGAAGATAGCTGAACCTTTTGCAAGAAAAAAAGATACACTGGGAAGCGGAGGGGAGTTTACTCATTTTTCACCTCTACTGTTTCGAATAACTTCTTTTCTACCTTTACTGTAAAATTTGATAGATGGCTTCCATGTGGCTGTAAACCTTCTTGTTCCTTAATAAAACAATATTTTTAAAAAATTTGCAGTACCAGTGAGTTAGGAAAAAATGTTAAAATTCTGCTAGCTTATATTTAAGGGCCGAGTTTGATTGAAAAATTCCATTCCTTCTCAGTAAGGTTAACACTGACTGAAATCTATGCTACATCCCAATAAATGTGTATTCTTCACTAGTGCTTTTAAAAACAGTATTGGTGAGACAGAATTTTTCAAAGCTAAAGAAGCATTTTCAAATTTAAATACTACATAGGGTTTCTTTGTGATAAAGACCATCATGCAACCTTAGCCATGTTGACTGGTCTCATGAAATGCAGTCCATGTTGCTGCCTGTCAATAAGGCTTACAAAGCTTTTCTTCTAAAAATAAAAGAGCAGAGGTTGTAATATTTATGATTCTTTAAATCAACAACTGTACAGAATAAGATTGTTCCTGAGAAAGTTCCTATTAGCCTTGAATTTCACAAGGGCACTACCCCTTCTATCACTTATTAATAACATAGTGCCTAAAGGCTCCAATTAGGTATTAGAATGCAGTGATAACATGCATTGTAAATGTGCAAGACAAATCTTCCCTAAGGGACTATAATACAATATTGTTTTATAAAACCCAAGTAATTTCTTAAAATAGCTTTACAGCTATGGCAGATTATTACTAACTTTGGCCTAGATCCCGCAATGAAAACATGCGTTGAGTCTCCGTTGCGTAAGAGAAGGCAAGGAACCTGCCCTTTCAGTAAAAGGCCGTTGAAAATGGAAGTTGCTGTTACAAATTGGATTTTTTTTGTTCACTTTCAGCAAAAAAAAAAAAAAAGGATAGCTTGCAGTTGATGTTGAAAATCTACCCTAGAAGTTCCTAGTCATATCACAAAATACTACTGGGAATGCTCCAAAGCCAAAGAGTGCCATAAATGACAGACAAACACAAGCAGAAATATGCTCACTGATGATGAGCACCTGGATGATGAAGTCAGTCTTTGGCTACTGATCAAACCTTTGATCAAACCCACTATCTGAGACGTCTGATGTCAGCTAACTGGATGGACCCTCACCGGTGGCAGTGGCTGGACCGTCCTGTTTCTTGGGCTACGCTGACGCTTGCCCATGCCCCAAAGCTTCTTTCCCACCACCATAGGTGCAAACAGCACTTCGCACAGAGAAGCGCGGTAGATAAGGTGGCTATTTTCAAAACTAGACTCCCGACCCTTAACATTTTTCCAGCTCCCGATTTTTTGCCCTGTGCCCGGGCTGGCTGCGCCGCTTTAGGCTGCAGCGCGTCCTTGTCGCATCTGTCCGGTTTTGCCCCCAGCTCCCGGACCCCCACAGCGGGCTGACAGCACCGCGGGCAGCGCAGGTAGCGGCGGGCAGGGCGCTCCCGGGGGCTGCGGCTGCCGGACCCCCGGGGGAGGCGCGCCCGGGGAGCGCCGACGGGAGGGGGAGCCCCGCTGCCCGCGGGGTCCGCCCAACGCCGCCGCTGCACGGGCTGCGGCAGGAAAGGAGCGGCGGCTCCTCGGAGAAAGGAGGAGGAGGAGGAGGAGGAAGGGGGGGGTCCCTGCGAGCGGAGCGGCCGCAGCGAGAGAGGCGGGGCGGGGTGGGCGCAGGAGGCGTGGAGGGGCCCGCGGCGCCCGCGGAGCGGCGCGGAGGGGCGCGTGCCATGCGCGGCGCGGCAGCCGGCGGGTCTCTCGCTGGCTCAGCATGCGCGGGCTGTGCCCCCGCCTGTGCCTGCTGGTCGCCGCCCTGGGGCTGTGCGGGGGCAGCAGGAACTGCCCCGACCTCATCGTGGACCGCTGCCTCTGCGCCGCCGAGCGCGCCAAGGGGCCCGGCCGCCCGGCCCTCCGCATCAAAGTGGTCTGCAGCGGCGGCGACTTGGTGGAAACTTTGCAGCCCGCCGTGCTGCCCAACCGCACCGTGTCCCTGTGAGTACGGCGCGCACCTGGCGCGGGGTGCCCCGACGGAGAGGGGTGCGGGGTAGACGCGGGGCTCGAGGGGACTCCGCGGCGCGGCCGTGCCCGCCGCTCCGGAGCGGGCAGAAACCGCTCCGTGCACATCACAGACTCCAGCTCTGACCCGGCTTTTAAAAAGTCCGTGAGAATTTGGGGGTTGGTGTTTTTTTTTTTTCCTTTTTTTTTTTCTCCCTTTTTTTTTCCCCCTCCCTCAGTTTGGAAACTCCTGCTGGCGTTCGGGTCGAGCTGGGGAAGCTGGGCTTTCCCTGGTGTAGATTGCATGCTGCTGCGTGCAGTGGTTTGGGAAATGTCAGTGGTTGCAGAACTGATGGAGTTCTCTGGTGCACCTTTCCGCCAGCAGCGGGACGGGCTCAAACTGTCCGGGCAATAAATAAATGATACCGGTAATGCTGAACTGCCTTCTGGAGTGCTCTGTCATTAACTGCTTTTCCCTTCTCTCTTGTGTCCTCTAAATAAAGTTTGGAATTTCATGTCTCCTTTTTTTTGTACAACCATTTGAAGCTATCAAATCTCCAATATCATTCTGAGCTGTCGGGTAATTTAAAATGACTCATGGTTTGGTGTTCTCCTTTTTTTTTTTTTTTTTTCCAGCTAGGAAATAGCTTATGATGTTTTGTTGCCTGTTGCACATAGCTGAACTTGAATAAATGGTATGTATTTTAAGTAAGGTGGTAGAACTTTCTGTAACTGTATCATCAAGTACAGCTGAAAGTAATGTCCCTGTAATGCACCCAAGCAGTAACAGCTCTGTGACATTTACCCTTTAGATCATACACATATCAACAGACCTTTTACTGTTGAATATGGTTCTGTTGACAATTCCTGCTGTGAACATCTCCACTGTTCACTGCATTTTCTTTAAGTCAACACTTTTAGGAGTCAACTGGTAAAGATAGTAATTTATAACATCTGGGGAGCCTGTGCTTGTAAATGTACAGATGTGCTGTATATGCTCCAGTTCAGTTTTAGCTATAACTGTTGAGTGACTTGATGCTCATTAGGTGTATGCTGAATATTCATTTGAGAAACTTTTGCTCACATACAAGATACAATAGTTAGGCTTCCTGCTAAATTTTAATAGGCTGGTTTAAAGTGACCTAGCTGATAAATTTACTGCTACTTCTATAGTTTTTATAACTGGCAATGTAGTTCAATCTTGTACTCGCCAAAATTATAAAATCTTGGGCAGGCAGGAATTATTTTTTCCTATTGGTTAAAGATCTGTAGAAACTCACACTTGGCATGTCTGCAAAGGCTTTTCCTCTTAAATACTGATTTACAGAGTCTTATTTAGGTTTTTAAGAAACTTTTACTGAGGTAAGCACTAGTCGATGAATCCAGCCAACCATAAGATCAACAGAAGTATGTATTCACTGCAGTGAAAAGAAGTTGAATTGGAAACAGAAGTGAGAAAAGATGAACGGGGGAGGTGGTGTATTTGAAGTGGTAGGTGGGAGGATTTGCTCACTTATACAAATGATTTAAGGCACCAGTAGCAAACTTTATACTGTAACCCTAAACACATGCATTTCAGGCAACGTTTGCTCAAAACTCATTAGAAAGGTACTGTGTTAGTTTTTTTTTTTTTTAAACTTAATAATAAATAGGCTTGACTTGAGAGCTGGTTAGCTGGCCCTAGTTGATATAAAACATACAAACAAATTTATTTTTTTTTTAATATTTCCCAAGGACAAATATGGTACTGTGTATCGGCTAAACTTATCCCTTTCCACTTACAGTCTCTCTTCTCTCTCTTTTTTTTTTTTTCTTTTCAATAACTAAATTTAAGGCTAAATGTTGAAGGTAAAAAGTAAAAAAGGTCAAAATCTATGTTAGGAACATAGTCATTTTCAGCAGCTGCAACATACAGGTGAAAATTTGATTGGATGTGTGAAAGATTTTACAGGAGAAACTAGTTTTGTTGAATTTGCACCCGGAGATTTGGCCAGCTGCAGAAAATAATGATGAAGAGCTCAAACATTAGCACTCTTAGATCTGTAAATGCATGGGAGATGTGGGCAAAAGAGAATATTGTAGTAGACACTGCCTGCTTCTATTCAGTTTTATGGGTCCACAGAGAGAAAGAGAGCTATAACATATGGAACATAACCATTTGGATTACTTTAACAATTAAAAAATGTAGAGGTGAATAAAAGAATATATGGTCAGATGCAGTAAAACTGTAATGAAACAATGTAACAAACAGTTTGGGGGGTTTGAGGCAGATTACTTAATCTCTTCGTATATATATTTATTATATAGGGATGCTGGTTCCCTAGTGCTGTGTTCTTATGGAAAGCAAGATTGAAGCCAAACTCTTTTAATTGTTCTGCAAAGATGAAAGAGGAATTACTTATGCTCTATCTCATAAGCCATTAAGAGATGAAGCTGTGGATATGTAACATTTCATTTACATGCTCGGAAATGTTACTTACCGGCAAATCTAGAAGTTATGATTTGTTAGTTTAATGTTTTTTTCACGTAAGTGACCATGGACCTTGGCTGAGTTTGGGACCTTGGCTGGGTCTGACAATTTAGGCTCTTTATTGGAATATATATACTGAAACTATTGCTACTAAAAATACTTTTGACACAGTCACATGCAGTAACTAGAAACTAGTGTGAAATCACTGAAAAATGCTTTTTCTTGACAGGTTCGGACCAATTATTTCCAGCTTATGAGGTGGGGAAGTCTGCAGAGTTTCTTTGAAATCATATGAACACTAAAGCTATTCAGTACTGTCTGAATGCTCCCAATGATAAACAATCACACTAGAAATATAAGCAAAATACAAGCTGATAAAGCAACTATTCCCTCCTCTTTATTTTGTATTAAAACCTGAAACAATCAAACACCTTGTTCTGGACTCCATTTCACTGTCTTTATTTAGTATTTTACTGCTTTGAAAACAGGAGTCATGTGCTTGATGTGGATCAAAAAAAAGAAAAGTTAGCTGTTGCTTCACAAAGTATTTGCATGTATCTTGTTAAAAGGGATTATAGTCCTTATGGATTTGCAACATGTATTTCTGTGCCTTGGATACTAGGACAGGAGTGGAGAAAGGGAATTACTTTTTTTTTTCCCATGAAGAATACAGCTGTTGAATCACTAATTTATGGGATCTGCTCTCACCACTTCGCTCTTGGTTGGTGTGGAAGTGTGGATCCAACAAGGAGGAGTCATATCACTTCAGGATAATGTAGTGTTCTCATTTTAGATTTTTATGGCTGAATACTTAGGAATTCTTCTATTGAATCAATATTTTACTTTTTTTTTCTTTTTCCCAACAGTGTGGTTGGGTTGTTAAAGTGTAACTGTAGAGAATAAGGTTATTTGCAATCTTCTTTCTCTTCTGTGCTAACAGAAATTTTAGTTGTTAAACTTTTGTCTGAGTTGCTGAAATTTAGGTTACGTGGCAAAATACTGTTGCTGCTTTTTTCAGTGTGAAAGTTCTACAGTTTGAAATCTCAGGAATCAGCAGATTAGATACTCTACTAAGTTATTCCATGTGATCTGGACAGTATGTTGGTATGTTACTTTATATACTTACTTTTTTCCTGTCAAGTGGTGTTAAAAACTTTATACTTTTAGTCCTGGAAGTTATCATTTCAATACGTGTTTTCATATCACTGGGCAGAATATATTTTGAAGTTAAAAATGCCGTCAGTTTTTGGGAGTAGCAACACTCTTTTTTCCTCCCTCCATTCAAAATAATGAGCAACATTTATACTGAAGGTTGATATTTTTAAAAATTTTATCCACAGATACACCTATGGAAATCTGTTTTAACTGTCATCTTAGAAATGAAGAAAACTTATGCTAGTGTAGGGGTTATAGCAATTCATGATCTTATAGGATTCTTAATACTTTTTATATCTATGCCTTTCTCCTGACTTTGAATTGGAGGTTGTCTCAAATTCCTCAGGTTCTCAATTTCAGAGTTAGGCTACATGACTCCAGTGGTAACCCAGAGCCATAATACATATGGAGTGGTATTCATCTTCAAAGCACTTCACAAACGTTAAGTAGTCTTCTGAAACCAGCATTGCTCCGCTTTTCTCTGTCCCAAAATTACTTTTATGTCACATTCATTTATATCATGTCTACTGGAATTTATTCAAAGTTATTATATTACCGTATTTGTTTCATGTCGAGTCTTGTCTTTTATACTCTGATATTCAGTTTAGGGTATATCAATATGGTTTATTTGATATAAGCGTCTTGTTGTAAAAATAGATCACAAAAATGTTCTTTATGTTCCAAAGAGCTTGGCGTTTAAGCTAGCCAAGGAAAACAAAGCAAGACTTGAAGAAAGACTGAACAAAAAATATTATTCAGAAGCTTTGTTTCCACATCTTAAAACTCACATGTTTTTCTTCATTGATATGAGACCTAACACAGCACTGCTAATTTGTAAATAACAGCGTTATTAAAGAAGGTAGGCTGATTCTTGTTATAAGGGTTTTCACAAACATTTTCACCTTGGTTTGCTTACTGTGTTCACTCAAAGGATAAGAAACAGGTTTCCTGCTCCATTATTTATGTGTGTATACATATTTATACATGCTTTCTCTGAAACTAAAAAAAAAATAAAAGAACCAAAAGCAATTTGTGAAAGAAATTCCTAATATAAAGGGAATCCACATAAAATACCCCAAAAACCTGTAAGGTCTGGGAAAGATGGTTGAGGAGAGCAAAATGAGGAGAAAGGTGCTAGAGATGAAAAGTCTTCAAATATTAGTCTAATCTTCCTTGATATTTCATGTTATTCATTAGTTTTAGCAAGGAAATACCTGCACCTGAATTCTCTTCACTGCTTGTGAATAGCAGGAACTACTAGTATTATGACAATTTCCAAATGATTACTTTTTTTGATGAAACTGATGCATTGGCATTACTGGAAATTGTAACGCAAGAGGAGTGTGAAAAAATTCTGCTAAAGAATGTAGAACTCTCATAGCAAATAATGACTCCAAAATAGAATAAATGCTGCTTCAGTAGTTACAAGATACATAACTTTTTAAAGTTATACAAGTCATCCTGACATTTCTTTTTCTCTTTATTGTTATTATTAAACTGTAAATGCCATAATTTACAACGGTGCCAAATGTCCTCCTTATGCTTTTATGTCCTCAGTGTAATTTTTTTTGGGGGGAAAGCAGTTTGTGTAAGAGAATGGGATGAGAATATCTGAAAACAGATAAAATTATTTCACAGTATTGAACAGTTCATTAATTTGGTACTTTAATGTAGAAATCAAGTCCATGTACTAGAAAATTTGCAGGAGTGTGATCTTATGCTTTGTTTCTGTCCAGAGGTAAAAATAAACTGATGAGGATAGTCAGGTGGAGAATAATGCATGTTGAGAAGTCCTAAATGAAGCTGGGGTTTTATGATATGGTATAATTTATCAGTTGACTGGCTACTGACCTTGTTTGGCTTAAACAGGAAGAGATTTAGTATATGTTTTTAGTTCTCCTTTTTTTTTTTTTTTTTTTTTTTTGTGGGTTGGCCTAATATTCATAAAATCCATTTAATTTTACTTATCAAAAGGTACGTGCAACAGAAATTTGTTTCTGAGGTTTATGTATTTTCAGCTCTTGCAGTGAGGTGCTCTTTATGAAGCTGCATGTGTCGATGCTCCTCGGGACTAAAGGACTGTCAGTCCTTAAAATGTATTGTTATTTAAAGATTTGAAAATGTGGCCCTTTTTTTTTTTTTAAGGCATTCTGGAACATTTTCTCAAACCACATTTTTCTTTCCTTGTCCCCTTCCAAATATCCTGACAGCATAATAAGATATTAGGTGAGGTGAAGAGTAGGGAGTGGTTGAGTGGTGGGGAGAGAGGTGAAGGGGAAAGGTCTAGAAGGAAAAGCTCTGAAGAATGTTATTAAAATGAAGCCCCAAAGATTTAATATTTTATACACATTCTCCTTTTTCTGCATCTTTGGAGGTTTGAAATCAAAACTATTATTTAAATGTTTGATGCTTTACAACGATAGTGTCATATTAACCCCTGTGACTCTGGAACTCTATAATACAGAGCTGGCATAAATCTGAAACTTAAAGGGCAGAGTATCTTTACCAACGCAGAGCTTCTGCCCTAACAGCCAGTAGGAAACATACATTCATGTATCTGCAGCTTACACTTTGTTCGTGCACATCTGAGAGTCAGAGCTTGGTTTTCACTACTCAATAATATTGATGTATGTTTTCAGGAATTTCTATTTATGTCATTTGACTTAGATTTTTGTGGAAAAATTGGCTATTGATTCTAAACTTCCTCCCTTTGCATGTTTCTGGTAGAATAGCCAAACCATCCCAATAATAAAAGCGTATAAAACGTGGAAAGGTTGGGTATGTGCTTCCCCAATCAACTGTGATTAACTTTGATCAATCTCAAGTTTGTTGTCTAATTCTAGACTTCTCAAATATGATTTAGCTAAAACCTCTGTATATTTATAATGTTAACTTTATTTTCTCATCTACTTTGGCAATTATGTAATACAGGGAACACAGTTTAGGCTTTGTTCTTATTTTTGTGGGAACATGCCATTCTTCAGCCTTCTCTTAAAATCAGTTCCAACTGTGTTTTCATGCCTGGGACTGATTTGGGAGTATTCTGGAGGTATGGCTAGTCATGAAAACTCTGCTTTTGCAATTTCTATTATAGTCTTGCACAGTTGTTGACGGTTTCTTTTCTGTACTTAGTTGGATATCATCTTATCTGAACAGCAGTTTGTTCTGCCAATAACACAAGCACACAGCAATTTATGGGTATTCTGCTCATAGACCTATAAATCTTTGCAAAAACCTGAAAGTTATTCCTAGGTCATATAGAATCTGGATTTGCTGATAGCTATGCATAAGTAAGCAAATCCTTTTGTACTTTTATACTAAGCTTTCCTGTGGTGAGTGGCAGTTTTCTGAAATGGCTGTTCATTGAAACGTGTGAGAAGTGTAAAGGCCTGTATTTTCAGCTTATATACTTTAGGCTTCATGTAACACACAATGAAGTTCAATGGATTTTCTGTTATTAAGGTATTATTATGATTTTCAAGTAACTTGGTAAGTTGAAGCCTCCAAATTATGAACATTTATGATTCTCCTTGTTTACTGAAGAATTACAGTGATTTCTTCGTTCTAATATCAATCTGGATGGTGTCTTTTCATAAAACCTTTCTCTTTGTGTTATGGGATAGCCAGTCCCAGAGAGCACATGTTTTATAGACAAAGGTATTAATTGGGATGGTCATGGTTTACATGTACTGTGACTTCAAAAAAGAACAAATTGCATCATAGAATGGAAAATTAGGTTAAAACTGGTAAGTACCAAATCAAGCCTGGAAAATTTGAAGAAAACCATAATGGAAGAATTGAACACAATATTACGGTGTATTAGTAGTTCCCTGGCAACATTTATTTTTATATTTGCATTACAAATTAATGTGCATGGTATCAATTTCTTTGAGAGCAGAGGGGTGGAAGAAGATCATAATCTGCTTCTGAGCAACTTTATTACAGACTAGGTTTTGTAGAATTTTCTCAGAAAGTATACTGAAATGGTAGGAAAGGTTCCTCTAATCGAATGTGCTAACAGTCTGGCAAAACAGGAAACCTACAAGGATTTAAGAGAGAGGGAGAGGAAAAACAAAAGTTACTACTAATTCTGAGGAATCCAATTTACCAGCACTCCTGAGTAACTGAATTTTTATACATTAACATGCGTCCTATCAGGGAAACTTTGCACTACTAAGAAAAATGCTTAGTTCTTTGTCTTCCATGGAGCATCCTTTGTGCTTTATGATGCCCATCTGCCTTTATTCCCAGAACCTTTCAGTTTTGCACTTCCCTTTTTTTATTATTATCATTATTACTGTTGTTTTTATTATTATGACATTGATACTTCTGCCTGTTTTTTCTTCTCATCTGCATATTACTGTTGGTTCTCTACTTAATGTATTGCACACTGCTAGTACATTTCTAAAAAAAGTGAAAAACCTGCCTCCCTGCTCCTTGGCTCTGCTTTTGGCTCTCTGGTACGCTCTACTTCTCAGCCAGCCTCTGCACTCTCAATGCTGTGTGCGGCAGCCTCTGCTTTCAGTTCACGGTCTCCACCACTTCTTTAGTCTTGCATGACTTTCTAGTTCCTTCTATTTTCTAAAACCCTCCGTTACATCTTCTCTCATCACCTTTGATCCTTGACTCATTTTATCCTTCTTGTCTGAACTTGCTGAGTGGAACTGAAATAAGTGAGGGCATGGGTCCTTAGAGAGATCTGAATTAAGTCCTGGAGTTCAGCGATGCCTGGAATTGGGGCCAGGCAGATGGAGTTGATCCTATTACACAACTTAGAAACAAGAAAAATCTTTTGAATCTCTTGCTCTGCCTCCTTAGAGTTTGTCGTGAAAACTGCAGCCAGTGGAGTAGAGAGATCTGAATGTGGCTGCGTCAAGCAGTAATTTTATATTGACCCACCAGATATGTTGTTGATGATCAGAGGGAACAGCCAGAGTTGTTTTCCGTCCCTATTGTTTAGAAGGAAAGAGGAAAAGTTTAATTTCCAGTTTTCTCTTCACCTTTGTGGCAACATTCAAACAACATGGCAACTGACCTTCCAAAACTGTGGAATGTGCATAACACAAATAATTATAGTGATAAAGAGGAAATCTTAATGTGTGCTATTATTTTCCATGCAGTTCTTGAGCCAGAAAAGTTTTCAATATGTAAGCATATCCAAGCTTAAGGGACTGTATTAATTTCTCTTGTGACATTAGCTAGTATTATTTACACTGTAAGTTTATCATACAACTCTATTTTAAATTAATTTAGATTAGTGAACTGTTCTCAGCTATGGCTGTAGCAGTTGACAAATCTCTACTAATTTTGTAAAAGACACAATTTTCCATCCGTACTACATACGCAATGCAGGAAAGGAAACACAGTCAAAATGCATAAATGGAAACTTGCTTTCCATTGGAAGAAAACGGTGTTAGTCCCTCTTTAATGAATGTCATCATTATTAGGCTTTTGTATTGGGCATGTATTTATGAATTGTATTGTACCAACCTTTTCATCATTAGACTTCTGTTTTACTGTAGTCCTTGATGGAGTCATACATCATCTCACCTATAGCAAGGTAATTATCTGTAGAGGGAGAGTAGCAAAATTTGGTCACATTATGCTTTGGTAACTCTTCGAAGTATGCTACCATGATTTTTAAAGGAATTTGAATTACATGGTGCTCAGAAACTGGAGTCAAGCTGTGGGAGTTATGACACCAGGTATTCAGGTAGCTGTTAAACTGCTGGTGCATGGGAGAATAATTCCTATAGTTTCTTTACAGGGAGTTTTTCCCCCTGTTCCGTAAACAATAGCTGAACGAAGTTAATCTCCTCGTTCCCTTGGTTATATCATGTAAAAGCCTGGTGGAGGGAAATTCCGTACTTTTTTCTTTGAATGCTGGGAGACTCGTAAGAATTTTAAGTTCATCCAGTGTGAGCAGTAAGCCATTTTTAAGGTAGTGGGATTTTTTCTTTAAGGTGAATTTTGCTTTCCTTTGCTTTGCTTTCCTTTCTTTAGCAACAGTGCTGATAGGGTTACATTGAGTTCTTAGGATTTGAGACCTTTTTTTTTTTGTGGACCCCAGGTAGACCTGAGGAAGAGTAGAAGACGACAGCATTTGAGATATGAACATCAGAAAGTGGCTTGATGCCAGTCATAGATGTTTGGTATTTATCTATTTGTATGATTTAACATGTATTAAATGAATGCCATCTGCTGTTGCCTGGCATATACTCGCTAGTCCTCCTGGAGCTGTAGCAGGTATTCTGGTTCTGATGTCTTTGTTTCTTCTTCTGTTTAAATTAATGAGACTTTCAGAGAAAGAGAAAATAAATTTTCTAACACTTTTGTCTTTCCTTCTATTTACTTTATTAATACTAATATTTACTATAATAAAAGGATGAATAAGGAAATTTCTGAGATTTAAAATGTGGAGAAAAAACGTATTAATGGTAATTTATTGTTGTACTATTCATAATTTTCTCCACTTTCTGCACAATTACATGTTATGAATAACAATGCAAAGAGTCAGCAATATAGATTGATGAAGCAAAAAATAACCAGAAGAGCTAAATAAATGTAATAAATTATAATCTGCATTTAGAGCAAATGAAGTTACTGCTGTAAAGTACTTCATGCTTATTGATTATCATTATAAAGCTGTTTCTAATAAACTATTACTTTTGAAAATATTCTCATTATTTTGTGCCTCTATTTAATAACAAGTCCATTAGCAAATTGGGCCATAAAATGATCTTCATAACAATTTTACACACTTAAACAGTAACTTGCTGACTAGGATGACATCTTTTTTTTAATAAATAATACAGCAGTGTTGCTAATTGGACAGAATTACTTCAAATGAAAATATCCACCATTTTTTTCCATGTATTGTTAATAAGACTGAAGGAGCTGGTTGGCTGGATCTCTCTGTACTAAAATGCTGTTGAGTTTTTGTTTTCTATAGATACCTTTGAAGAAATCAGGTCAACTATTTGGTATTGTTATTATGACTACTTTACAAATTGAATACTTGGTTACCAAGCTATTTGGTAATGAAGAGGGATTAGATGCCAAGCCCGAGTTTGGAAAAGATTAGAGCAAATAATTTTTTAATGCTAGCTTTCCAGAGTACTTCTTTAGCTGAAGCAGAGTGATTGTTTTAAACAAATAAAATCCCTCAAGTAATCATTTATTAAACAGCACTGAAGTCAAGTTGGTTTGTTTTTTTTCTGTGAAAGTTTCTGTCAAAATGGTGGCATTGAGTTATATGTTGAGCCACTCATTCCATATGATTAGTTAGTCTGTAAGCCTTTTTGGTTGGCTGGTGTTTCCCTTTTAAAATTGGAATAGCTATTAAAGCTTTGGAAGAAGCTTTATTCTGCAGAACTGGGGCAGCTGGGTTTCCCGTCTGTTTTTACTTGCTGCTTTGCTGCTTTGTATGAATTTTCAGATAGTAATATTGTTTTGGAATAAGTAAAGATACGATAAATGGACTTTATAAATGTTTATGTTTACACAGTTTCTCATTTTCTGCAGTCAGGACTGTCAATAAAAATACACGTGGCTGTCCTGGACCAGGCCAAACAGCCATGATGTATCCCAGTATCATGTCTCCAGATTAAAAGTTATTAAAGCAGGTGCCCAGGGTAGAGTAACAGTGTGGTATTTCCCACAAGGATCTTCCAGTCTCCATCGCAACTCAGTTGTAGTTCCTGTGCATTCAGTTTACCAAAATGGTATTCTTTTTCACAGCCTGATCCAGCCTCCCTCCAGATCCCATGCCAGTTCCCTGTATTTGGAGAATCCCATGGCAAGAAGTACCACAGCTCAACTGTGTGCTGGCAAGGAACCATCCCCCTTTTGTTTATTTCTGAGATCCAGTCAGTCAGAGCTGACATGGTTATCGAACCTGGGAGAGTGGACCAGGTTCTGTCTTCAGTGGGGGAACTCATCTCTCTGCTTTTCTCTTATCATTAGTCACTGTCAGTGAGCTGAAAGGTAAGGGAGTGACGAAATTTCAAGCAGTAAAATTCATTTATACTACTAATAGTATGCTTTACTCTGTTTTAAACATTGTGTTTAACTTCATAAAAAGAAAACAATGATAAAGTTTTTTTTAAATAAAAAAAGATCATTGCATTTAACTCAATCCATGGGAAAATGCTTTGGTCTTCTAGGAAAAATAAAAGAAGCTCTACTCCTGCTTTTAACATTTTGGATTAATGGAAAAGGAGTAAAAGTTTGAAGTCAGCTTTCTCATTGGTTGGCCTAGTTTTCTTGTGGCAGATTGATAGATTTTCCTGCTTCCCTCCGTATTCTTGAACAATAAGAGCATCTTCAGTTTTCCTTGTGTGTTGAGGCCAATATTTTGTGCTTCATTTTGTTGTTGGCACTGTGCATAGTAGAGAGGGAGAGGGTCTGACCAAGAAAAAAAATGTGTTAAATTACAATAACAGCATACCAGTGAAAAAAGGTTTTGGAGGAGGTAAATGGCTCTTAAAGATACAGAGTGCCGATCACTGGTACTTTTTAATTTTTTTTCCAGCTGTTAACAATAGTTTTGATTTTTGAGGCTGGCAGTGTATTTGTTCGGTAAGATTGCAGCATGGTTCTGCTGAATGGTACCACTTTGTTCAAGTTAAGCTTCACTTTTGTCTTTTGATGTATTCTATAGTTATAACATGCTGATAGAAGCTGAGTATTTTGATATTTACTGGATATGGATCACCACTCTTTATCTGAGACAGGAAGGAAATGAGTAAAAGAAACTAGAAGGGGAAAAATTCTCATTTTGAGCCTTAATTTTTTGATTTGGGGGAAACAAAGGTGAAAACATTGACAACATTATTTTTAACTGGATTGCACTTTTTAGCCAAACTGGAAGTCTCCCTGTAATGCTCCCTCCTTGATATGGTCTCTTCCCATTATATTTTGTGGGATCAGCATAAGACTGATGCTCTCTGAATATGTGGCCATAAAACCTGTGATTCATCCCTGTCTCAGGGCTTAGGGCAGGCTGCTATGCTTTCACCTTTTGTTTGTTACTTTGTTCTGCACCATTTACCTGATTTTTGAGCCCTACTGCTGACTACCATACGGTTTCTTTTCAATGTGCTTTTTTTGGGGGAAAGGGTGTTTTGATTTGGGTTTTTTGTTCTTAACCTGTAAATTATGGGAGCTACTTTCCAGGAGCTGAGCAGTGGGAGAGTCCTCTTCCTGAGCCTTTAGTAGGAAAACCTTTGCCAGTTTTGACCATTCAGGGTGCATAATGTCTGCTAGATGAACCCTGACAGAGGCAGACTTAGACCCTATCAACTGCATCGGTGCTTCTTACAGCAGGGCAAAATGCTTAAAATTCAGATCATTTCCTCTCTGTGTGTATGGTTTGAGGATTTACAGGCCACACAGAGGACATCCTGCCCAGTCATCAGACACAGATCTGTTCTGCCAGGTACTTTATACAGGTCTGGAGAAATGTGTCTGTTGCTGACAGTAAGTCAGAGTCGAAGGCTGTCCTGCAGCAGTGGCCTCCACTGTGGGATCCTGATGGGTTCCCCAGCCCTGAGTGAGGGTGTGGTTATAGGGAAGTGTCAGCTTACTTTGAGCTTGCAAGTGTTATGTTAAAATACTATTTTTTTGATCTGGTTTTGCAGAGTATTGTAATAGAAGTTACTCTGAAGAGACATACAGATCACTGAAGAAGCAATATTTTGTTAAGGTTAAGTTGCCAGTGTTTAAAAGAATAGTCAGTAGGGATGGGGGTGAAAATATAATTCAATATCCTTTCCTCCCCTGCTTTTCTGTGATTTTCTATAAGTTTAAGTGATTAAGAAGAAGATTCCTATAAAATTGGGATTGAATTCAGCATCAATAAATTCTAAGTGGAAAAGGGAGTGTGGAACATCTTACACTTTGATTGACACTGAACGAGGCACTCTGGAGGTTTGATACACCCTGTGAAAATGAAAACTCAGCAGTAGCCAACGTGTAACAGAATGAAACATCTTGTTCTATCTGTATAAACCCACGGTGGTGCACCTGCATCTTGGATGCTGATTCTGACACAGTTCTGATTTTTCCTTGTCAAAAAGGGCATAACAGGACAAGGAAAGGTATAGAAATCTGCAGAGTTGTGGGAAAGCTTGTGTGTGAAGAATCGTGAATAGCTGAGGGGCTTTTATCCTGAAAACCTCTCAAGTGTGCTAAAAGCAAATGGGGAATGCTATTCATTATTTTGCATATTATAGCACTGAGGAGGCAACAAATTATTTGATTGGAATTTCATAAGAAATAAAAAGTAGGCTAGCTGCAGGGCTTCTTACTGTAGTTTTTGTATTCCTGTATCTTCTCTTGACCACTGTCAAAGACAAGTGAGCTGAAAGGATTCCATTCTGACCTGCTCCTGATGACTTCTTGCTATTCAGTGTATTTATTTGCAATCCAGATGGAAAATACAAAGTTCTCAGAAGACAGTTGGGTTGAAATGGTTACAGTCTGGGGCAGCTCTGTAGAGTAACATGGATCACTTGGTGAGCTGGACTTGATAGATGAGCACTCATTTTAACATGGCCAAGAATGTTGTCATATTTCCAGAATAAAGAAAGTAGTTTGCACTTGCATGTTCCAGAAAACAGTTCCAAAATTGTGTCACTGAAAAGCAGTTAATTATAATGGTGCATAATCAGTTAAACATCTGTTTGTGGTGTGATATTACTAAAAGTGCAGTGATAATATCGTCTTGGATCCAAAAGCAGGGAATAAAAAGCAGAATTAAGGAATGTTACGTTTGTTTGCTACTACTGAGGGAAAAAATTACCAGAAAAAGTTATATTTTATAGTTTCAAGCATGATTTAAGGACTGCAGAATCTGTGCTGTATTCTTGAATGTGTTCTCATAAATCTGTTAGTTGTTTGAAATCAAGAGGTTATTTGATCATGTCCCAGAGGTGGGTACACAGAATAAAGATGTCTGATGTCAAAGATATTTAATTTGGGAAAATAATGAGGTACAGTAATTGAGAGCTCAAACCAAATGCATTCAGAATAAGAATGTCAGTGAAAATCTAAGTGAGGGTGATTAACCTTTGGAAGACATAGGAACTGTAATGGATACTTCTTACCTTCTTAAATTAAAACTGAACATTGTAAAAGTTCAACAAGTTAGTGGCTTGACATGGTTATTGCCCAGTGGGGTTCTTAGCTTGACGCAGTGTGGTCACATTGGTCTCTTCTAGGCATTAAGATAAATGAATGATGAAAAGCTACTATTAGTATGTATTCACATGTACTTATATGAATGCCACCAAACCCATGATTTTGGGTACGGACATAGGATGTGCAGTGTTTCTTTCTGTACAGAAGAAGCTGCCAATCTAGTATAATACTTGTAAACGTGTGACTCATTGTTTTTAATACAGAAGTAGAATCCTTCTAGTATCAAAATAGTGTTGTTGACTGTACAGTAGTACACTGTGTATTTGGAAATACTTAACGCTGGATAGTTTCCAAGTGTCTTTTGGCTTGACACTGGCAAACATGTTCACCAGGTGTACTTCATCTGTGAATAGTTCTGCTTTGAATTCTGCCAAATACTCTGACTCTAATTTAACTCCTGAGATGTCAAACCCAGTGGTTTTAATGCTGTTTATTACTTGATGGTATCCAACAAATTCAGTTTCTCCATCAGATTTAATCCTTGCCACTTTACCTAAAAACTATTGGCAATTAAAAAATATTAGCATAAGAAATTGCAGTTTGAAAATAATCAAACTGTGTCTACCTTCATCTGTAATGAACTGTATTTCTGTTTTCCCTGTCTGTTGCTGCCAGTAGAATTTTTATTGGGTGGTGGGTGTTGGTAAAGGGGATGCTGCTAAAACCCAATATAGCTCTTAAGTCAGTGTATAGCAGCTTTATTGCAGAGATGAAAGTCGTGAAGAGCTTTGTGATTTGAATGTTACCATCCTTTGATCTTTAAGTTATTCATTAAGTTTAATGTTTCAGTACCTACTGTTTTTAAGGTCTTCTTCTGTACCCTGTATTTTAAATTTATAAAAAAAAAGTTATTTCTGTAATTTGGCACCGTTTCTTTCCTCTACTAGGAAATGCGGCCTTTTAGCCATTTTAAAAAGATTTTCTCTTGGACTTTCTTAGTATTATTAAAAATAATTTATGCAACAATGAAGGTATTTTTTATAATTTATAAACATAGGCTGAACCAGTTAGATGTCTGCTCTTTTCACATCACCTTCAGTCAGGTTTACAACTAGTTGGAGAACCTACAGCTACATCTTGTGTATGTGAAATTAGTGTTTTTTACTTACTGAGATGACAGCTGTTAGAAAGACCATATTAATCACACTGAGGATTCACTGGTAAATTCTTATGTAATCTAGGATTACTTTTGTATTATTGATGGATGATCTCTCGTATAGCAGGTATAAGAATATACACTGTATTATACCAAAAGTCTAATGCCACAGGAGTAATCCAAGGTATTAGAGGAAAGGAGAAATCTTCATGCTGGCAGGTCTTTAATCGTGAATGTTTTCTAGACAATTAAATTATTGCTTCTTCAGTTTGGATAGTAAAGATATAGGGAGGGGATTTCACAATGCAGCTAGCTTTCAGCTTTCTGCTGTGTAAAACCACTGCTGATAATTTGGATTTAAATTCAGATACAGTGTATATGTTGGGGAAAAGTTATGTTTAAAACAAAAAAGTAAAACCCCCGCAAAACACTTAAAACACTTGAAACCAGCAAGCTTTTTCCTCTTTGGTAACTTAAAACTGGCTTTCCTGGACAATGTGCAAACTATTATAAAAATATTCAAGAGCAAAGTCCTTTGCCAGAATTCAGTAGCAGGATCTTGAAATGTTTTTATGGCATCCATGCTGCAGGCATTAAAGAAAGCTGCTGTTCCCTTCCTCTTCGCTTCACCTCTAGTGTCTCCAGATGCTGTACTGATACTCTGGTGTTGGTAAAAATTATTGCTACCCATTTCTGCAAACAGGTACCATTTTCACCAGAAAAGCCTTTCGAAGTCACGTCAGTTTAATGGCGCCATTAATGGGATCCGTATGGAAAGGGTTTATGGTACAGCATGTATGATCAAAGATTGCAAGACTTACTTAATACACTGTGTGTATTTACACAGCATTTTGATGGAGTGTGTATCAAAATGTTATTGTCAATAAATCTTGACAACAGCCAAGCTGAGAAAATACAAACTGACAATAGTATCTGGCACGTGAGTAGCAGAAGTTATACTCCGGGGATTTCTTAAAAAATAAGAGGATATTGAATATCTTAAACCAAACTTTTTCTGAATTTAATTCTTCCCAGGACACATAAATTGTATATTTAGGCACTTATGTTATGAGCCTTGTGAGAGTGATAGCCGCAGTTTTTGGGACTTTCATCAAGAACAGAGAGTGCACAACATGTTCTGTGATCTTTCAAGGTGACTAAGATCTTATTTTACTTTAATAAATATAGAAAGGGGAAACTTGCTCGTATCAGTCTGACAAAAATACATCAATAGATCCTTTAGTGAAGGATAATAGCGTAGTATTTGATTCCTTTTAAACATGTTTGTGAGAGAGGTAATTTTCCATTTTCTATAGTGAGAAATCAGCTCCATGTAATTGTTTCAGCATTCAGAGTCAAGATCTGTTTGTAAAAGAATGTTCATTATTTTGCTATTTTTAAAAATACTAAAAATACAAATTTTAAGTTAACCATAAGAAATGTTTTGTGTAGTCTGTGACAAAAATGTGATACTACAGTAGTTACCTTCTGGTTTGAGTACCCTAAACAGTGTGCATGTTGATCTAATTTTAGCATTTACCAGAGTCTGTAGTCTTGTTTAAAGCAAAATTTACACTTCTGTCTGTAATATTTGTTGTTCTGAGAGTGTAGTTGAAAACAAGTTCAAGTTCTGTTTTATTTATGATACAAATAATTTGTGGAATCAAAGTTCATGTTGTATTTTATAGCTAACACTCTCATTTTTGTGCTGGTAAGATACATGTTGATGTTGTTCATAAATGACATTCAATATTTAGGAACAGTTAAAAACCCATACAAAGCAAAGCACCTTACTGAGTCAGACTGTTGGTCCTCTAGACAAATGTTATATCTCTGAATTCTGTCATTTGAAAAGTATGAATTTTGTTTGCAGGATTATTATTTTTGAAATGAAAAAAAAAAGAGAGAGGGAGCAGTGGTGATGCACAGCTTGTGGGAAAGCATCATACAGATTCAGGTGACCATTGTCAATAAAGTGAAAGACCATCCTTCAAGTAAACAATAGATACCTCTTTAGTTGCAGAGGTAATGCTCAATGATTCATGTGCACTTCCTTTCAGTCCTATTGCATTTTTTCATCTACCTACCATGTTATTGCCCTTTTCTCCCATTGCAGTAATACACAGAAGAATAATTGTGCTGGATTTCTTGCACGTGCTGTAAGGGAAATGACCAAAGAATTTATTATTTTTTATACATGAGAAGTCAAAGATAATGTGATAAAATGGCAATAGCTCCTGATGATAAATATGCATCACTGCATTGCTTTCCCAGGCCTCACAAATGACTTGTTTGTAGGGCTTGTGGCAGAGATGTGAGAGGGAGGGTTTTGGGGGAGGCCAGTTGTCATAGTTTTTCAGTGTTTCCAACAAGTTCCAGAAGCTCAAGTACGGAAGCTCAGTAATCTGTAAGTAAATTAACTGAGCATCTTCTGTGCTTTTTGGCTGTACTTTCATCTGACATCCCTGGGATGGGGATGATGGTGATCAGAAGGAAGTATCTCCTTCATCACAATGTAAAGTATGTAAGCTGCTGTGATAACACTTGAGGACGAGAATGTACAGTGCCTTAATTTGCCTGGAAGTTTTGTCTGAGGTAAAGCTGGCTGTTCAGCTGGAATTTCCAGGCACCTGTCACCCAGCAGGAGGGCAGATGGTGAGCAGGTGCCTGGCAGCCCAGGGCATTTGTGCAGGGCTCCAACACAGGCAGGGCTGTGGATCCATGGGGCAAAGGAGCCGACGATAAGGACTGAGAGTCCATCCTAGAGAGGTTTTATTTGTAACTCTGGAGTATTAAATGCTGCTGTAGAACTCCAGTTTGTGTACTCTGGGGATGAGGGGGAATGTGTGCTTTTATTTAATTTCAGACTAGGTCTGGTTTGGTCTCACAGACTGAATGCTTCTCTCCTTCTGAAAGGCATTAGATGCATTCCTGGAGCAGAATTTGAACTTGATTTCACCCACAAGAAATCCCATCAGCATGCTCAGAGGCAGCACTATGCCACAAACCAGAACACAGAAGTGGGAATGAGCAGGATTCCCTTCAAAGCATGCTCATGTCCTGAACTCAACAAGACACCAGCAGGGGGACACCATGGTGATTGCTGAGAAACCAGAATCGGTGGTGGAAATTTTGATACAAGTCAAACGTAATGAGTTTTCAAAAAGCAATTCTCAGACAAACAGAAAAAAGTACCCCCACCAAATTCCCCCACTAACTGTATGGAAGCGATGACATGGGGAGGTCTGGATTAAAGCCCTTCGTATTTCTGATACATCTTCCATAGTAAAAAGACCTTTGAGTTCTCTTTGGGAGCAAAGGGTGTAGGCAGATCTTCAAAGCTTTGGCCAACTCGCAGCCCTGTTACGCTTACTTGAAAATTACTTGACATGGTTTTATATATTAGTTCAGAAATTCTGCGGGATTCTATGTTACCTGCACTCCTCAGTGTTCCTGTGTATTGGGTCTGGCTGAGATGGAGTTCATTTTCCCACAGCAGGCCTCACAGTGCTGTGCTTTGCATTGGTAGCTACAAAGGTGTTGATAACACACCAGTGTTTTGGCTACTGCTGAGCAGTGCTGGCACAGCATCAACACTGTCTCGCAACATTCCCTCCATCAGTAGACTGATGGTGGACAAGATCCTGGGAAGGGACACAAGTAGGCCAGCTGACCCAAACTGACCAAAAGGATATTCCATACCATATGACATCAGCTCAGATAAAAAACCTAAGACAAGAAGGAGGAAAGGGGACATTTGTTGTTTACAACGTTTGCTTTCCAGGATAACTGCTATGCATGCTGAAGCCCTGCTTCCCAGGAAGTTACTGAATATCATTTGCTGATGGGAAATTGAGAATAAACTTTTTGTTTTTTTCCCTCTTTGCTGGTGCGCACTCAGACTGCTCTTTTGCTTTAGCAAGCTGCCTTATCTCAACCTACCAATAATTTTTCATCTTATTTTCTTTCCCCTGTCCAGCTGGTAAGGTTAGTGATAGCGTGGCTTGGTGGGCACCTGGCATCCAGCCAGGGTCAATCCACCATGTCTTGGTAGCCCATGTCGTATTTTTGTCCATCTCTGGCTTATGCTATGGCACGACAGAGCTCGTGAAGGTGAATTAATTATACATCTTGCAGTGCCTGGGATGAAATGATTTTGTATATATTGGGATCATTTGTGAAATACTCACTGAAAGTCTTATTAAATATAATATGAACTAGGGGCACTGAGGTGCATTCAGAAGCTTTTGAAAAAATCAGCTAACCTATTTGCATATGCCAGTATTTTGGATAGTGCATTTTGAAATGATTAAGGTATTTAAAAAGGGAGGAACTATTTTCAAACTGCTTTG
The DNA here is from genome assembly GCA_035584735.1 of Pseudotriccus pelzelni. Lineage (NCBI taxonomy): Eukaryota > Metazoa > Chordata > Aves > Passeriformes > Tyrannidae > Pseudotriccus > Pseudotriccus pelzelni. The sequence goes on along the minus strand of JAWMRA010000162.1, from coordinate 21,525,816 downwards.
CTTTGTGTCTTGCAATATTATTATTTCCTATTACTTCAGGTGATGACCAGAACATAAATTAAAGAGCTGTGTGCATAAAAAGGAACAGCAAAAAAAGAAACAGGTTCCTCACAGCTGTTATGTAAGACATCTGAAAATCTTCTGACTTTGATACTTAATAGATTTTTAGGACATTTGTTCATACTGTTTTGATTTACTACTGTAACTTTTAATTTTAACGTGTTATATCAGATAGACGATACATGGAGCTCTTGAACTGACAAATACAGGTTAAAAATCCTTCTACTGAAAAAAAGGAATTATTATAAGCAACGTTATGTCATCATTTATTAATGATTGTTAATTTTCCCTCATGTTTTCTTTTTTTCTGCTGGAAAGATTTTATTTGTAGCTTATCTAGCACTTCTCAATGGTTTTCTAGCTGTAGCTGGCACCAGCCAGTCTGGTCTACTAACTACAACAAGGTAATGCTAAAAGTAAACAGAGCAGCCACGGGGGTGCTTAGTAACTGTACATTAGAAGAGGTGTAACACTTAAGAAAAATACTTGTGCACTGCTTTGCCTTTTGTGCAGTTCTTATCCAGTTCATGTGCTTACTGGCTAGTCATTCTCGCCTTCTGAAGAATTTGGGATCACATCCCATTTTATTAAGGTTTTGGGTCCTCCTTGGTCAGCTTTGATGCCCATTCCTGTCTGCCTTAATCCAAACTGGAAAAAGTAGCTTTCTTCTCTGTGGCCACTCTCTGCATTGAAGTGTTGCTCTGACAGTAGAGGTTCTGATGAGAGAATAAGCATAAAGACAGTAACAGTGATGCCTTCAGATGGTAAGTTATGAATTAAAAATAACAGGTGTGGTCCCCAATGTCACTTAAGGATAAGAATGTGATGGATTTGAACAAATATGCTCTGGTGATTCAACTGGTTTCGCATGAAAACTTGTCATTATTGTTTATTTATAAAGTACCGTGAAGATGTGCTGGGTTTCATAAATAATCTGAGAAGTAGAAGGAGAGGCCAAAGATACTAAAACTATAAAGGATTTTTAAGTACAGCTTCAGTTCTGCAGTTCTTACTGAAGAATTAAAATCACAATTCTTTTATATGGATTTATATGTGATAGTTTGTAGATTACTATATTGCATCACCATGGTTGTGTGTTTACCTCTGTCATTTTATTCCATGAGTAAGTAAGTTGACTGGTACAATATATTCAGTAGACTTTGAAAGCAATGCAGTAATATCAAGTCTTCAAATCCATGTTAATTACAGCAATAATATTTTGAAAGTCTGGAGACCAGAAAAAATTATTCCCAGGAGAAAGCCAACAGTTCCAATGAATTAACCTTCAAAGAATGATTTCAAGTATAAAGAAGTAAGAAACCTCTTAGATGCTGATAAATCAAAATTACCTGGAATTTTATTTTTATACAGTTGTAAGAACATGGATTTAAACTGTCTATGTTAGAAGAGAATTAAGTGAAGAATGTATTTTAATACTTTAATGGTACAGTGGTTTTTTTACACACAAGTCATTATCATATATCATTACTTTTGATACTTTTATTAGATACGTATGCATTGAACCAAGAAAAAGTAAAATTTTTATTTTATTTCTCAGGAGGGAAGAGGTAGGACCAAATGTTATCCTTGGCAGGCATAAGGACTGGCAAAATTTAGTCCACGCTTGATATTTTCAAACTGTTCATGTTTTGCACTTTTACCTACTGAGTGCTGATGAAATATCACGATTTGCCTGTTGGGCACTCTTGGATTAAAACCCACAATTTTTACTTTAACTTCTTTTAACATACAAATTTCGTAATACAACAGTATTTCTCTTTTTACAAAACAACAACAGGTCTCAATTTAAATAATTTTACTGAACCAGTTAATTTGGAAAGATCAAGCTTCCATTTTTCCTTTTCTGTGCTGCAATAATATTTTTGAGTTTGATAAAAAAAGCCTAATCTGATAAATTTTTACACTTGGACTGTATAAAGACTACTTATGCCCCTTCAGACCTCTTTTTGACAGGAATGTCTAAAAACTTAATACTCTGAACTTCGATGAGAGACTAGAGACATCATACCCAGTAAGCGAAGAGGGAATAACGTGAATATACTGGCATAAAGAGCAAACAAATACATTGAGAGGATATAATGAGCAGTAAACTTAAGAGGGATCTTTTAGTGAAATTGTAAAGGAGGTGAAGGAAGTAAAATTTAAGTATGGCACAAGTGTAACATGAAAAATACTATTTGCAAAAATGTTTATCACTGCAGTATAAAAAATGAAACCAAGTTAAATACTCTGAGACAAAGTTCTTTGATTGACATAGAAGTAACTAAATGATGCAGTGAATTTAGCTGATGTGAAAGACAAATTGCTATACTTAAATAAACTATATCTGAACGCTGGGACTGACATTGTCAGAGCACATAATATAAAGCTTTAAAAGGAAATTTGGAAAAAGAAATGTACAATGAGAAAATATGTTTACCCTGGAGCAGATTAAAAGTGCTGCAGGCATGCATTAATTGATGCTTTGGAGTAATAAGCTGACTGGGGATGGACATGAAATAATGGGGGACTTTTTTCTTTAAAGTGTGCAGAACTTCACATAGTCAGGAACAGGTTTGTCAATGTACAAAAAAATATATCAATCAGCAAGATAATTCCTGTATTTTACTACCAAAACCAATCAGAAATGTATTTTAAATGTAAGGAAAATGCAAGAAAACCCTCATGAATGCTGATGGAAGTAGTTAGCTTGTGCTGCTGGTTTTGTTTGTTAATTTGCTAAGTGCTGATACATGAAACAAAGTTCATACCCTTTTTATTTATTGGTGCATGTCAGCTGCTGGTTATAATACAACATGTGCTCAGGACAATATATGCAGGGAAATATTTATTTTGATTTTTTTGGCAAGTTCAGGTCAGCTGCACATTTTGTTATTTTATTTTTTTCTTCCCTCTACTTCCTTTGAGTCAGGAACCATAGCTTCCTGTAATGTGGCTTTTGGATATTCTCTAAGGAAATTGAATTTCTGGATTCCAGAGCTGCCCATCTCAAGTTCAAGAGCTCTTCTTTCTTCATGAAAACATATTTATGAAACTATTTAGCTTAGGAAAAATTTAATCAGCTTTATGAAAGTTCTTTCTCTTTAAACCTAGTAGTACAGCTGAAGAAATGTAACAATAAAGGCACGTCACTGAAGCTTAGAAAACTGTCTTGAATGTTCATAATAACACTGTAGGATTTAGGAATTTGTATTCCTTTTATTATAGAATCAAAGCCACCTCTAAATATAGAAATATTTTGCCTAGTTTACAGACTTAACATTCCAAAACAGTATGCCCAGGAGCTCCACCTTTATTCTGAGCTTATGGAACTGTTAGGAGCTCAGTAGCCTTCTGTGGGAACAGAGTGAATGTTGAAAAGAATCGTGTCTGGTTGGAATGCAAACTTACTGTAATTTTTTAAGTTATGCTGCATGTTAGAAAGTAAGCTACTGGAATTTTCACTTCTTTAAGCTGTAATTCATTGGGGAATGAATGAGGATAGTGGTGGTTTGCAGTTGATTTTTGCTGTTCATTCTTTCTGAACTCTGCAGCTGCAAAATTACGCAATATAAACTATGCAGCTAGAAATTTTACATGTCTTATGAATATTATATGCCTTGGGCTAATACAGCTTATAAAATCTGGTGGCAAGCTTAAATAAATATAAATGAAATAGTATCAAGTGTACTGCATAAGCTTGTTGATACTGACAACGTCATTTAACTTATATTCAGGCTAAATAAGAACTCTGTTAATCTTATCCTTGCTTGCCTCTTGAAGCCCAAAATAATTTTGTATATATTTTTAAAAACAATTATGTAATAAATTGCTACCTAAAATGTGTAACTGCTGACTAGTCAGTGGTTAGCTGATGATTTACAGATGGGAGTGAGATGATCCAGTTTGCAGGCCACGGAGCTTTTTATAGTTCTGGTGTATCATTTGGATAAAATTGCAACCCTGGATGCTTTAGAAGAAGGGTGATCAAGTAGTTAAGTGAAGTACCTCGTGTTAGGTTACTAAATCTGTTCTTTATTTGACTGTGGTGAATATGCTGAAACTTTCTGGGACATTCATTAAAACATCTGTCTCTTGGGCATTTTTGGAGAGAATACGAAAATCTAGAAAGTGTGAGAAAGTGATAAAAAGTCAATTCACTCAATCCACTTCAATAATTTAAGTCTAATCCTGTTCTTTGCCTCAGTACCTCTGTCCTGGGTCTTCTTCCCTTGGCCTCTTCTGGCTGTTGCCTGTAGTCTGGGACCTCACTTCCACGTTGCACGGCAGATGCTGAGCTAAGCTTACTCTGATGAAGGTTTCTGAAGCATAGACATTGATATTCTGCATCGGTAAAATGGGTACTCTCTGAGAATATTTTAGCTCTGAGCAAGGAGTTTAATGGGGTGAGCAATTGCCTAGAAACATGAAAAAAGATTTCTGAACTGATCTAGATTTCAGTGAGACTCAAGTATTAAACCAGTATAATTTAACATGATTTTGAAAGTGTCAGGCTCAGATGTGAAGACAGTCTTGTTGTTTTTAAGTCTCTTTTAAAATTATTCATTTTGTAAATGTACAAAAGCAGAAATAATACCTAAGATAAAAGAGATGTCTGAAACAAAAAAAATAGCTAAGTACAATGTACAGAGCAGCCCTGTGATCGTTGCTCTATAGTCACATGCAAGGGAATGTTGTAACCTGTATTACTTGCTCTTTAATAATGTTACAAGCTTTAAAAATATATAAAATAGAGATATATTGAAGAAAAAAATAACTCAATCTGAAAAGCACTTATCTGTTATAGACAGAATCAGTGTCTGTGGTAAAATCTTGTATTTCTGGGTCAGGTGGTGTTAACTGCGTCCTCAGTGGGTTTATATTCTTTTGGCATTCTCCAAATGAGGTTGGTAGTTGACTCTTTTATTCAGTTCAACTCTGAGGTCTTTCGGGAAGTTGTTAGGCATTAATTTTGCTATTTTATCCATATTATTCTCCTCCTTCCCTCTTTCTTGATAGTTGAACAGATGTTATAGCTGTGCAAGTATCTGATTGCAGGCTCTAGTGCTAGCAGTAGGTCCTTCAAATTCTGAAATGAGCTTTAGAAACAGTCTTTAAAAGGTTTACAAGAGTAACCGTCTTATTTGGAGTGCAAACCATAATTGGAAATGTGATTTCATCTACTTTAAGATAAATTTGTGGTCACACGAACTGTAGTAACAGTGATTTATCACACTGTAAAAGATTGGTGCAAGCTCAAAGACTTACCCAAGAGTGAATGTTTTCATGAGAGTTACTGCCAAGGCAGGTATAGGGGAGGTTTTGTTTTTAATACCACAAATGATTTAGTTGATCAGAGTGAGAGCAGACTGGCAATTTATAATTGACAGACTAAGTTAAATCTTTCTGTCAGGCAGTATTAGGTGTGAAGGAAAGGTCAATGAATGCCATCACAGTTTTTCATTGCTTTTGGTAGCCAAGTACCTACATAAAAGTCAATGTAAAAATTTCACCAAGTGACAACTGACTTAACCCTTCCTGCACCAATTCCAAATGCAACCATTTGCCGTGAGCTGTTACACCCATTAAATGAAAGTACTCATTATTGGCTGAGTTCAGTTGTCATCTTAATCTACAAGAATGGCTGTATATTTTCAAAACTTGTGCCCTTCAAATATATATAGAGATTATATGTAAAGAAATTTTGACAGTCAAAATCTTTCTTTCAACCCAGGTACTTAAAGTACTCTGTAAAGGTGTCATGGAGTCCAGCAATCTTTTTGATTTATTCTCTACACTGAAGAGAGAGCTTAGAATACAGCAGACATCTGACACCTTGGTGGAGTTCTGGAGATGTGTTCTGAGGCAGGATTTCTTTGCTGATGCCTTTAAATGGTGAACTCTGTGGATCAGCAGCCAGATTTTCTTGTGCTGGATTTTAAGTCTGTTGGCACACAGTGTCTGCTAAGTGGAAGTGATTTCAGGCTTTACAGCGTGAATTTGCAAAGTCAATACTCTGTGTACCATATTCCCGTCCTTTTAATCTTGTCTGATCAAACCATGTCATGCTATTGCTGAATTTCTATCAAATGAAGATGAGATGGTAGGGTTTTACTGAAATGCGACTGTTTTAATGGAATCTGTAAAATGAATATATGTATGTGTGTTGGCTTTCATACACAGTTATTTAATAAGAAGCTCGGGGTGAAATTAGCTTTGCCTAAACAATGCTAGGGTTGTCTTTAGCTTTCCTGAGTTGATTAATGCATCTCAGCTAATTCTTGCTCAGAGTTTTTGTTCTCATGGTAGTTTTCGGCTCTGCAATTCTCATTCATCCTAATGCTCAGGTTGAAATCAGTGAAGTGGGAGGGAGAGTTGTAGCCTGAAACTCCGGAAATTTGATTTTTTTGCCAACTCACCCAGAAGTCCAAAACCACATGAATAATTCTCTTTCTGGCACTTTGGTTGACTTTCTGTGGAATAATAATACTTAGAGAAATGGGTGTAATTTTAAGGGTAAAGAATACTTAGATGTGCTTTATAAAAAAAAGAACAGTAGAGCTCCCAGTGGTAGGAACCTAATCAAGCTCATCTCATTTTTTTGCTTCTACTGGATCACTCTGGATTTTGTCTTTGATCTTAAAGCCTGTGTGAAAGCCAAATACTTTTGTTTCCATTATTCCTTTGCTTCTGATCTAACTATTTTATTTTGCACTGGAAGCTAAGGGAGCTTGAAATCCTGTGTTTATTCATGTTCTATGCTCTTATCCAGAAAAATTATTGCAAAATAAATATAGTTTTAGTTCCGTTCTGCTACAACCAGTGAGAGAAGGCTTTGCAATGAAAAATAACCCTTGACACTTAGCATAATTCATAAGGCAGTTTGCCATTTTAAATGTTCCCTTAAAGAAGGCTAAGAAAATTCTGTTGGCCAAGGAAAATGCCTTCAGAGTAAGAAATTATTTATATCCTCTAGTATGCATATTAGAGTAATAAAAAAGGGCACAGCAGATACTGCTTTTACTTTTCTATGATTCCCTTTTGGTCCTGGCTATATGAAACTAGTTTAGTGTAGTACTTTAAGGGTTAAAAAATTTTTCAGTACACGGTCTTCAGATGCACGTGTATCACAATAGATGGCTGTTCTGTCGTTCATTACTGTAGATGTAAGAAACATCAAAAGCAGTTTAAAATTTCAGTTGTCTTGGCTTTGCGGAATCCCAAGATAATGTCTAAGTATCTACATAGTAGTGTCTGAAGGGTAACACATCCCCTCTGTAGGAGTGATTAGTCTGATAAAGGAAACATTTTTGAGTGGTACATCTCCAACATCCGTAACTCTGAAGTGACAGAAATTTACAAATAGAGTCTTTGTAGACAGAAGTATGAAAATAACATCCAGGAAACATGCATTTCTGTTTATTTTATTAGAGAAATGAAAAGTCATGCTTGTATCGAGTATGAGATTATTCAGCAGCAGTTGTATATCTTTTAGTTAAGAAGTGCTTCAGAGCTAACAGTCTGAATATTTTGCTGTGAGAAGAGCCCTCAGGGAGTCATGGACACTCAAAATGAAGCTGCTCAATGAGATTCCCAAATCCTTATTCTGCTTCTGACTTACTGCTACCTGAAGGAAGCTCTGAGTGAATGTGAATGCCCTGTGGACGTGGGCTCAGCCATCAGCAGGTTCTGGCGTTTTCCCAATCCTAGATACATGGGGACTGTGTCAAGTCCTGCCACGCTGCTCGCGTGCTTGGGGAATCCTGACTTCTTTTCCTTCTCAAAAGCAGTTGACAATCCCAAAAGTTTGTTGTGAGCTCCAGAGGAAAGGAATGGAGTGTACTGCAGGGGTAACTGCTGTGCCCTCCTGCGGCAGGGGAGTGTGGGGCTCCTGCCATGTCAATTCTTACGTTTTGGCGTTCTGAGGTCTGTTACAGTAGAGTACCTAGAGTTTCCGAGTTTGAGAGGGAGAAGGGAAGCATTGCAGAAGTTATGACTCAGGGTATTTCTGGGGGGGGGGGAAAAAGAGCTGTTTTTCTAAGGATTCCTCTGGTGTGCCTAGATGGCACACTTCGGTCACAGGGTTTTTTTGTCTTCTTTTTTTTTTTTTTTTTAATCTGCATTATCTGTGAACTCCTTGTTTTAAAGAAAATTGACAACCAGACTTCTCAGAGATGGAGATTTTAAAAAGTGCCAGATTTGTCAAAAAGTAATTCTAGAGTTGTCACCTTGAAATAAGATGTATTTTATAGGTATAGAAACATTTTTTAAATGAATGGAAAAGGAAAGCAGAGCATGACACAGTAGGTAATATTGCTGTAGGTAGACAACTGGTGTACATGTGTTAAGCTTGGCTTCAGGTATGTTGTTCTTATGGGAGTGTGTGCTTACCTTGCTGTGAAATGCTTTAAGGTAATGTTCTGTTATACTAGATAAATATTCAAATTGGTTAGACCAGAATCATACACAATCATTGAGCTATTGTTATTAATATTATCCCTAGTCTATACTGAATATAATTGGTTTTACTCAGGAGCAATTAGTTCATGATTGCTTGTCTTATGTGAAGGATTTGGAATAAGAATGTTTCTTTTTAGTCTAAAAGTGCCTAAAAATATATATTTGAAGTATATGTTGGTGCTTGTGTTACGATTTTAAAAGAGTTTATTTTTGGAAATGAAATTCCTGCTTCTACCTAATCTTTAATGCACAAAGCTTTCAGGAAGCTTGGAAGAGGAGGACTTCTGATATCTTTTAACTATTCTGTGGCACTTTTGGAGGCAAATTTGTGTCATCAGTTTCTGTGTTTCTGTAAATGCCTTTCTGATGTACTATAAGAACTTGGAGTCTGATGGAAGGTCAGTAAACAAATTTCAGAGAAAGGAGCCTAACAAGCAAGGAATACCAAAGTTAGGTAAATTCAATAGAGGAAACACAGCAGAAATAGATATTTAAATGAAGCTTGAAGGAAAATGATCATATTTACTCTCTCTTTAGTCATTGTAATAACATAGAGGGGAAAACTGATTGAAACAACACTGAAATATCCAAGTTTGATGTTACAAACCTTATTGGATAATCCAGAGAGTGTATGTTACAAACCTTTTTTTTGTTATCATCTGGCAGCCTTTAGGATATGTTACATGGTTTCAATCTAAATTCAGTAATGGGATGTTTGTACTAGCTACTTGCTGCCTTAAATGCTATACATTAGCTATCTCCTATGCTAACAGAGTAAGCACAAAATGATGATCTGATAAGTGTCACTTGTGCATATAAACAGTAAAGAAGTAAGAGCTATGTGTGTTGCATGTAGTACAGTTATAAATGAGAAAATAGCATTTTAATGGAAAAGAAACAGATGGCTGCCCGTGCTGATTTTGGCTGTTACTAGAATTGTCTGTTGTGCTCTGTACTTTCCTGTACTTTCTTGTCTTTTGTGGATAATGCATCATCCATACTGGTACATGCCACTGTCCGTTACTCTAACAGGGGCTTACCTGCAGAGTGTATGTCTAAGCTATTTATTTTAGGCATTATTTAAGAACATGATCTCTTTTGGTCGTTCTACTTCAAATGGGTATGCTGCTTTCATAAAGAACAAAAGTTGTGTATCACTTATGGACCAGTTAAGTAAATAGCTCAGAAGAAACAATCTTTAACTTACTTTAGTACTAATAGCTGTATTCTCTTCTCGGACCCTGCTTTTGTTTCTTTTGTGCCTTTTATTTCTTCTATTCTTTCTGAAGACAGCCTCTGTTTTTAAAAAATAAGTAAGTGCAACTGGTCTAACTTATCCTTTCATGTAATTTCAGGCATCCCTGAAAGGTGTTATCACTCTTATTATTTATTCAAGGATCTGAAGACACTTCTGAAAAAACAATAAATTATTCTGTCAGCATTAGTTTAGGAAAACTTTTAAAACCACTAAAAGAAATGAATTGGGAAACCACTAGGAATAACTGAGTTTCATTTAGCATAGCTGTGATTGCTTCAGGACATGATTTCCTACAAAGGCTTTGGAATTCTTTGTGAATATTGCTGCCAGAGTTTATTATTTTAAAAGCAATGCATTCAGCTACAGTTATTGTACAGCTAAATGTTTGCAGAGCAGTTTGGCAGAAATGCACACCGTGAGGTAAAGCTGAATATTCGCAATTGAGTATCAAACAAAAGGTGGTTGAATGAGCTGAACATTGACTAATGTGAAAGAAACAGACACAAAGCCAGGTAGGAAAAAGTTATTTGTGTAATGGAAATGGAATCAAATGTTAGGTGTCTTTGTATTATTTATACCAGTGTTTTGAACAGTTGTGCTGAAAGCTTTATTTCAAAGATTGTGGCTATAGCTAAAATGGAAAGAACATAAAATATTGAACAACACAGCCTTGGTAAGACAGTTTTAAGTACCTGAGATGATAGATGGCATGTGAGACTGAGATTAAAAAAAGACAAATCACAAGTGAGACTGTCTTTGACCACTTCAGCTTGGAAGCTGAGAGGTAGATGGACTGAAATGATTGCTGTGTTACATTCATTACATGGGGTGAAAACTGCCTTCGCAAACATCTTAGGAGAATCTTGTCTTTTAGCCCGTTTTCTTAAGGTAACCACATTGCCCATCAGGAGTGCAAAATCTCTTTGAGATGGACTTTGCTTAGGCTTAAAATTAGTACCTTTAGTTAAGTACATAGAGTTTTCTGCTTATGATAGTTAATTCTGCATACTGATTTGACACACCTTAATATAATTTCAAATTGGAAATAAAAAGATGGCTGAAAGTTTAATTGTTTCTAGAAGAAATCAGTAAATGCTTTTTCTGTGTGTATATTCAGTAAAATTATATTAAAATAGGGAATTTTTGAAGTAAACACTTTAATAATATTAATTAGTGCTGGAAACAATGGATAAAGATTATTTATAATAAATACTATTTTCCAATAGTGTTCCAATTGGACTTAGGTGGGCAGTATAGAACTGGGATTTGTTATAACAGAGGTTGCTTTTGTGGTCTCACTTGTGACGTATGGATCCTGAAAGAAACTGTTTGAAAGGAAGGCGTTGTCACAGATGTAAAACACATTCAGCCTGTAGGTACCAATTGGTGACCCCTAGTACAAATATTCTTGGTCCAGTTAGGTACCCATGTTGGGTAAAGCAGGAGATTCAGGAAAAGCTCAAGGTCTGCATCCTCATGTTTAGGGTTCCTCAGTCTGACACAAGGGATTGTTCTATCTATTAAAGTCCGCTTCAGAAATAGTGCTCAAGGGCAAAATAATCTACAATGGCTAATGTTTCCGTTACAAAAAGAGTGTCATCATTTTACCACTCTGAGCAGTTCTATCATCAAACTCTGTCTGCTTTGGGCAGGAGGTGGGACTGCATGACCTCTGGAGGTCCCTCCTAGTCTGGGTGATTTGTAGATATAAATCATCTGTGATCTTGCATTTTCTACCTCAGCTGGACACTAACCCAAATCTGTTTTTTAAACCACTTTTCATCCTTAAAGCGCACCAGAAAGAGGTGTAAACTGGTGTAATGGACTGTATGCATCATGTGGGGTTCACTTTCCTACTGTTGAAAATTTTGGGCTCTCACTCTGCCAGAGCATGTATCAGTAATTGTCTGAAGTACGTTAAAAAGATTTCTTTGTCACTCCCTATTAGCAGCTAAAACTCTGTTCTCTCAGTCTTTGAAACCAAATGAAAGATAAGAGGAGCCTTCTGATACGCAGTCCTACTGGTTGAGGCAAAATAGAACAAATAATTTAGATTTCATAACCTAGCTCTTTAAAATATATCCTTATGAGAAAAGAATTTCTTTTCAAATTCAGCTAGGAATTACTTAATGTTATCAGACCAGCCTTTTTTTCAGGATTTCAGTTTTCATATATATTACCCAAAGGATCCAGAATGTGTTCTGTATTTTATTGAATTACCGAAGATACACATCAACATTTAAAAAAAACAAACTACTGCAGATAGCTCTTCCACAAAGCACAATTACAGTTCCAGCAGAACCTATGAGTTAAGCTATAACTGGGAAAATCAAAAGAAATAATTACTTCAATGGAAACTTCTCAGTGTTTTTCTGGATTTATATTCAGCAATTGTTACTTCTTAACTGTTGTAGTAGCTGAGATACATGAGCATTTTGAAGACAATTCTGAGCACAGTTTTCAGAAATAATATGGACACTTTATAGTGCCGTTTTAGAAATATGTGCAAGATTAGCAAAACTGGGGAAAGCAAAATGGGTGTTTCAGGGTTTAAAAGAGGAGCAGTTGGCCGAATAAGAGGAGTGCTGAAAAGATATTATGAAGGAAGTAAAAGGTAATATAAGAACTGTAATAAACAAGGAATGGTAACTCAGGAAATATTACTCCTTTTCCAAAATGACTTAGAAGTAAGTTATAGTGAAATCCAAATTATGAAAGATATAAAATTAAAATTTTAATTGAGTTTTAATAATTTATTTGGCAATCTTGTTAAAATTCTTGAACATAAGAATTAAAACTTTGTTTGTAGAATAAAACCTCCTGACTGTATTGTAAGTAATGTAAACAATGGGTTTGGTCCACCTGTGAGAGCTGCAAGGCAGTTTGGGATGCTGATGATTATTTGGCTGAGCAGTAGAGTATAAACCCAGGAGAGAAGGAAGGGTTATGCTGACCTTGCCATGAATCACAGGGCAAATCACTGCAGTAACCATTTTGAAATGGGGAAGCTAAATAAACTTCTTAGTCCCACTGAAATGAGTGTAAAAATTCATGTCCTATAGGATAAAGATGTTTCTCAGCTCTCGTCTGTCTAATTGGTGCCGAGCTGAAATGCTCAAATCTGCACATTGTTCTCTCAGCTGCTCTGCTCCTCCTGGTGTTTGCACCACTGCTGTTTGTGAATTGTATAAAAGTGTGAATGAGAAACCAACAAACATAAGAATGTAATTTCCACACAATATCAACTGAGTTGAATGAAAAGCACATCTAAAGCTAATTCTCCTATAAACAGTCACTTCATTATATCAATTTGCATATTGCACAGTCTTACTCAGTGGGGAAGAATTTTGTATTTTTTTCATGTTCTGTATCAGTCTCATTTGTCCCACTAAAAATGGATTTTAAATATATATTCATTTTATGAAGGATGTGCAATGAGTCAAAGGCAATACTAAGGCATGCAGACCCATGCTGTCACCAGTTGCCTACATATGCTTTTAGAAATGGTGTTTTATTGCAAGTTCAGACATAAGGATTTCCTTTTCACTGTAGAGGGAGCTTTGAACAATTCCTCTCTTTCTCCAAAGAAAATGCTGACAACAGAATCTTTGATCTTCAAAAACTAATGCACATGATGAATTTAATTCATGTAAATAATTTTACTAGACTCAGTAGGACCCATTACAGAAAGTTAAACACATATAACTGTCTCTTATGTAAAGACCATGCACATGGTAGGTATAGTGACGTAGTCCAAAAGTTCACTTAGATAAAATTATCTCTTTAAAAGAAAATGCTGTCTTATCAAAAGATCATGTGTTTGTGTTTTTTTAAAAATTACATTTGAAAAAGTTATCTGCACTCAAGTTCAAAACATATAAAAGCAGGATTTATCCACAGTTTAATTATCTTATGAGCATGTCTACATCTTGTAATAAAATAGTAATGATTCATCACATCTTTACGTACTCACATTCTATGTTCAGTTCAATATTATGTGATTTTAGGAAATAGCACTGCATAATTCTAGTCTACGTACTGTTTATATTGTCAAGCCTTTTTCCACAATCATCCACTGATGGCATAAGTTTTCCAGCTACTGACTTTATTGAATACAATTGATTGAACTCTGAGCACAGAATCCTGTATGACACTGGCTGTTCACTGGTCTATAGAAATAACCTTAGACATTAAAGTTCTTGTGTAAAAAAAAGTTTTAATAGGATCATCTAGTTCAGAAATTTGCTGGTGCTTGACAAAAGTCATAAAATAGACAAGTACATTTCTTTTCTGAAGTACTTACAGTCCTATTAGTAATGCTTTGATTCCTACTGCTTCTTGCCCTGTTCAGTTAATTAATATCATCCTGTAGTGGAGTGGGCTTGTTTCAAAAGCTGAAAACTCTTTAACTCCCCCACTGTTAAGAAATCATATTAAAATTTTTATTTGAAAGTGACCTTGCTGCTTCCTTTTGTTAATACATTAATACCACTAAACGAATATTAGGGAGAGAAAGAGTTGTGTGGCCTGCTAGTGATGATAATATTTTGTTTTACTGTTTGAATTGTGATGTTGCTTACACAAAAAGGCTCTTGAATATGATTTTACTTAATTAAATCAGTTGGTGTGATAATTAATGCAAGAACTTCCTGGCTTTGGTATTGTGAATGTGACCTAGCAGTCTCTCTTGTCATCCAAGAGGACTATTGATGAAAAGCCATCAGTATGAACAACAAAGCCACAAAAATAAGAATTTTGCCTTATACTTTGAATTACTGAAAGTGGGGCTGTTGAACAGTGATTCTCCACAAAAGCAGTATTGTGTTTCCATATTATGAGTGGTCAGCTACAATTACTCCTGCATTCCATTAAATGTATGACAGGCTATTAGCATTTCTTTGCACTTTTGGAAGGATTTTCATTTAAATAAATAATTACCTAAATGGAAATGTCTTGATGCTTATGCTTTTATTGCTTCTTTTCCTATCATCACATAGGGTCAAGGTCTGGACATAGCAGTTCTGCTGGTACTGTGCTAGTTAGAAGGATAATTAGTAAGCTGTTACTGCCTTTTTGGCTATAGCTGTTTGTTTTTTCCCACATGAACTTGCTGTCTACAACAGAAGGCAATTTTTGAATATTTTTCTGTTTTCACTAATACTTTGGATTGGTTATGCTGCAAGTGAATGGGTTTAAAAAAAGCTGGTGTATATTAAAGATAATGATAAAACCAGCTGGAATTAGAGGTGATGAAAGACTAGGTTTTATTGCTTCCTATGGGATTTTTGTCTGATTCTTTTTGAGAATGCTGACCATACACTTTGTTTAGTTTGAAAAGACAATACAATGGGCCACAATCCCCTTCAGGAAGAGAGATGTCCCTTTAAAGCATTATATTCATCTCTAGTATTCTGATAACTTATCTTTATGCTTTTCAAGATTTTGATGTTCTCAAAGTCAGAGAAGCAGGCACTCTGGATTGCTCTACACAAATACTGATATATAATGAATTGATAAATACTTCTCATATCTTTACAACTTTTTCCTCCTTTCTGTTTGGGTATCAAACTATATAGATGTCAATCACACCCCATTCATCTTGTGAGCTGTCAGTACTGTTTTCAGTCGTTTTTCCCTTTTCACTTGTTCAATCAGTTTTGTTATTGTTCTATGACTTCTCTCTCAGTTTGTCTGTGTAGTTCTGATATTAATCTGTTCAAGTCCTAGGGCGCAGCTCAGCTGTGGTTTTCAGTTTGGAGTGGGAAAAGTGTTGGTACTACCTGTATTTTAGCTCCAAGCTTCTACACGTGTGGCACAAAAAGAGGGAATCCGTTTTTCTTTTCTATGCCTGCCATGTTTGTGGTTCAAGCTACTTCTTAATTTGTTCCTGTGGTGCAGCTCTCAATGAATTATGGATGTTGTGGGAATAAATAATATTCTGGTTTACTGAGAAGGATTTTGAAACCTTAAAGGAAAGGTTTAAAAAAAAGATAAAGTTTTAATAAAACTCAGTTTTTTATTTTACACTGTAGCATTACAGTATAAATTATTCTGGTCTTATTCTGATAGCATAAAGCAATTAAATACATTTTTCCCTATCATTGTGTCCAAGGATTTCACAGGATGTCTGCTCACACTCCCTTTGTATCTAACCATATGTAAAGAGAACAAGTGGCTTAAACTGTAATATGTCAGTTATTGTCAGGCTTCCATGAAAAATTATTAACTACTATTCATACTTAAATTGGTATTTTAAAAGAAAAGATATTCCCATTTTCCTGATCTTAAGTTAGTATGTAAGAGAAACTGCAGAACTTGAAACACAATTTCTGAACACAGTCCCAGCACAGTGGTCTCAGATATACAGTCTTAGTGGACCAAGCTTTCTATCATTTGGCAAATTATCTTGGTTCTATCTAACACACCTTTTTACTTGAGAAGTGGAAAACCAAATAGGAATTAAGAGGAAATGTACAGCAGGGGCAGGTGTGATTTGTCTTCTGGTTGGTGTTTCCTGTAGTACTTCAGTGTCCCTTTAGCTGGGTTCAGTGAGTAGGGCTTAAAGGAAGGATTTTGGAGGGATTAATTTTCTAGGCATGGTCTATCAGCTAGACAAAGGACTGGGTCATGTCTGGTCTGTACCAGCTCCTGGGCTTCTCAGCAAAAAATCAAGTGAAAGTTGACATTTTACTGGTTTTTTCATGACGTTTGGGTGGGGGTTTTTTGCTTGCGGTTTTTGTGTATTTTCCCCTGTGAGTTTTATCAGAGGAAATACATATTTTCAGTAATGGGTCACACTTCCTTCTGTGTTTACTGTGCATTTGGGAATCTAAATGCCTTGTCTTGAATTTGGTTAACTGAGCTGTATTTTCTCTGTGGCTGCACTGTCTGTGAGCTCACAGGCCTTAGGCTTTACTGATGGATGCAGCACCATCCTACTGAAGAAGCTTCAGCTGTGGAATTTGTTTACTCTAATATCAAGTGAACCCAAGTCCATTGACTTTGAAGGCATGATAAAAAGATTCCTCCTCTCTGCTTGAGGGGTTGTAGGAAGTTGAAGTTTGTTTGCATTATGATTGAGAGCTTTTTATTTGATACGTTTAAAATACCACAGTAAATTCTCTTATGCTGCGCATGCTTTATGCTTGAATGACACTTTGTTGCACAGGACTGCATAATTTTGTACTTTGAATGTTTTCACAAAACCAAAAACCGTACCATCAATTTAAGCAAACTATGGTTTGTGACTTGTTTAATTCAAATGGAAGAAAGAATATTAGAGAGATTACTTTTATCATTTTAGAACAATTTATTCTTTTAGGTATATCTGTGCTGCTACAGAAAGAGGTCCAGGAGAGAGTGGAAGCAATGGCTTATTTACTGCCCATGTTTCTCCACTGGCAGGATTTTGATCCTTGTATGTATGTGAGGTTTGTTGGTTTGTTCCCAGTGCAGGATGGATGAACTAGTGTGCTGCCTGTGTTGCAGCGCACCGGAGTTGTACATTTGCGTCATGAAACTACGCTCATGGATTGCAGTCTTTAGGATGTCAGTGCATGTCAGGAGATGGTGTTTGAATGATACCCCTTCAGAGCATGCTGGAATAGTGCTGGAAGGCTCCACAGGGCCAGGAATGGACAACTCTACTCTACTGTAGAGTTAATATCTTCTGAATAGGCTCCCTGGGGTAAACTGTGCCCATAAGTGTTTTGGGAGAAGGAGCAGCAGGGACATAACATTGAAAGGACCCACTAAAGTGAGCAAATGGTTCACATTGTGTCTAATCAGCAAAGTGGTTCTGACTAGTGAATTGCTCCCCAGCACTGTTTTAGTTGTATCCCATGAGAGCTGGGGCTGGAAATACCTTGATTTAAATTTTCAGTTACTTGGGGTTAAATCATTAATATATTGTGCAATAACAATTTGCAAACTGAACTTTAAAATAAATACTTATTAGAAAGCTTCTCTGGGAAACTTTTTTCTGAACAAAAAAACCCCAAAAAAACCAAAACCCCCAAACAAACAGAAACACCACCCCCCTCCAAAAAAAAAAAAAAATTCAACCCCAAAACAACCCCAAAAAACCTTTAGGTGGATTCTGGGTTTGGAAAATAGCTTCTCTGAAATAAAGGGTGCTCATTTTCTCAGTGTTTCCTCTGCCAGAACAAAATGTCAAAAATGTGAGATTCTTAGCACATGGGTAGAAATTGAGAATTATTTAAACCAGCTGCCTAGTTGTAATGTGTAGTGAGATTCATTACTGTGATTCTCTAGCACATCAGAAGACAAACAAACAAACAGAAAACAACCAAGTGAAAATACTATAGATAAATAAAATGTGAGAACTACTTAATCATAGTGGGTGCACAGTGGTGGTTCATTTTTAAAATCCAGCCTATATTTAAACTTGTAATAAAATGAGTCAGTTTCTGTTACATCTGAAAGTTATCATTTTGTTATAAGGTATCCAAAATCAAATATGTGAATAGCACATTTTTTCATGTGTTTATCCACCAAACCTTTGGATCAGAAAATAAAAGGGTGCTCTTCACTGTAAAATTTCTGCATGTCTTTATTTAGAAACATCTCTCTATAAGCAGGTGACTGTATTCAAGGAAAAAGAGAGACCCGTCTATTTCAGCCTTACTTCTTACATTTCCTGTCCATTTTGTTAACTGTCTGAAGAAATAACGTTCAAAATTATTCGACGTAATTTCAGCATCAGTAAGAGCTGCAGTTTGTCCTAGCATTGATTACTTGAAAAGTTTTTTCATCATCTCTAGTTAAATCTCATTTCTGAGTTAGTATACTGAACATTGTAATCAAAACTTTCCTCTCTTCTATCCTCATTCCCACAGCAAATGTCCTCAGAAGAGAAGAATGTTATGAGTTCCATCAGAAGTTTACTAAGTGATTCATTACTGTATGACAAATAATGTGATTTATGTTTGCCAGAGAGGTTATTAATTGTATTCGCAGAATTGATCTTCAGTGCAAACCAAATCCTTCTTGATAACAGCCTATTGCAAGTTCTTGCACATCACTAAAGCTAATTAAAACCAGGTGGATTCTTCCTATGTAGCAGTACCAACCAGCTGAATAAAATGTACGTAACTTGTGTTGTTACAGAGGATGTTCTTTTCCCCATGGACCTCGTTGGAATGCTAGGATTCTCTAAAGCTGTGATTGTGAACAGAAAAAGAATTGTATTTTAACTATGATACCCATATTACTTTGTTTATAAAACCTGAATTTTAGTTGGCACTGTAGAGAATAGGAGACCCTGAAGGAAACTTAATTTTTGAAACTTGATCTCTGTGAAAGTCTCTGTGAAAGTCTGATGTGAAGATATGAAAGTTTTCATTTAGAAACTCAAATCTACATAGTTAAGTTTTGTTTTGTTTTTAATTTTGTGGTTTATTTTTCAAGACTCAGTTTATCTTTCATAAAAATAAATGAGATAGCAGTGTTGAAGAACATGAACTGTATTTACTAATTTATGAACTGTGTTCCATTTGTGAACTCAGTGTTCTGTTCTGCTTAATCTTGTGATTTATGACTAGTTTGATAGTTCTCTTGAATTTCTAGGAGTTTGTTTTATGTGGGTTAATAATACTGATTTCAGTCTACACATGTAGTGCTGTACAGAAGGAGACACAGAGGTAGAGTAGGAGACCAGTTGACTTGTGATGCATTTTGATGGAGCTGGCAGCAAAGTTCAGACTGCCATCTTTTTCTGGGCAGAATGAATAGAAGGCTGGAAAAACAAATTGGCACCATGAAAATTTTTCAAAGACAGAACTAGTTGTATCTAAGCCAGATGAGAGTTCTGAAGTGCATGTCTCTTTTCAAATCAGTCTCTGCAGAGTGGTCCAAATATAATATTTGTATCTAATGTCATTGTAACAGACACCAAAGATGGTCTCTCTGTAACACAGCATATTATAAAAAATGACTCAGTATGAAGTGGAATTTATGATGTTAGTCTTTCCAAGCCCAGTAAATTTTAATTTTGGGTCTTCACTTTTTCTTGACTGACTCAAGTTCTGTGCAGCCTCAAAAGAGATGATAAATTAAAAAAGCAGAACAAAGTAATAGAACATTGAGAATAAAACAGTGGAGCATGTAATGTATTTACATTTTCTAGTTTAGGTATTTTAAATTTTAAACCAGTCTTATGTCACTGCTGAAAAGTATTCATATTATGATATGAAAAAAGAGTTGATAGATTAGATAAATATTGTCATACCTATGATTTTTAATCTGGGAAGCAGAAGGAGGATCTTGTGCGATATGGAGTTTCTTAGTTGATGGAAATAGACTGTGTGTATATTGGAGCATATTTAATTTTTGTTGTTAACATAGGCTTCTGTGAGCTTTCAGATGCGTGGGTGTATTGATTATGATCGATCCTGAACTGCTACATGTGGGTTATACAGTCCAGTTCTGGGTGAGGAGCAATGTTGCTGCACAAGTGTATTCATTAGCAACATAGTGTGATACCACACAGGTCAGGTCTGACCTCCTCTGTTCTCCATGTGGATGGCCCACAGTGGGCCATCAAGTCACACCAAAGTGCACATTTATATATGAATTTTAGAAATAACTTCCAAAATCTTACCAACATTGGAGTATTTTAACTTTCCTACATCAAGAATTATTTTCTCTTTCCCTGTGAGTCAGTGTTACCTGTTGTTATGTTTGTACCTAGACTTGAGATTGTATGTATTAGATATAAGCTGGGGCAAAGCACTTGCTGTGCATATACAATGGAAAATGCTAGCAGTGAGACCAGTTAAGATACTTCTGTTTAACAGATTGTTTTAAAACTTTACAAAAAATAAAAGATTGATTAAAAAGGTCTCAACTTTGCTAGTTAAGAGCATAAAATTTATTTTGAAAATTTTTTGGTCTACTTTTTATCTTACTGCAAGCTATGTATCTTATTTTGAAATGTAATTTTGTGCACTAGAGAAGTATAATATACTGTTAATGTTACATTAAAAGACTCATTTCTCAAGCAGTTGAAATTAGATTTTTTCAGAGACAAATGTTTCTTCTGCACATTGCATTATCGTTAGGTCTGTTTAAAAAACAATTTCTCAAGCTTCTAAAACGAATTGCATTTCCTTTGAATATTGAAAGATTTTTAAGTAACATCCTCAGAATAAGTGCATGTCTACATTATATTGCTTCTGAAATAGATGGCAATATATAGTCGTGGAAAATGACTAAACTAGGAAGAACCACTTGTGAAATCAACAGTTGTTTAACATGAAGAGGAGGAATACACAACTTTTTCAATGACCTGCATGCAGGGCCAGTTTGTGTGTGTATGTGATAATGGTGGTGCTTGATTGGGCATAGCTTAATTACTGAATTTCTACTATGCAGAGGTTGCAATAGGAAAACAGTTTTGGACTTGTCTGTTTTTGTTTGTCTCTCCTGTAGAAAATCAAATACTTCTGTTTGTGTGTCAGCCACCAATGGTATGATTTTTCGTACCTCCCAGCTACATCACTGCAAAGTGACTTTATCGTCCTCTAATCTTGAGCAGTTTTTAACGTCTTTTGCTTTATCCGCCTCTTTGCAGACTGGGAAGCCCAACAAGTAACTTTGTGGTAATTTATAATCTACTAATTGTGGACATTTAGCAGTGTTTGAACTTTCAAGATGGAAGTGAAAATTCATTTGTTGACATGTTTCTTGACTGTGCTTTTATTTAATAAAGAAGAAACTATGCACTTTGGGAAATGGTAATCTTTACTGCTATGATGAGAAAATGCAAATGAAGTGGTGAATTTTGTGAGTAGTATTTTACAGAGCAGTCATTTACTATAATTACATGTTTTAAATCAGTGGAATTATCATGTTCTATTAACCAGATTATGTCCTGACTTCTTGTAGGATTCTGAGTAACAACAAGATCTTGTGGTTGAAGAATGGCTCTTTCTTCGGGCTGAGATCCCTGGAGAGACTGTGAGTAACTGATCAGCCTCATTCCGCCTTCAATTAAAAAGTCTTTGTACTTTAAATATAGAAACAACATCAGATAATGAAGTCGAGATGTTCTGAACTGTATTGCACAGTAGAGTTTTTAGGCAGTCATCAGGTTAAGAAGCAGCCTGAGAATGAGTGCACGGAGATGGACGTGGAAAGTACAGGAAAGCACTGCCATCAATTTGGAACTAAAATAAACATCCAGTCAAGGGCTTGTACTACACTATGTACACTATCACAGTGAAGACTGGTATATGTAATGGTAACACTAATATACCTGACATGTAGTTTGGGTTATGTAGCTCATTGGTCTCCAGTACTTCCATTTGAATTAATAATAATTTTATTTTTTTCTGTATTTTAATTATAATCTCAAGAAATTGGACAATACTTATCACTGAAGCAGATAATGACATTGATAAATCTCCATGCCCATGTATTTCTAGCCAGTATTTGGAGGGAGGAAGAGGAGCTCAGGAGCAGCTAGTGAGTTAGGAAGAAAACATTTGGAAACTTAAACGGAAATAAATAAGCAGTAACAGCTATACTATAATAACAATATTTTCTGTATATATAGGCCACTCATTTGAGAAAATCATGTGAGCAAGCCTAAAAGGCTACTTTTTATATCTATAGGCAGCTTGTGTTGCCAGGGCATCTAAAATGAGTAATTATATCACGCCTATCTTACAGTATCTCCTGCAGCTTAAGTTAAATTGTTTTTACACTGCTTTGTAAGAATATCTTTATTATGTTGAGCTGTTGATATAAAGTAGTTGCTGCATTCATAAATGCATGAATATATTGTGTTGTACGAATATTTCCATATGCAAAGAAATTACATATCAAAATCAACTTTAGCCAATATTTTTACTATAGAAGTGTGTGATATGCATGCTGTTTATGGCTGTGTAATAAGCTGGGTAAGTATACGATACTGAGATGTTTGGATATTCTAACTGTGATATCAAATTAAACAACTTATTTCAAGGTCTGGAGCAATCCCTTAAGCACCTTGAAGGGTTCAGATAAAGCCAGTCATCTGAACATTTATGTGAAGGAGTGCTGCATTTTGTCTGCCTATGGTTATAGTTGTTTCAAATACTTTTTAAATGTCAAATATTAATATATGAAATGGTATGGAATATTAAATTATATGGAATGAAGAGTGGTGTATTATTTACTAACTAGTTCAATCTTAGATGAAACACTGATATGAGGTTTGTAAAGAATTTACAGGTATTTTAGACAAAATTATTTAGAACATAGGATAGGATTATAAATTTACTGGAAGAAGGGAAATTAGTACACTAAGTTCTAATGTAATGTAAGTAAATCATTAGTGTTTAGAACTACAGGAAAACATTTCCTCTGGGTTTTTTTTAAGGTTTAATTTCCATTGGGGAATTATAGTCAGCATGCACTTTTAAGAACTTTATTAGTTAACTAGTGAAAGAAATACTTCAACCTGAAAAGACAATTTCAAACAGTACTGATAACAGGAAAAAAACAGAAAAGCTGCCTTGGTTGTGTTGCATCAAGTACCGTCATGATCTAAACCTTTTTCATTTTCTTGTGCTGATTTTTCACAACCGAACTGAGTTTCATCTCCTCTGTATATAATTCTGTTTGGCTGTGGTGTTAATACAAAATCCGTAAGTGGTCCATGAAGACTAGAGTTCAAGTGATGACATTCTCATCAAGTTCAGCCGCTGTTTCTGTTTCATAGAGGGCCACTCTGGCCCCGCATGTTTCTTATCAATATCTGTGAAGTCCCCGGTTCAGCTGGAGGGTTGAGAACAGCTGTAATACTCTGCTAGGAGGTGAGTGTGAATGAACTACAGCTGGACAAGTGCTCCCAGCCCTTGGACAAAAGTTTCCTCAGCTTTGCCTTTTCCACAGAAGCTTATTCAGAGCAGTACTTCAGGTGCTTAAAATAGAGAACTGTGATGACAACTGCTGTCAATGTTCATGGCTCCTCAAAATGGACCAAGAACTTACATTCCCTGCCTGAAAGGGGAGGCAGAGAGTCTTATGAAGTACAGTAGCACGAGAATCCAGCTTCCTTTAAAATAAAGTGTACAGGGTTAGGCACTTAGGAACACTGCTGTGGTGGAGTTAAGAATTACTTGTTTAATTTGGCTTTGCAGTCCTTGTGTTCATGTTCAGAACAAAAAATAATGTGAATGCCATAGAGGCAAGAATCATGTAAGTCAATAATTCTTTTATGAATACCATGAGATCATGAGCTAGAAGAGCGTTAGCTTAAGTGGAAAATGAAGTCATTCAATGTTAAACTTGAAAACTTTAGAGAATTAAAATTTCAGGTGGAACTGAATTGTGGCTAGTGGAACTTGTATATTCTGGCTTTTCCCTATTAAACCCTTTTAAACCCTCTTTTTGACTAGAGTGACAACTTTCCCCGTATTATTTTGTTCCTCAATTCCTGTAACAACAGGAATTGGATTACAGAAGTGTCAGTCTTCCCAGGTTCTGGTGATTTCTCAATAGCATGTTACACAAGCAAGAGATCTCACTGGGTTGTCTCAAACTGGGGCTCCTTATTTTATGCAACTTCAATCAAGCAAATCAAGAAACATAAGTTATTTGCTCCTTGACTGTCCATTTTAAGAGTAAGACAGAACTGATGTTTCTAAAGCTGAGATTATTGTAGAATCCTAATATTATACATTAAATTAAATTTTTTTTTAAATATGGTTGCACCTGATTTGTATTAGTTTCTTCAAACTTCTCAGAAAATTGCGGTTCTTTTCAACCATAACATGAGAATTACCAGGTTTCCATTTCAGATTGTCTTACAACTGTGTTGCTGCTGTAAAGAAAAATCTGATACTAGCTTTTCAGGGGATGCAACCATCCAGCAAGGGAAAAGCATGTTTAGGAATACAGGTATTTCCCTTTTAATAATAGATCACAGTATCAAAGAATATTCTGTACTGGAAGGGACACACAGGGATCATTGGGTTCAGCTCTTAAGTGAATGGCCCGTGCGGGGAGCAAACCCATGATGTTGGCGCTATTAGCACCATGCTTTAACCAGCTGAGCTAATGGATAATACTGTATTTAATAAAAATTTATTAATATAAAAATTAATGTAATGGTGTCTGTAATAAAAACTATATAATAATATTCAAAATACATGTATGAAACATTAGTATTTTTACTGGGCAGTTTGTAAAACTTCTTTGAAAAATGCTGTCTCACGAAAGGTGCATTTTCTGTTTTTCATGTGTGTATGAACAGTGACTCATGAGTGATCTGTAGAGATGGCAGTTTCTTTCCACAGTTCAGGTTTTCTGAAACTAGGAGTTGTTGCCTTGTGCTGATTTGGAAAGATTGGCTCACAAATGTGTTACGGCATTTGGAGCATGATGTGCCTCTGAGCTTACACTGCAGTACTAACAAGAGGCACTGAGAAGTGAATATCATTATTGAAGAACCATGTGAGAGTAAAAACTTTCGGTAAACTTAGGTATTATATGGTGTATTTTAGAAGCAAGTGTGGTAAAGGAATGGTTTATTAAAATATGAAGAGCTTTGTGGAATTTAATCAGAAGAGATCCACAGACCATAAATTCCATAAAAAAGAATGCGCACCTTGAACTCATTTCTGGGATACACTCTGTGGATGTGGCTGTCTTCACGTTCAGAAGGCTGAGAATTCAGTTTGAATCTGAAGCTTGGAGCAAAGACTTGACAGCTCATAATAGTTCCAGTTTCAGTGCCTTCCCTGTCTGCAGTCAATGTCCCGTCTTGCCAGGAGATGCATTGATCTGAGCAGGACAGCATCACACACATTTAATAAGTTTTTCATATGCTCTAGGTACCATAAAAGGAAGGCAAAGTGGGCTTTCAAAGCTCTGAAAATATGAGGTAGCCCCTTCAAGTAAAGTGTGAGCAATCTGAAAACTCTCATTTAGTTAAAATATTTGGAAGGTATGAACAACAGACAAATTGTTTGTCGAATTTGATGGTGTAGTTACTCCATAGATTGGAACAATATGTTAGATAGAAAAATCTGTGAATTAGTTTGCTTTTTTTGAAAATTATTTTAATGCATTTGTTTTGTTTTTTTTAAATTTGCAGTCAGTGGGGTTAACCATTGCTATTACCCAAGGAATCATAGGCTAGTGCAGATTATCAAGTTACTAGCAGATGCTTTATCATAGCAGTATATGGTATGAATGCTGCTCCAAAGACATCTCACTGTCTCACAGCAATGTGCAGAAAAGTGATAGTATTAGAAACAGCTGGGGCAAGCCTTTTTATGCTTGAGAATATTTGTCCAGCCATAGCCCATGTGATGCTTCTGGGGATAGGCACTGAGGTTGTTGGGCCGGGTGCTCCAGCTATGCTGGACCCAAAGCCAGGATCCAGACTAGGAAATTAAATCTGTCACCCTCATCCTGATGTTAGCTGGCACAAAACACTGTGTATCTCAGCTATTATCTACACTACTCATTTTCTTACTTAGCAGGGTGGCCACTGTGTTGCAACTCCTGAACAGCCCGTGTGTCCTGAGCTACCTCCCCATGTTACCTGTAGCGAGGGCAGCCTGTCATGGCCTCTCCGCTTCCTGGTGCTTAATAGGATTGACTGTGTACTTGGTATTTTCTAAAGTGGATGTATGAAGTCTCTGTCTCTGTTTTACAACCAAATACACTTTTTCATTAAGTTTATAGGAGCATAATTACCTCTGAGACTGTTGCTCCTTTGTCCCAGTGACTGAAACTCTTTGATGGGTTCAAAAGCTATTGGGAGGGAACCAGCAAACAAAAATAAACGTACACAAACAGACTGTGATTGCATAAGCAGTGTTTTCTTGGGAAATCGGGCTGAAAGATCACTAAGCAAGATTACATGTGTTTTTCACAGTTGACCCAGAAGAAAAGCATGCCAGACACTGCAGCAGTGACTGTTTTACAGAAACTTGCTTTGTTACATTTTCCCAATATTCCTAGAAATGTTTCTAGACAAACAAAAATAATACTGAAGCATCTGGAAGAATTTAGAATTGAATTTGTTTTTTGTTTTTTGTTTTTTTAACTATAGATCAGTCTTACTCAACCATGTCTCACTTAGATTGGGTGTTCTTTTATTAAGTGTTGCTGTAGTGTGAAGTTACCAACCATGTGTCAGTGCTATGCAGCCACATGTTGTCTTGAGTTACTGTTAGACAAATTTGCCTAAAACCTACTTTGAGTGGATTTCAGTGTGACATTCTGCAACTATATGTTGTGGTGTGTGTGACTGAAGTAATAACACATTAACTTGAGAGATGAAAAGGGCTGGAAAGATAAGCACAAAAAATTAGACCGTAGAAAAAACTTGTCATTATGCAGTTGGTATAAAAATAGGATATTCAGAAGTTCTTTAGCAAAATTCAAGTGGTGAAAGTGTAAAGTACATTTTTAAGCATGCAATTTACATTCTCTAAATTGCTGGCCTCTTCATTTCTTTCCATGCCCATACATTTGAAATGTGTACACACACACATGAAGAAACAGATGTTCTTCCTAGGTGCTGTGAAAAATTGGAAATATGCTGAAAGAAATTGTTAAACAATTTTACTTTCAACACATGCGTATGACATCTTTGAAGTTAGAAACTTCATAAATTAGATTTAGAATTATGTGTCTTTTTTTGGATTGTAGTAAAAATAGAGAAATAGTGGTTATTATGAACTAATAATATTTCAAAATGACAGGCAGTATCCAGCTGTGCAACTATCCTATTTTGCTTTTCCCCCTAAAGAGTTTGCAGCTAAGGAGTGTGCCCCTAACTTCATGAAAGCACTTTTAAGAGAAAATAGATTAATAATCTTGTAGTCCTCAAAAGCCATTTAGCTGTGTTTAGGGAAATGCTGTGATGTTACTCAGGGAAAGCCAAGTTACAAATCTGTTTTGTGGAGTTTCTTGTTGTGTAAAGAGTTGTGGTTTGAATAAAACTGTTTGGTTTAATCTAGTTTTTGTTTTTGGAGAAATATGAAGAAAGGAAAATAAATGCAAATTCCTTTCAAGCATCACTACTTCTTGTATTTCAAATCCTGCATGGATTTAGTAAATTCTCTAGATCTAGTTGATGATGATAACAGACAGGTTCTTTGTTTAAATTCACCTTAAATATTCTCAAAGAACAAAAGTACAGATGCTACAACCATTGTTTTTCCTCGTCTAATAATATATCTAGGAGTCCTGGGGAGTTATAAGCAGTTTTCCATGTAACATTTCATATTGTCTTGGCTTGTTGTCATAGTTTACAAAAAACCTCATTACGATTTGAAGTGGTTGATCATCTTCTGGTAGGTGAGGAAGGATGGGGCTAATCTCAGGGAATGATTTTTCTCCTGGAGCAAGGCTGTGCTTTGTGCACTTGCTCTAAACTAGACTGAAAACAATTCATGATCCTCTTGGCAGTCATTGAACTTTGAGTTACCCTTCTGGTTTCAGTGTCAGATGAAGAGATTGTCTTTTTAATTATGTTGAAATAGTGTTTACGTGAGACAGGATTGTTCTCTTTGTCAGTGCTTGATACAGATACTGTAGGTAGCAGTTTTGTAATAGGTATGTTTGCCTGAAATGTAATCAGTACAAAGGCAATTATAATAATTGAGCTCAAAAAGCAGAGTTCTGCAAATTAATGAATTACTGAAGTTAAGGTACCTGTTCGTTCAGAGATGTGTCTATTGCAAATATTTGGTTTGAAGGGAATAAAAGTGCTTTACAAATAACAGGAAGGAAAAAAGCCCAAACAAACAATGAACGTAGGCAGTGTACAGATCAGAAAAAGGTAAGAAAATATTTGTGCACTTAATAATAATTTATCACCTAAAATTAGAATAGCTTTTTGTGAAATGAATGGTTTTTGAGGCTCATTCTGGAGCATGAGAGAGTCAACTTCTACCAAGAAAATGAGTGTTAAGCTAGTAAATTGGGCTGTATTTTTCAGAGCTTAATACACACATCTTCTTAGCCATTTCTTTTTTTCATTGGTAATAAATGCCATGGCCAGTTGCTGCAAGATATTTTTTCTGGGGCTTGTACCATATCCCAGGGTTATAACCAGATTCCTTACTCGTCCTGGAGCTCCTTCTGCATCTTCTGAGACCTGTCTTTCTTTGTGGTGGCTGCAGCCCAGGGATTTTACCTCTCTCTGGTGGTTGGTCTAGTGAAATTGTGATAATTTTGGTCATGTTACTCAGTAATGGCAACATCACATTTATTCTGGTACAGACAGAAGACAGAGATGTTCACTTAAATAAATGTGTTCTTTAAATATCTAACTTCATGTATTAATGAAATTGGTAACATTTAATTGAATTATTGCAAAATAATTAAATGCATATTTAAAAAAAAAGGTATTTTTCCATAAAATTGATTTAGTTCTATAAAACACAATTTCTGTAAAGTCATTTTAATATTTTAAAATTTTAATGGCATGGATTGGTGAGACTTGTATGAGTCTGATACCAGACTGAAAGGAGATGTAAAAATGACCCTCATAGTACCTGAATATCTTGTTTCTCATTGTGAAGGCTTTTTTTTTTTTTTTTTACTGTCAAATATGAGTACCTCATTAACATTTATAGAACTTGAATTATATCTTGTAAATCATGCAAAAATTACAACTACATTTATTTGTTGCAAATAAAATTTAATGTTATAATGAGAAGTTTCCCCTATCACTTACTTATATAATTACTTATCTGGAATGATCTTATTATTTCTAACTGACTGTTTAAGTTGAAAAAATTTGTTGCTTGACAGTATTTATTAATTGATAGATTTCTTTTGTCATCATCTGATCCTGGAAAATGTTACATTTTAGGCATTGTATTGAATTAAAATATAGCTCTTTAGCTCTGTAGCTATATTAGCTACATCTCTTACTTAAAAGTAATTATTCCTTCTTAATCATAAAGGCATTTGTGTAAATAGGGAATGTTATGTGTGCTGTAGCAAATACATAGAAGTCATATAATATAATGTTTACATGTTAATGTAAAGAGAGTCTTTTGAAAAAAGCAGATCTATGAAAGAAGAGGCTTTTATTTGAGACAAAAGATTTGAAATCAGAGACTGTCTTATTTTAAATTTTGTTATTAATTTTCTTTCAATTTTTGTCACATCACTTGATCTCTCTGTCCATCTCTCTGTTTTTCATCTGTATTGTTTACCTAATATCTCCAAATCTAGTAATACTGAGAGATCTCAGCATATGTAGAGAGAGAAAACATAAGAAAAAGTGCATTGATGTTTGTGTAGTACCAATTATTTTACATTTCTACCGTATGCAGAGTCATTAGTATGCACTCCTGGCCTGAGTGGGAATCATTCTTATTGGGCACAAATACACAAGTGCAGATACACTGATGCTTTCTTGATGTATTTTGTGCAGCTCCACACGTTACCCAAAATTCAGTTGTTCACTAAGTTTAGTAGTAAATGTAAACCTCAATTTTTGCAAACAGTGAGAAGGCAGGTTCTACAGCAGAAAATTGTCCTCTATCAGAAAACATTTTGGCTTTGACTACAGCTGCTGAAGTACCTCTCACCGAGTCTCACACCAATCGAAGCATAGGGTAGGGTGAATAGCATAGGGTGTGCATGAATTTCAGACAGGGAGGGAGATGACTCTCAACCTGTTGTCTTAGGTAACAAGGCTGGTTTAGTGACAGGACTGAGGCAGTTCTGGCACACCTTCGTGCCTGAGGCAATGCAGGGGATGTGGCTGTCATCCTGTTGTTATCTTCTTGATGGGCTCCATTTTAATCCAGACATAAATTTTGCCTATTCTTCCAGTAATATAACCTGGTGTAATCAGATATCACAGGGAAAAATACAAAGAAGATGGATCCATATATAAAACACTTTTATTAATGTCATTAAAAATTGATAGAATGCTGCTAGCAAATAGGTCTATTTGTATAAATTTGTATTTTACTTTTTTTTTTTGGATGGATGGAAGTCAGCTGTAGCTGTTCTGTTGGACGCTGGGGGTTTTTTTCAGTGAACAACATGAAATTAGAAATATGCCAAGCAAAAGTTAATGTAATGAACCAAATCCTGACCCTGCACTAGGAATTTGAGTTTGCAGACCTGATACTCCCTTATCTGGCATCACAACTGGTACACACAAGTATATTTTCTGGGTTCAGAATATAAAATGAGAGAGATCCATGGATGCCCTGCCTGGTGTAGCTTGATGAAAATATCTATCTGGTTACATAAGTATCAAGAAGCAACAGCAGACCTAAGGAACCTTCGAAAATACCATGGAACAAAAAACTGGACTTGGAAAACCCACTGTTGGTCCTCACTGTTGGTAAAGGAATGTGGGATGAAGTGCTTTTCAAAGTAAATACAGTTCAGCTGCAGGCAGTATTTTAATGAATTGCATGGAAGAGGGATATCTAATTTGCAATCCTTGCACAGAAATTTTGCAGAGAAACCAGGGAAGGAGAAACAAAGACAAGATCAACATCACAAGTCAGTATAGGCAAGATGAATTAAAAATCATCTTTTCATTTTAGTTTTATGGTCCCTTATGGATCTCTTTATTCCTTTCTATGACTAACAATAAGTAACTTATTTATTAATGCAAAAGGTGGGTATATGCAGTCTTTGACCTGTCCCCTCCAAAACCAAGTAAAAAAAATCCTTCCCAAACTCTCTAAACTCCAGAACCCATTATGTCCTAGTGTGCATTATCAAAAAGAGATTTAGCATTCTATCAGGAATTATTAAACTCTTCCGATTCTTAATATGCCTGTCAGATACAGAAGAGCTAGAAATTAATAGGAAAATTACATTACCTTCATTCTAATGTGTTGTGAGTCTTACAACCATGAAGTAACTATCAAAGCATTTGTAATGAAGTCTGATAGAGAGGTAATGTATTTTTTTCCTGTGGTAGTTTGTTTTTTCCCAGTACAAAGTCACAATACAGACTATTAGACATTACATATGTTATATTTTAGAGGATGAGACAGCAGGAAAACACACTGTATGCCTACTGCTGTAGGGCTGCTACACTGTAATGTGCAAAAAAATCAGTAATTCTAAAAAGAGAGGATGTTTCCTTTGGAGTATTACTGCACTCTTTAAGGTAGCAGTAATCAACACTGAAAAATAGGTTAATAAATCAATCCCATAGTTTTAGTGCAAGGGTCCAGAACGAAGTGTGTTTCCCATGGTTTTTTTAATACCTTAAGCCTGTTTTTTGTTTGCCTCCTGAACTGCTACAGTCATTTCTCTGCTTCTGTGGTATTTTTTTTTCCCCTCTGATAGAAATAACATTGGCTACCAGGCCATGTCTTGGCTCTTAATTCTGTGCATTATAATGAGATCTAAGACTTGGTCAGCGCTGCATTCCCTCGCAGGAGCAGCTCATTGGCATGACGGGTGTTTATGTCATTCTGGATGTACGGCTGAGATTACATTCCTCCAGTTCTGGCATGAAACTGTGGTTTCATCTTGGGCATGAAATTGCCAACTTCTGGCATGTACATGGTACTTAACATGTCAGAGGTTTGCCAGGCTGCATTGCTAGACTTTTGAGTGTAACTATTCGCATTTTTTCCCCTGACAAAACCAATTTCTGTTGGAAATGCTAGCATGACAAAATAAAAATGTTCTGTGGGGGACACAGTAGTTTCAGGAGCATCTTTGTTGTAGATACCAGTATTTAATTTCAGCTGTTTCATAGTCACAAATTACAGAATCTTTTTGGATTGATAAAGTTGAATTATGCAGTTTAGGACTGATGCAACCTATGTACCTTTTCTATAAAGAAAGGCAGAAAAGTTGGGGAAGTAGGAAAAACAGAAATGGGGTTTGAGAGCAGTTTATATGGAGTCAGAGAGAAGCATTCTCAGAGGGCAAGCTGATAAAAATTAGTGTTAGCTTGTGAGCACCTGTGCTAATCTTGCGATGTGAACTGTGTGGTAAGTTGATAGCTGAATCCTTTTGTTCATTATGTGGTTTTGATCCCTCAGGCTCAAAACATAGGCTATTGGTGGAATAATGTTTTCAAACTCCAGAAAATGCTATAGTATTATTTGCATTCAGATCCCACGTGGTCTTTAACATGTTTATTGTCAAGAAGACCAAAAAGTTTGGTGCCTCACCTGGTAGTATCCATTTGTAAAATTTGAGAGACCTCAAGTTCTGCCTAGGAGCATCTCAACATCATGGTCTTGTTTGGTAGAAGTCAGTATTAGAAGAAAAGCTCCAAACTCCATCCTTCCCTCCTGGAGAGTTTTCCGGACCCTACTGATAACTTTCTTTATTTTTTGTATCTCCATCTCTGACTTGATATTAATTGACATATATTTCTCATTTGCTCTCTTACAAGAAGAAAACCTACCCCTATGTGTGTAAGTTAATGTCTGTCAGAAGTGCATGTCTCTAGACTAGCCTGTGAGACCGCTGATAAAAACATGCTATTACTGATTCGTATCATGCTAGTCTATAAATGCTCCAAGGGTACCCAATGACCCTGGGAGCGTGCTGCCCTCAGCATTTCTGGGGTTGTCTGCAGAAAGCATAGCTTGTTCTCTGACACTTGTACTGCGCCAGTAATCTCTGAGAAGGCAAAATAAAAACATAGAATTGAATTGAAAGGAAATAGAAAGGAGTGCTATGTTTTATGCCAATTTAGTTTAAAGGAAAAAAAATCCTCAAAACGAGTTGTCTGAAGTAGTTAGGAAAGTGATGTAATATAACAGCTGTGGGCAGTTTTTCTCTCCACTTCTTAATATAGACAGAATTGATTAGTTGGGTGTAGTGTAGTGCTGCGTGTGTCAAGTAGGTACAAAATGGTTGTTCTCACGAGAAAATTGCATGCAGACTTAGCACATGATAAGCTGTCTTGTGTTAACACAAATTGCCTCGTTCTTGAAATGGAAAGTGACTGGGAGAGCTATAGAGGATGTTTGTATAGTCTGAGCTATGCATATATTCTGGAAAAAAAAAGAATTACAAAATTCCTCTATGTGCTACTTTAGGAAGTGTTTTGCTGAGGAGAATACAGAGAGAAACACTGTGCTGGAACAAAATTGTGTATTCTTATTTGCTTGTGAACTTGAAAGAATGGAATAAATTTTTCTATGCAATGATAGTGAGCTTTGTTTGGTAAAAATAACCAATTTAAATTAAAAATAAGCCACTTGAGTTAGCATAATACAAGAAACTTATTGAAGCATAAGTAAAATGTTTTTTATCATGCTTTTATAAGCCAGAGAACTGCCAAAGGGGCAACTTGAATCTCTTAAAGTCAATTAATCTCTTTCTATGAAAGAATATCAAAGATGCTTAACCAGGAAAAAATATTTTAGCTGTAGGTGCCTGAAAAAGCCAAATTTATTAAAAAGCCCACCCTGTTGGCCATAACTGTAACACTGTTGTTATGATGCTATAATTAATGGTCAATGAAAGAAAGATTTAAAGCTAATGGATGAACCCCAGACACAATAGTGCATTTGTTACTTTCACCAACTCTGTTTTTTTCATTTTTTTAATGTTCAATATTCACATTTATTTGTTAATACAAAGTAAGTTAATACTTTTTAGAAGACCTTAAAGACATGCTTTTCAGCTGAAAGGGTAGTTTAAAGTACACTGTGTTCAGAACAAAACAGTGTTTTCTGTACTGTGTCAGCAGCTAAGTTGAGAATTTGATGCTTTTTTTCCCTTTGTACTGTTAATTGCTTTTAGGTATTTCTGAGAAGTGCAAGTGCCTCATAAGGGACAATCCTCCCATTTGAGTGAGGTTTAAATACTGTATTAAGCTTTCTTACTGTACAGAGTTATGTGAACTTACAGAAATATTTAGGCATGTAAGACCAGAATTGGTTGCAGCCAGACAGAATTTTCAGGAATAAAATAAAATGTGTTCAACTCTCCCTCTCAGCAGATACACCACAAACGAGCCACTCCATTAATTGGTTTCCAGCACTCCATTTCGAACACTAAAACTTCAGTTTAAAATAGTGTCCCTAAAAATGATAATGTGTCAAGGAGAAGAAAATGTCATGTGCCACAGGTTGGTTTTTTTTTTGAAATTTTTCTTTTTTTGCATCTTTGCCACTGTAACCAATAAATCCTGATCAGTCCAAATCTGACAGTTTCTTTAACCATGACTGTTCTAGCAAGGTATACCAATGCAGGCACTCCTTTTTCAGTACTGGCCCTGATCAGGTTACCAGCGTGAAATATCCAGTGTGCCCTCTCTTAGCCTTTTTTGGTAAAAGGGGAGAAGCAGGGGAAGCTCCTGAAGCCATGTTCTGCATCTAGCAATAAATAAATAACTGTTGATGGTTCCTGCAGATGCCTGGGGAATATTAATCTCTGGATATGCAAAAATTCATGTCTTAAGCTGCAAGTTCTAACTCTAGTAAGCCCTGTCCATGCATAAACAGTATCAAACTGAGCAAATACTTTGAAGGCTGCTTCAAATCTTTACTTCTGCTTTTTCTTATCTGTGATCTAAATGTACTCATAGCCTGGTTTTATCAGTATGATTTTATAGTACTGTTATTCTTTGACTTAAACTAATCCTTTTCTCTTAGTAGGGTTCACCATTTATAAACAGTAAAGTAATACTCACTTTCCTTGTCTAAGCAAGCCAAAAATATAATCTCTTAGTGACATCATGAAAATAACCATGCAATGTATATATCCTAAAAAAAAATTATAGGCACAAAGCCTGAAATGTATCTTAAACTAAGATTATTATCTGCAAAGATTTATTTTGTATATAATGACAATGTACTCTCTTTATAGTCTGAAAAATGAATTTTAATCCAGTTAGTTGAATACTCAGACAAGTACAATTTCAGCTTAGTTTAGCATTCAGAAGTCATGTTTATGTTGTAAAACTGTTATACAGCTGAATATAGAAAAGACCCCTCTGGACCATCTGCATACAGTAAATAAATATCCTTGGGAAATTCACTGTAACTTTAGAGTTTAGGAAATCTGTACAAAGCTGCTTTCTCTGGTCTTGTGTAAAAAGCCAGTGATGAAAAAATGGTCACTTAAAGAAGCTCAGGGAAAATTTAAAGCTTCCTGCTGGTGTGACATTCAATTAATTCCTACTTTTCATCTTATTTTTATTTCTCTTGTCCCTGTTTTCAGGTTGAGTGCTGAGATTGCTGAATGGGTGCAGGCAGTTCCTTTCTTTTTGCCCTCTTTAGAACGTTTTTTTTTAAAATTCAGTCATCTACACAGAGGGTAAGATACAGACTTTTTGTTACAGGTCTTCTCTCCTAATTTTCTTGCATTCAGATGTTTGAGTAGTAATCTGTGATGATTGCTTTGTATTTTATTTGTGTAAATCAAATTAAATGCCTTTTCTTCAGAACCAAATGAGACATTTCACTTATTTTTCCCAGTTGACTATGTTATTGCACAACAGCAGCTCCCTGGTTTCATATAGCTGTCTGCTGTTGTATTCAGATTCTGTCTTATTGTAAGATGAGAAAAATTCATCTTAGTTAATAGCTCTGACATAATTTTTCCTTCATTGATTCATTTCCTACTTCTCTGCTTGCCTTGTTCTAATTTATGTTAAGCAGTGACAATGAATGAAAACCATTTAACAAAAGTAGGAAAATGGTATAAAATAGAGAGTGTTAGCACAGAGGTAAAGGACAAATGTGGAACATAGAAAAGCACCAAGTGTTTGTAAGGGTCACCATTAGCACATGTTGGAAATGGTCTTTATGCAGAACTTCTTCTTTTGTTCATACTGACATAAGGAAATGTCTGCTCTTCCCACCTCTGTGTAAAGTTGCATGTTCTAAAGTCTTGTTTTCTCATCTCAGATTTCTCCTCTTTGAAAAGTTCCAAAAGTTCTCTTTTGTGAAATAGGTGAAATACTCATTTCCTTGGCAAGTGGTTCTTATAGCATCATAAAAAAATAGATTTCTGTCCCTTTTCAATGTATTTGTGTTCTTACATCATTCTCTCTGTTTCTTGTGTTGAAATATTGTACCAAGAGACAGGTACTTTATTTTTATGTCTAGTATTCTATAACTGTACAATTATTTTTAAAATTCCATAGGTGTGCATGAAGCTCTTTATTTTTACTTATTTTTGGCTTGTATCCCCCATAAATCCATAAAAACACTTTCATGTGACAATTCCTTGATGAAAGGATTAGCGTTTAATGCTCACAAAAGGAGCTAAACCAGATTTCCTTCCTTCAGCCCACCTAATGCCTCTTAGTAGCACTTGTGGCTTTTCCTCACCTCCATGTTATAGAGATGCTGTTCCCCAGTGCTCAACTCTTTCTTGTCTGAACAGCCAATGTTTCATGAGAAAACATAGTTGGCATGCCACTGAGCAGCTATTTCATTAGCAAGCATTTTAGGAAAAAAGGTAGGTAGGTGCAGGCTGGGAAGTATCAACTCTAGTTGGTACCTACAAAGAACGTAGAACCATAATTTATGAAGGGTGTATAATGGACACATGAAGTTGAGTATATGCCAGCAATAGGCATGAACTCTTCAGGACTCTGGGCTCATGCCAGTGTAAGCAAAAACTGGTATAGGTACATCATTATTGCTGTTGTTGCTTCAACTCACATAATGTGCTAACTCGTGGTGTGCCACACTTTCTTTTGCTAAATGAACCTTGCAAATCCATTTCTTTAAATACTTGGTGTGTCTTAGAGAGGTTGAAGTTCAGTTGACTAAAACTCTAGCATTTTTAATGAACTGTAAAGCATTAGATGTGGGATTTTTATTTAGTTATTTCAATACTTGCATGTTTCAGAGGTTGCATGTATGTTGCTGTAGTGTGCTGTTTAAGTCACTGGTGGTATGGTATGAAGAAGTCCCATTGATTGCCCCGTTTAT
Organism: Pseudotriccus pelzelni; assembly: GCA_035584735.1. Classification (NCBI taxonomy): domain Eukaryota; kingdom Metazoa; phylum Chordata; class Aves; order Passeriformes; family Tyrannidae; genus Pseudotriccus; species Pseudotriccus pelzelni. The sequence continues at coordinate 21,488,154 of JAWMRA010000162.1, read as the reverse complement.
GTTAGTTGCATCTAAGAGCAGATGTATGTATTGTTTTCATGAACTGGGTTTACCTAAACCTTACAACTTGCAAAATCTCTAGGAAGAGTAAACAGCATTTACACTATTTTGTGACCCACAATCAGGTTTCCATGAAATTAATGTTTTCTGAAAGCAGAGCTTTTCTGATGACCTTTTTAAATCGTTGTGTAGTTCAACAACATTTAAAAATTGATATATGAATAACAAACCCTAATGAAGTGTGGTAGAGCCAGCAGAAAGCAGGCAGGATCATGCACGGTGTTATGGGTCTTGCTGAATGACTGAAAGAACCTTTTATACTAGTTACAGAGTTTACTGTCAAACTTAGTAATGGGCTAATGTAAAAAGACTAAACTGTGAGAGCAGCTGCTGCTGACTTTTGTACATCAATCAGGCTGAACTGAAACTAGAAATGGTACTTCTGGTTTTTTTCGGTACTGAGGTAGTAGTAGATATGGGTAACTTCTATTGGTCTTGACTTTGAGAAAATCATTTTATATGCAATGCTATTTAGTTATTATTACCTCTAGCTCACAAGTCAATGTTCTGACTCTACAAATAGCATGAATCATCTTATATTTCTAACTAAGCTACACTTGAGTGCCCTGTTTATATCAGTTGCTAGGATAAATTCAGGTTAGATAAGTATGAACTGATAGATTAGAACAATGCTGGCAGTTTGGCAATATTTGTTCCAAGTGCAATTACCTTTTATTTCACATTGAAGTTTCAAGCTCCTGTGTGAGACAGAAGGAGCGTGGATTCAGAAAAATGAAGAGAGAGAATGCATGTGCACGTATGTATAATATCAGTGCCAATTTGCCAGCAGTGAGCCTGAAGGAAGGCGGCCTGCCTGCTCCGCCACTCACCCAGAAAGTTGGCAGAACAGTCAATCAGCCAATTACCTAGCAAGCTATCTACATCCCCTAATGCTAAAAGGCAAAGCAATTTGGTTTTGTTCTTTACTGACATTTTGCCTTCTGTGTGTCAGCTGTTTTGTGCATCTTCTGTGTGTTAAATTTGGGATTGTATAATCTTCATTTTCTGGCTTATTCGATTGTATTTTCCTGATCATATATTTATTTCATTTTATTGTGTTGCTGAAAACAAGGAATTTCTAGGTGTTATTACTATTATATTTACGTGTACCCATTCGGTTTTATCCTACCTAACTTTATGGAAGACTCTGTAGAATTAAATTGAACGTGACAGTCTTGCTTCTTATTTTTTTCATCCTAACCACATCACAGAAAAGACTTAGGGGAACAATGCAAGAAGGGACTGATAGAACAGAATATGAGGCACTGCTGCAGGTCTGTATCCTGTGGCCCCTCTAGCTCTCTCCTCCTCTTCTCTCAGAGATGGAGGCAATGGAAGTGATTAAAGTTTACCATTCTTTGCTCAGGAAGATTACAGTTCTGGTAAGGAAAATACCCCTTTACATACATACACCACCCCTTGATGATTTGAGCTGCCACTTTCCAGGTTCTTTTGCCTGTTATTTGCAGATAAACTTTATCAGAATATTTTTTTAAAAAGCTAATTAGTGATTGTCGTCACAAAATTGATTATTACCAGAGGCAAAGAAGTATCATTTATTTTACCCTAAACAAACCTGTCTAAAGTGACTCAGTCTATTCTTCATGTAACACAATTTTCATCACAACAGTACATCAGGAATCATTTGATCTGCATGATTTTTACTTAGAATAATGCTCAACAGTTTGGTTTCTACACATCTGCCATACTTCTGGATTGTTTTGACGGGTTTTTTTAGATAATTTGAACCATTATAAATTTGAGTACCCATTCTTAGTTTGATTGGTTGAAACATGAATACAATAGATTGTAAATTACTTTTTTGAGAAAAAAGATATAATTTACTGCACCGTGGAATTCTTTCTAAATATGTTTTATACAATATTGTTATGACTGTTTCATAGAATTGTTTATTGTATTTTCCTGGAATGGAATAGATACTGTCATTAAGATAGTGTTGCCATTCTTCAGATGAATGTAACATTATAGATTATTTGTACAAAACTTTCCTTCAAAAATCTTCTAAAATATGGATTTATTTCTCCAATGAAACACTTAAAAGGTTAAAACTTTAATTCTGAGATCTTTTTTTTTCTTTCCATAAACAGAAGTCTTTTCTGAAAGCTTAGTACAGATTTGTTCTAATTCCCTGTTTTTTAATCTCTAGTGTGAATAATTTCGTCAGATCTTTTGGTTGTTGTTTGGTTCATTTTAGGTTAAGCCAGGGGTTAACTTCTTACAGAGATTCATTAGAAAACAGCTGGGCTCTTTCTGAGGACAAATGGGAAAGTGCTTTGGTCAAGATTGAAAAATTGAGATTCTTACCCACTCCCCTCTCCTCCCTCAACACTTATGTTAAGATTTGAAATATTCAGACTTGAAATCTGGCAGAGATTTGTCCCTCTGTTTCAGACGTTGTACAGTTCAGTAATCTGTTTCCATTGGGCTGTAATGCAAGGTTTTAAGCAATATACATCCCATTTGTGCAAAGATTATATTAAACAGTGTAATCAGTGATCTAACAACGTTCGCTTTGTACATTGTATGTGTGTGTATCATATATAAACAGTGTGAAAATTCCCAGTAAAAGTCATTCTCACAGTAGCTTGCTACTGCATAATAAGAGAAAGGAGTTCAAAGATATGTACAGGGCTTGGGACTGTAATTAACATAGTCTAAGTGAATGAAATGCATGGATGGAAAATTTGTAGCCTCATTAACTGAGGACTGGATTTTGAGAATTCTGATTACCAAGTCATTGTACATGACGATGGAGTTACAATATCAGTGGCTAAGTGTGCCTATAAATGAATGTCTGAAAGTTATACTATGAACTAAATATAAAACACTTAATGTAAGAAAAATTCTCACCTGAAATGCTAAAATCATAGTGTCACTTAAAAGAAAGGATAATTTTTGCAAATGTAGTAAAAATTTAAACTAGCCGATCAGGCCAAAAATAATTATTATTAAAATTTATAAAAATGAGGAAAACAACCCTAAAGAAAGACAAATTTAAAAAATGGCGTATGTCAGATTTTGGTCTTGTGGAGTGACAGAAGTTTTGGTTTCAGAGTTCTGAATGACCTATTAGAGCTTAGCAATACAACCATTAATTGCTAAAATAATTATTTAGCTATGAGCAAGTCAGATTAGGTTATCTTAGCAGAATGAATTAAAAACTACTAAGTGTAAGTTGATAGAAAAAATTGGCAATTGAACTGTAGAATTATATGCTTTTTCTTATTGATTTTACTTGTTAAAAGATTGTTAAGAAGTAATATTTTAAGGGTCACCATGGCTGTGGGCCATAAAATGTCATGTTTAGGGGTCAATTTTTAGGAGTCATGTTTAGGAGTCACATTTTCTTTATGGTGATATATCAAATACCTGATACTGAGAAGTATCAAATATTCTTTTTTCTTTTTCTCAGAAATCCAGACGTCATAATGAGAACTGCTCTTACTGTTTACAGTATCCTTCAGTATAGTTGTCAGCTTGATTATCTTTGCCCTTGTTAAATGTGGGCATAAACATATGAGTAAATTTTGTATAATCCTGTGGAATACTTAGAATAGAATATGTAGTAAAGTAAGCTTGTACCGAGTCAAAGTTTGAGGTGTTTATTGGACAAACTTAAGATGATGAAATTTACATTTTGCCTGTCTTGGCTGTTGCTTCTATGAGCTAAGTTTTAGGACTGATTTTACTGCATATGGTCTAATCTGTCAATCTTAATGTAGCTGTAAGATACTGTGAGAATGAAAATTTGTAGGCAGATTAGTAGTACCCATTAGTAGTCTCTAACTAAGCCTGACATGTACAGATTTGGTCATTCGCTAAAAAAAATATCCTGTCTTCCTGAGGCCAATAGTGAGATAATTATCTGGGGATATTGAGAATTTTCTTGCCAAGTAATTCTAGGGAATGAAAATCGAACAGACAACATTAAGTATTTTACTAACCTAGGGACACTACCATTGGATTTATTATAACAAGAACCTTGACACAATTAGAAATTAGTGGATAGGAAGGCTGCCTATTTTATCAGGGGTTTAGACATCATGGATAGATTGCAGAGCAGTACCTTTTGAGCTTCTCAGCTGCACTAAAGTGTTACAGCACTGAGCCAAACAGCACATTAACTAATATGAGAGAACCATGTGTGCTCAACCAAACTGGAGATGAAGGCGATCTTTGTAGATGGTGATATTAACACTTAAAGCACTCTGACTTAGGCCTGTGCTTTTAAAAAAAGATCAGTGGAAAGGATAAAAAAAAAAGCTAAAAATAGGAGCAGGGGAAACGGAGGATGGGATTAAATAAAAATAAAGATGGAGAGAGCAGAGTTGGAAAATATGTGTTTGTGCCGCAGTGGACATGGCTTGGGAAGATGCAAATACTGGACACCTGTGACTGAGTGCTGGGATGCTGGTGCTGCGAATGGAGAGAACCAATGAGCTGCTGAAAAATGAGGAAAATTCTTTGTTCTGAATCTGCTCAAACCACAGGCATGTGGTGTTACTTGAGCAGGGCTGGCTTAGCCTGGCCTGGGACACTGATGGAGATCTCCACTTAGATGTATGATCTGTGTTCCTCAGCACTAGAATAAGAGGAGGATACTGCAGAGGGAGTCACACACTCCTTAGAGAGGAGGAGGAGGAGGAGGGAGTAATTCACATTGCTTAAAAATTATATGCTTCAGATATGTGTTGCAGGAGACTGTAGGGAGAAACTGGCAATGAGTGAATTGTCCGTGTTATATTGGAAAAAATTATTTAGGAGTGTCTTGGGGGCAAAAAATCAAGAAAAAACTGTAATCCCTCTTCAGGACAATTGTTACACAATTTGCTGCTTCATTGCAAAACATTTCCTTTGCACAACTATGCCAGAGATCTAATATGTGTAACTCAGTCCTCCCTCAGTCTGGTACAAGCTTGCATAGTTTTTCTGTCTAAAGTCTGTGCTTTTTGCCAGGCAAAGAGGAAAATAAAGGAACCCCTTGAAAACCAAATGGGTCTTTTTGACCATGGAAGAAAATGACAAGGAAAAGAGCAGCAGAAAGCCCTTCACCTTTCCAGTGAAAATAAAGTAATAGGATGGGAGGCACCAACATTACCCAGCTTCAGAGACATATCCCAATTATGTCTGCTCTTAAAGAGATGTCTCTACCTTTGAAATACAGCAGCCTGTAGCAAATCAGGAGCATAACCTGCACCAGAAAAACTGATCATAAAGAAAATAATCAGTGCATTCTTAAACAGTGAGTAGATCCTGCTGAAGTTGTAATTATTCTGGACTGACCTACAGAAATCCAGAGCTGAGCCTTCTGTGTTTAAGCCTTCAGCTCAGTGCAGGGAGGGCTCTTCTTTTCCCTTCCTAATACTTTTCTGAATTTTTTGCCTTATTATCCTTTGCAGCTAAGGAGGAACCATTCATGGTGCTCCTTCCCAACAGCTTTCTGACTGTGGAAAAGGTTTGTGGCTAGGGGACATGATTTCATTCTTTGTTGGGGCAAGAAAATGTAGAAATTCAGAAGTAGGAAAAGGGCAGTGGTTGTGAATATGAATTACAACAGAAATACTGATTTGGTTTTCATCTGCTCAGACCTTTCTTAGAATGACAGGCTTTTGCAGCAACTGTGCTTTGGTGTTTAAAAAAAGGAGGTTTCTATCTCCCTTGAAAAGGAAGGCAGTTAAAAAAAAATAAAGTATCCTCTTTTTTTTTTCCTTTTTTTGTTTCCTTTTTAAGAGTTCTGGCTATTGAACTGTAACACTGGCCACATGTGCATTAAAACTATAAAGTTCTTATGAATCTTTAATGAGGAAAGGTTCATGTGCGTACAAAGTAGATGGTTTTAACAGAGGCACCTCAGTCACTCTTAATTTTGTTCTCTCACCATCCCCCAAATACCTCAAGGGCTCCGTTCTGCATTCCTTACACATTTTGCTTTCTCCGGAAAGACTCACATTCACATTAATTGAAAGACATCACCCCCTTCCTCCCCGCAAAAGCTCCACATAACAAAACCAAAACTCCATTTGAAACTCATTTTGATCTCAGAAAAGTATATAAGGATAGGTTTTTTCTTGATTATTCTCTGAGATTTTTAATATGGGTTGAGGAACAGGATTATTGTAACTGCCAAGAGGGAGACCTTTTAGAAGTTCTCAGACGCTGTGTGGTGGTGGAGCTGGATAGTGTTCGTGAAGATGGATATATAATACAATGGAATGTAAAAAAACTCAACTGACCAACCAAAACACTAAGTTTCTTTTACTGCCAGAGAGGGCAAGAAATAGTTGTTTCACAAGTGAGTTGTTTGTCAGAGTACCACTGTGTAGTATTCCCAGTGTCTCAAAATGAGCCTTGACAGTGGAATTGCTTTTCTATCGCTATTCTTAAAACCGGATTCTGAAAGCTGTTTGAAGCCAGCTGTATACAGATTCAGACTTAGTGCTTTAGAGGTAAATACAGTATGAGGAGCAGTACAGCTCATGAACGCACCGAGTTTACAGTTGTCCCGTTTCTGGTACAGCAGATATGTATTAAAAGATAGTTGGGGAGAAACAGACTAGTTTTGTTATTGTGACTGTTGTGTGAAATCTTCGGCCTGACCCATCTGGAGGTATCCCCTCAGCAGTCAGGACACCAGGGGTGGATTGATTGTGCCTGTGGACAATAAGTTGGGTGCCTTTGCTTTACGGGGGTGGGCATTAGCCAAGTAACAACCTTTATTACTTTATATATATGCTTGCCTCCAGTCAAATTACATTCTTTTTGATATCCCTGACATCGCTGACTAACATTTAGAGTCCAGGATGCAGGGAGGCTCGAGGTGGGACAGGATTTGCATCTTTGCGGAATTAGGATTAGGTGGCATCCAAAAATTGCTTGCAGGAGGTTACCCTGAGCTTCTACTGATCTTCCAGGAACTATTCCACTTTTTGCAGCAATCTGAAAGCCAGGAAATACAAAGACGTGAAACTTTATTTGCACCCAGATTGCCATTTAGCTGCGTCTTTGGACCATCCTTTCCGCCAGTCTTTTCATGTACAGTACCACAGTGTGGGAGATGAGAGAATTTAATTTGCTTATAAGTTTATTTTGATTAAATTTATGTTAAACTAGAACTGATAAGGCTTGGATTGGCTATGACTTAAAGAAATCAGTACTTTGCATGAAGTTCCAGGATTTAAGCTTTATCTGTAGGAAGAGGATAAACATGGAACTCAGCATGTCACAACACTGACCCATGGATAAACAGCATGACACCACAAAGTAATGTATCATGCCAGCTGGAACTGCAGGCAGATAACTTAATTCAGTCGTCAAATTGTAACTGAGGCTAATTGTGGCAAAAGCACCAGGCAATGCAGCTGCTGCTGTCTGTGGAAATTTGTCATATGTCTGTAGGTTGCCTTTTAAATATTTTTGAAATGCCAGAGATTTTGGTGTGTCACAAACCTTCTCAGCTGTGTGTTGTGTCAGTTTGTATGCAGTGCTTTACAAGATACTGAAATATAACCCAGACTTCAGGAAAGACAGTATTCCAACACAAAGGTCTGAGAAAGTTTCTTTTTTTTACAAAACTTTTTTTTTTTTTGCCTAGTGCATATTTGGCCACCCAGAAGATAAAGTCCTTACTGTACAAGTAATAAAAGTAGCCTCACTTACAGGTTTAAGGGGTTTTGAGGGAAATATTTATTTTTGTTGCTGTGCGAGACAGAGGGTTTTTGCGTAGACAGTGCCCTGTTTTTTCACACCATCAAATGTTTAATGTGCAAGCTGTCTGCAATAAGAATATAAAGCTTGTGAAACCCTTCATTATAGCATGCTAAGGTTGTAATGATAAATATTTTCAGCTTAGTGGGTGGCTTTATATCCGATTTGGGCTTTTTGTTAGTTATGAGCCACACAGCTATGTTGGTATTAATTGTCATGATATTTAACACTTTTGTCATTGCCTTTGCAAAAAGGAATTTGAACAGTTAAACAACCTAAGTAATTTCTCATCTCTATATATGATCACATTACAATGCAGTTTTATAAGGTGGAAATTTAAAATAACACCCTGTCTTAAAAACTGATTAGCTTTGGATTTTTTTTTAAGTGTAGTGATGGTGCTCTAATTCAAGGCAACAAAATCAGGAATTTGTGAACAAAAATGCACCACTGTAACAGGAAGTTACGTGTTTTCCCATTCAAGCAGATGTTTAACTGTTCAAAACATTGCAAGCAAATATGTTTTTAAAAGTTAATTGTGTAAGTTTTGATTATATGAACACTAAGAACACCTGGCTACAGCATTCAGTTAAGCATCTGTTAAAGTAATACACATAATACTATTTATAGTATATAGAATACATAAAACTCAATATGTTAATATTATCTAACAATGTCTGTAAATAGCTATAAGACTGTGGTTTTATAGATGAAATACATCCACCTTCCATTTCCCTTTTGCCTACCATTTCCCTTTCCCTGCTTTCCTGACAGAAGCAAGATTTCCATTGACAAAGACTGCTGGTCATTATTAAACTTGCAAATACAATTCCCAGAAATACATACACTCAAAATGTTATGATTGCTGGACTAATTTTCCTTTTTTCCTGTTGAGTGTTTTCTCTCAAGGAAATTCACCAATCACAGTGCAATAAAACTCCCTGTATTTGCACTCAGGTTAGTTTATACCAGACATCAGGGAAAATGTACACTTAAAAGCAAAACCAACCTCTTGCAAAATATTCTGAATGACTGAAGCAGCTGTGTACCACTCAGGCAAGAATGCATTGTTCAAGTGAGGAATTTTAAATTAGTCCTAGCTAGCTATATATACAGACTTATGAAAGAATGTCGTTGGGGAAGCACATGGAAACAGAGGGTGTGGAAAAGTGTGAGTACCACCTTTGTGCTCCCAACCACCCTCTTTTTTCCCTTCCTTCACTCACCTTCTTATTGAAGTCCCAGGGGAAGAAAAGTCAAAGGTTTTGTAGTTTAAAAATGAGGAAAATCTGCTGATATTACTTCACATATTTTTGAAGTTACCACTTTGGATAGATTTTACACTTCATGATCTTTTGCCCAGTATTCTGTTGTTTTACTGGTCAAATTTAATTTGGAAGTAATGGAAAAGAATCTGTCCTAAATTAGGAAAGAGAAAGAAGAGGAAGTCTCTAGACAGAACCTCAGACCTGAACAAGCGTGTGCCTGTTTTCCTATAGGTGTTAACAGAGTGATGAATGTGATGCAGATTCAATTTTAGTTAAAGTTGCTGAAAGATTGTTCTGCTCCAGCCGTACTCAGACCACAGGAAAGCATTATTTGCTGAAGCACTGTATATCATCTGTTCTTTTGCTGATTATGTTTTGGCTGTAGCCAGTTTTCCTAGCATCATGTATTCCTAATCAGATGTATGGTTGCCATGTTAACAATTAAAAATTTTCTTTACTTTTCTTCTGCTAGATCTTCAAAGAAAACTGAACTTCAAGCATTGATAAGGGCTGCTGTAATGCTAGATTTATTCTAAGTATTTTCTTTTATATTGCTGCTAAATATAGGTACTCCTTAATAATTCCCTTGGGGAGTGTACTTCTGTTGATGCGCTAAAGAACATTGTGGTATTCACATTAATTTTCATTGGTATTAATGATGTCAATCTCAAAGAATACTTCCCACATGTAATTGGAAAGTTTATTGAGATGGTCTCGGTTATGTAAGCTAGTATATCATTAATAGTATTTTCTATGTGAAAAAAAGATTGAATTTTATGCTCATTTCCGCAGTTTATGAAATCTGTCATGTTACCTTGCAACTGGAGGGGGGAACCCCCCACCCTCTCTTCCCCAAAGAAAGAACTCTTTTTCTATGTCAATTGAAATACTGTATGTATTCCATCCCTTGAGAAAGCTGTCTCTAAGAAATAAAAAAAAGGAGTCATTTTAGGGAAAATGATTAGTGTTTTTCAAAAACCTACATAGAAAAAAAGGTGCCAAGCATTGCTTTTAAGGTAGGTTCCCCTTTACTGTAATGAAACAGTGCATCACCCTGTTCACTGGACTGGCCCCTTATGTTTAATGGAAATGGTTGCTTTTAACATAAAATATGTTCTGTTTCCTGTATTTCCAGAAAGTACTACTTCAAATGCATACTATGAATGTTTAAGTACATGGAAAATGGTTGTTCCTGTCTTTCAGCCTTTCCTATTTTAACTATTTTCATGAGATTTTTGTGAACTGAACTCCTTTTTCCTTCTTTGGGACTCCTGTAAAATATTTTGTTGATCCCTGAAAATGCTCCTCCTCCAGCTTTTGTTTGTCCATGAGTGTGCAATCTGAGTTGCAGATCCTTTCTGCAGTACATAATAGTTTGATCAGAGCAGTGTACGTGTGTATGGCTTTGGCAACTGGGAATTCAGAAGGAGCATCACAGTTTTGTGTGGCACAAAGCTGGAGTTTAAAATGTGTGCTGGAGCTGTGTTTGACTTGGGAGCACTCAGAAATGAGATTCAGTGATAATAAATTTTTAGGTGAGTGACAACAAAGTAAATACACATAGGAATGAGTACAGTACTGCATGTAGGCTCCCCTGAAAACCAGTGTTCTGGGAAGGACATTGCAGGGACAATCCAGTCCGAGCTGATGGAATTGGATTTCTTTGTATGAACTATGCATTATCTCACTTATTAACCAAAATTTCCTATCATGTAAGCTCTGCTGTTCTGTTTGCCCTGGATTACAGACTGTATTGAATTCAATGAGCTGCAGGGGTCAGATGGATATTTACAGGAAAGAGGAAAGGATGTGGGAACCTATTCAAGCTCATCCTTTCTTAGAGATGATTTTGCTTCATAGCAAGTCTTTTTGTGCTAATGATTGTTTGCCCAGGAAATCTCCCGGTGAGATTTACTTTTAAAATATTTCACATTTTTGCCTCTATTTCATATGGAATTTTATATGGAATGCAATTTCTGTTGGTTTCCAAAAAATTATGTAAAATTTTGTAGAATTTGCAGCCTGTGAGCTGATACACAGGAGTGGAAGTGTGAAAAATATGGGAATATCTCGTATTAAAAGTAGTTCAGCTGATGTAGGCAAGGTCATAGTTAGTATTGAATACTCATAATGGTTTCACTGTTGTTTTTTCTCAGTTGACCCAAATGGGAGAAAAGCAAGCAGGTTACTAGTTAAGGTATATAGTTGTTTTCTCTGTATGTGCATGCACACTGTAGTAAAGCAGTGGAGATGCATATTTAAGTACTCCTTTAAAAAGCTTGTGTTGGAGCATGCTCTTGAGAGCAGTTAAGAAGATTGCTTTAAAAAAAAGTAATTGCATTTATATAAAATTAGTCTTTTAAAACTCTAAAAGATATAATAGGGGAAGACCATGCAGATTATATGCTCTGTTTTATAGTCATTATTGTTTTTAGAAGTTAAAACAATGTCAACATAAAAAGCTTAGAAGTGATTTGTGGCTTTTTCCCCCAGTATGTAAAATTCATGTCGGTATTTTGTTTTATGCAGCTTGATATATAGTATAGTTTTACTGCGTTTATTATAGTTTTATCCGTTGTGTGTCAAATACCATTGCCACAGATGTTGTAACTGGGGCTTGGACAACTGTTATGGGAAACTTCAGAAGGAACCAAAACCTCACTGAGCATTATGGGAAAGATGCACGATTGCAGCAATATTGTATGGATCTGTGTTTGTTTTCTGGTAAACCTTAGGCAAAAATATGGATCCTTGAATCTGATGGGCATGTGCTCTGTTTTGGGTCTGTGTGTGTGCAGTAAATCCAGTGGGTCAGGTTCCAGGACATAGACTGAGCTCTGTGCAAGCCAAACACTGCTGGGTTCAGTGTGTCCCTGAAGTGTCAGCTCTGTTAGGAACACTCTTAGATATTGGAAAATTTGGGACAAATTGATATTCTTGATAGTGACACTGTCAGGCTAATATAATTGACCTGTTTCTTTTTTGCCTTCTGTTCTCCTCTTCAGTCATCTTTATGAAGTTTTTAATGACTATTTTTATTCCCGGAGCAGCCAGGGAGGAAAAAAAAATAAAAAATTGTATAAGTGGACCTTACATACAGTACTTAGTGTAGCAATACACCTCATCTATTTGCATTGAGGGCAGCTATTATTGAGCCTAAAACAAAGTTGTAAATTTATTCTGGAGCTAAACTCTATTTACAATAGCTCTAAGAGATTGAAACATTTTACTTTTTTGACATCCACTAACATTGATCTTATTGAGGTGTTGTAAATGCCAGGTTTTCCATTGTGTCAGGAAATTGTGTATACATGGATTGTTAAAGTAAAGAAGAAAAACTGTGTGGGAAATAATTCTTGATAGTATGTAATATGGAAAATATTACAAAAGTGCTATTAGACTGATTTGTGCTTCCTGACCTTCATGCAACTTTGTATCCCATTTCCTGGTGGCGACAGATATAAATTCATTATGCTCTATGGTAATATGGAGTATTTCAGGCTTTTGAATTTTCATCTTTTGACTGTGGTTCAGGTTTCTTGCATCTTACTGATTTAACTCATTTAAAGTAGACAACCTGATGTTACCTGGCTAATGCTTGTCTTCTCCTCCTAAACCATTTTCTACTTAGCAAACTCCTCCTTCGCTTCCAGCTCACTCCTCTTTTGGGAAATTTAGATTTAACTCCTTTCAATTTTCATAATGATTTTATGCCTGCACATTTTCAGACAAACTGAAGGGCAGCTGCTATTTTCCCTATATGGACTCAGCCTTCGGAATGAGATTGTTATGTTTGCTGCATCTTGGCTTTAATAACCTTCAGCACCTTGGTTTTCAGATAATATGAAGAGCTACACAGTCCAGCAGCTCTTGTTTCTTTCTTTTTAAAAACTTGACTGAATATTAGTTTTTCTACCACTATAGAGTTTCATCCGTACCACATATTTTAGACTTACGATTTAAAATTTGCCTTTGGTTTTTCTAAACTTAAAAAGTCAGTTGTATTTGAAATTTTTTCCTTCTGTAAATGCAGTAGAGATATAAAAGGTCAAGATGAGGGACAGTGAGGGTTTCTACACTGACTGCCACAGATGCCTTGGCTTTGTGTAAGTCACATTCAGCCACAGCTGAACAGCAGTTAATGGAGAATCCTTCTTCAGTATTTTATTTTGATTAATAGTTGTAGTACAATTCTTGATGTTAATGCTGTGCATGGTGGCTTTTCAGAGAGCTAATGAAATATTAACTGTCTACTGTTTAAAATGATAAAGACTATTTAATGAGAAAATGGCATACAAAAATCATTTCACTGTGTAAATGTACACTAATACAGAAAATTCTTAAGTCTACCTGCAAACTGAGAAACACCGTGGAGTTAGAAAATAGAAGTAACACTTGTAAATATCTGTGAATAAGGTGATAGATTTGTGTCACAATATCTGTGACAACAGTAGGTTTTGCATTAGATGTGCCATATCTCCTCTTTTCATTGCCTATTGAGTTTTGTACTAATTTAAATGAATTTATAAAAATTATTCAGCATAAGTGCTTTATATATTATTATTTATAAATTATAGTAATAAACTGATATTTTGATACCTGTGATTGGATCATGTTAAAAAAGAAAGAAAGAAAACCCGAGTAAACTCTGTTGCCTGTGACTAAAAGTAATGCCTAAAGGTAGCAATTAATTTGGAACTCAGCTAATGTGATTAAGGCATGAAAATACTTTGTCTCAAATTATCTTTTCTGCTAAGTAATGGACATGGCCTGATTAAATAGGAAGAAGTAAGAACATCTGTACAAATTTCAGAGGTCTGCGGGGTGTAACCCTCTCTATTATGTGAGTCTGCAAAAATGCCTGGAACCACAATACTTTGAATACTTTCAGTACTTTTTAGTAGTTTTGCTGTGAAAACACCCGCTAACTATTCAATAGATGTATGTCAAGCTTGCTGTGTAAAATTTCAGTTTTACATTGTGGAATAGCCTGGTTGGTTCTTTCAAATCAAGTAAAATTGAGAAGATGTGTGTAAATAAAAGTGTTCTATTCATTTGATAGTGTAGAATTTTGTTTTAGATGGTTCTTGAAAACGATGTGCAGCACTCAGATGCACTGCACTCTTGTGGACCACTCTAGAAAAGAAGACTAAGCCTTAAATTTTGCCTCTCTAGGTAGAGCCACTAAAGGGACCAGCTGAGTGAATCACTTTCTGGTCCTGATACTATTCTACTCTGCAGCTTGGTAAGGTTTCAGAGACAGCAGAATTACTGTTTATAGATGCACGACTTCAGATTGCTGAGCCCATAGAGATGAGATGTTGTCAATGAAAACATTTCAATTTAAGAGTTTCTTGTCAATCAGTATTTAACCTTTAGTGTTTCCTAACTAGCTGAAGTTCGAAATCTGTTTTGCTGTTACTGGTATGTTTGACCAGAACAGTTCTACTACTTTCACTATAGACACAAAACTTCGAGGTGTATAAGTGTATATCTGGTTAATGCTCGTGGTGAGGTCTAAGGGGGTGGTGCACAGAAAAGGCATACAGCTCTGTATGATAAAACAAAAGTACTGATTTTCTTTTGGTTTCATGTTGAGTAAAACTGTAGAAGGGTTCTTTAGAGGGCAGCATCAGTGAGGAACACAGAGGATGCCACACGCAGATTGTTGATTAAAGTAGAAATATGTTGAGCTTTCTTTCCCTTTCTCTCATGGCTGGCTGGAAAGAAACAATGAACATTGCCTTTTGTGCTGGTAGGTTTATTTTAATAGGATCAATTTTATCAATGTGAAATTGAATTCCTTTAATGATGATGGTCTCTCACTCTCAGTTGAAAGCCCATAATTGGCTATGAAAGACAGCAATAGAAAATGTAGATAATTTCTACTGCTCTTCTATTATGATAAAGTGTGTATAATTGTATGTATAATTGATCATATTCTCTATATATTTGTATATAATTAGGTTATTATTCAGTCTTTTAAAAATTATTGTAAATACTTAGAAAATAAAAGGTCATGTTGTCCCTTCATAACTGTTTAATTAGTTGGCCTCTAGCAGTTTATTCCCTAAACACTGCTGTTGCATCACTGAGGCACTGAAGCTACTCTTTCCAATAAAACATCTGAATTAAACAAAGATCATTTGCTACCCTTTAATGACTGTGATGGATCTATTTGCTTCTGTTTCTAGGTCGCAGCGATAACTGTTACAGGGCTGGTATTTAGATACTTCATATTACAGATTTTTAAAATAGATGAACAAACCTCTGTACAAATATAATGACCATGGGTTAAGGAAGAAAGAGAAAAGTACTGTGCAAGAGAAATCATGAAGGCAGAGTTGCTGTGCTGGAGACTCGGGTTGGTTTTCTCCCGTCATCATGTGTCATATTAGGTAAGGGTATGGTCTCCCAAACCACGTGCAAGTTTGATATGTACAGGCATCAAAACCAAGACGTTAATTCAAAGAATTTTCTATCCTACTGGTGCATCTGTCTATTAGAAGTGAGATGCAAGAACTTTTTGATTTTGTGAGATTTGTTTGAAGGGATGAATTTAAAAAAAATGGAAACTTGTTTTAAGAATGTGTATAGAGGGTTAATGTTAATGTCAGTCATATCATGTATTTACATCTCCTGTGTCTAAAAGCTTGTATTTTCACCCATGTCTTATCTTATATAAATGCAAAGCTTAGTTGAGTATATCCAGTAAGTGTTTGCAATAGTGTCTTAACTGATGGGTGAGGTGAATTACCTCCTTGCTGAGCTGTTAGGCTAGTTAACCATTTCTCATTAAAAAAGTATTTGCAAGTCTAAACAATTTAAATTTATTTTCCATTTTAATAGTTACATGTAGATTCAGTAGCAGCTCAAATTGTGTGTATATATATAATATGTATATATTGATGGTACTTCCATTTTCATGTTGCATATGGCTTGGAGATATCTAGCAACTTTGTGCTTATATTTTCAATTTTGTATTAACCAGCAGAATAGAGCTAGTTTTAATGCTGGTTTCAACTTTCTGCAATGAAATATTTTCAGATTACCAAAAAAAAAAAAAAAAAGGAAATTACAAATTACAAATTCTAACAGCTTCCTTTAAAGACTTAAAATGAAAGCCTGGGAAAAAGAAGGCTATGGAGAGTTCTTAGAGCATTTTCCAGTACCTAAAGGAGCCTGCAGGAAAGCTGGAGAGGGACTTTTCACAAGGGCACGTAGTAATAGGACAAGGGGGGAAGGCTTTAAACTGAGAGAGGGTAGATTATATATAAGGAGGAAATTCTTCATTAGGCAGGTGGTAAGGCACTGGAACAGATTGCCCAGAGAAGCTGTGGATGCCCCATCCCTGGCAGTGTTCAAGGATGGTTGGAATAGGTTTGGAGGAACCTGGTTGAGTGATGGATGTCCCTGCCCATGGCAGAGGGTTTGGAACTAGATGATCTCTAACATCCTTTCCAACCCAAACCGTTCTATGATCTATGATTCTATGAAATATGGATCTGTTCTAATGAAATACAGAGTTGTTCAGCCAATTGGAGAATCTGCTGTGAGGTAAACATGCTTGTCACATCTTTGAAAAAAAACCAAATTTCTAAATGAAGTATTTATACTCTCTGCAAGCAGATTTTTGAAGAATCTTGCACAAATTGTGAGTGCCAGCCAATTCTAATATTTCCTCACTTTTCACTATGATTGAAATCCAGAAGTCTTTGTCACCCAAATATCTATCAACACAACATCCAGTGTTTTATTTTTAGTCTCAAAATACTGGGTTGAAATTACGTCACTGCTTTCGGTAGCCCATGCCAGTAGGCTGCAAAAAAAATGCCTTCTTCAAAAATGGTACAGCCTGTGTTACTGATGAACCTGGTGCATGAGAGCTGCAGCATCATGTTTATGGGAGGTCTGAGATGCTGATCACCATTTAGGTGGGACAATGTAGTTCCCACCTACTTTGCTTGTTGTCGTAGTTCTGACCTCCCAGTAAGCCTGACAGAAGTCATAGCAACCTCCCATTGCATCACCCAGCTGAGTTTCTTTGTGTCAGCATGCTGTGTAGTGCCTGTATCAGGCCATGCTGCTGTCTCCTCTCAGTGGCTCGATGATGATGAAATATATGTGGCATGTCCGACTCGGACTGGGAGAGTACATGAGAGAGATGTCACTCTGTTGCTCATAAGCATTTGTTAGGAGTTACCACTGCTGGCCATAGTTGGATACAGGACTCTTGGCTGGATGGACTTGTAGTCTTGCCCTGTCTACTAGTTCTTGTGCTTTCTAGTAGTTCTTGTGCTTCTAATGTGTACTCAAAGCCTCAGCACTTCCCTTTGTCGTTCAAACCCTCAGAGTCTTGAAAAAGCAGCAGGACACTCACAGGCAAATTAATAATATCTTTCAGAAAACTGTGTCCAATATGCCAAGTGCTATATATGTGCTGTAAATATGAGGTTCCAACTCCCCTGTCCTTTTCTTTTGGTTTTTCAAATGTCACTGTTGTTCATGAAGAGAATGAAAATGAATGAAAACACAATGAAACAAATTGCAGTTCTAGAGGAATTATCATCTGGAACCAGCAGGCTTGAATTTTCAAAATAGAAATACAAGCAAATGATCTCTAATGAAAAATTATGTAAAAACAGTAAAGTCACTTCAGACATTTTCTGTTTTTGGGGGGGGGACTGGATTTTTTTTTCAAATTTATTTTTTATTTTTTAAGTTTTTTTTAGGTTGAGGTGAGCAGTTCTCAGGTTTGGTTCAGTGTTTTAAATGCAGTTGACAGTTTATGCCTGGCCCAGTTCATAGAAAACTCATGCATCAATAATATGGAATTTTCATGCACTTGGAAGAATGCATTCTATGCTCTTCCAACAGAAAGTAGCCTCTTTAGTATGTACAATATGTTCATTAAATACCTTTCCTTGTTTATACAAGTGCTCATGTCTCCATTATTCATTCAAGCAAAAACTAATACAAAATGTGGTACATCTGCTGTAGCACATAAAAGTAATTTAAAGAAAAGAAAAAGACTCCTTTACATAGGAGGAGGTAATTCTGCTCACTTAGGAGGGATTCTGCTGCATGTTTTTTTCCGTAGTTGGAATGTCATCTAATTTCTGATGGATAACAGGTGACATTAGAGTCCTACAGTTGTTTTAGAAACAGTGGGAGGGCTATTTTTGCTAATTCAAAGCTGAAAATTTTTGTATTGATGCATTGGGGGTACTTTCAGCAGGAGGGGTGGCTGGAACTGCAGGGCCTTGCTAGGGCTCACTGCTCTGCAAAAGGTGAGGCATTTGGCAGTGTTTCTGTTGAACCAGTCCAATGCAGGTAGTGCTTATTTTATACTTGCAAAAAGGAACAATTTTGAGAGTTAAAACTGACCAAGGCATTTGCCTCGGGTCAGGGAAGTGCTAGATTCAAGTGTTTGCTCCATACTGGGCAATGCTGGCCTTTTCCTGTAACAAGACATCTACTTGCTGGGCTCTCAGTTGTTCTCCATCTCCCCTGTTTTCCTCAAAAACACTGAGAAACTGATTTCTTTTACTAGTGTTGAATGAGAAAATAATACCAAGCTTCCAGTTTTCATGAAATAAAAATGTTTTTTGGCCCTCTCTGTTATGACCGTATCGGTTGTCACTACTGAGAACACTTTCCTTAATACAGTGTCCACTCAGATATGCTTTTTATTGAAGTAGTGACATCTGGTTTTATGCTCACAGAAACACTGGAATATATTTTTGCAGATATTCTTTTAAGGTTTAAGAATGAAGATTTTGATCTTTCTGCACAGCTGTAGAAAGATGGGTGCGTTTTAGAGGAATACTTCTTCATCCTGGTTTTAACAATGCAGGATCTTGGCCTCTGTATGCAAGACTGTGTGCTGGAAAGATCTGAAAAGATCTGAGTGATTTGGCAATTGGAGCTGACTTCTTGATACTGGGGAAAGCGTTGTCATTCCCAGGGAGTTAATCTGTGAGGGCACTGGGCACCAAAGGATGCAGGGAACACGTGCAACTAGATACGTGTCCAACCTCTCATCGAAAGACTCCTGTGCTCCTTAAAGACTATTTGCTGCAGGTATAGGAGCCCTCCTGATGGAGCAGACAGCTCCTTGTGTTAACCCACGCTGCAGCAATTGCTACGGGCTTTTAGAGAAACCATTAAAGTCTTGCAGTATCTTTAAGCTGAGGTTTATTTTTTTCTTTTTAGGGGATATAATCAGGTAAATTGAGAAACTCGTTGTGTAAACGCAGCTTTAAAGTAACACTTCACTTTGCCGTTCCTTTATGTATATCTGCTGTCAACAGTTTATTTTTTTTAATGGGAGTTTCTGAAAAGTTTGGAAGTCTTCTAAATCCTGATACTTTAATGGAGACTGTAGATGAAATATAATCCTCATCTATTCATAACCAGTCAAAAATAAACAATTTTTTCAAGCCATTAGAGCATACAGAAGAAAAGTTCATGAACCAATCATTTGGAGCTTTTGGCAGACCATACGGAACTTTTCTAACAGCTATTTATAAGGTCCTAATGTGTTTATTTTCACAATAAATCTGACTTATTGCTGAATGTGTTGGTTTCATAGTAAAATAAACACTGAAGATTACAAACATATCCTTTTGCGAAGACTTCTGAAAGTCCAAGGCTTAATTTAATAAATGTGATATTCTCTATATTGGCTGGGAAATGCGTGCCGACTTTGAGAAAAAGAAGAAAGAAAAAAAAAGAACAACAGCGTGAACCTTTGCTTTAAATTACAAAATCAATTGTCATCAAGTTTACATTATAGCTGAGCCATATGGCCTGTAAAAGTATTAATAATTGATAATTTGACAGATACAAGAACTAAGAAGGGATAAAAGAGGGAAGAGTTGTACCTCAGTTCTGTTATAGAATATATATGTGGAAAATATATATGTGGAAACATACTGATAAATACACAAACTTAACTTCATTTAGAGATTGTTTAAATTTACTTAGCTTAATTCTGTAAATTAGTGACAAAGTTAAATGTAGTTAGGCTGCTTTAAGGTGTTCTGAAAGCATTTGCATTATGTTACTCCTTTAATTAGAAGAATTTAAATCATCATGCTGTCAGTCAAAGAATTTGTCCAATTTTTAAAATATTTTGCCCCTTTCCAGTGCCAGAGGTGAGCATCCTATTCTACTAAAGTTAGTGGCTCTGTTACCCACATTGTTGAGTCCTTTCAGTTCAGATATATTAAAAAATCACAAAATCTTCAGAAAAGACAGTTAAAGAATAATCAATCATAAAAGAGCCTTTCTTTCATTATAATATGTCCTCAGCAGTCACATCTGATATATATATATGTGAATATCCTCATTAGGCATATGATTCCCAGTTCTTTCAGTGAATCCTACTAAGCTCTTGACCTCAGTGATATGTTTCAGTAATGAGACTGTAGGTTAATTACATATTGTATTAGAGTATTTCCTTCTGTCGGCTTTAAATGTATTGCTTTTGTACTTCATTAGATATTCCCATGTTCTTGTAGTATTAAAATGTATCACTGCTATACTATCAAATAGTCATTTGTGTTGGTTTCATTATTTTATTTGTTCATCGCTAAACGAACTTTATCTTTTCTTCTTCATAGTAAAGTCCCTTCATACTTCAACCAAATGCTTTAGGTTCCACATAATTTTGCTTTGTATAAGTTTTATTGTGCTGCTAGAATGTCCAGTTGCAAGGGTGGGAAATGAACTTGGCTACGATTTGGTGTAATGCTGAGCATCCAGTGTCAGATAGACGGCTTTATATAACATAGCATTGTTTCAATATATCATTTATTTTCAAAAGAACTTGAATCATGGCCATAGAATGTGCTTTATGTGCACGCTTTGTTCTCAGATAGAAGCCTGCAGGATCTCAAACAATTAAAAAGAAGTTGTCATTCCAGTTGCTGAAACGCTAGTGCTTTGGGGATAGTTTGGGAACAGCTCCAAGGGACATGCCTGGGAGGGTGGACCTGGATAGCAGATTGTTTTTAAGAAAACATCCTCCTTCTGAGTGATTTTATGTAAAAGAAGAAAGAGACCATTGAAATCCATTAAAAATGCTTTGTATTTTTTGAAATGGTTTTTCAAGGTTGGAAAAAAAATGGACCAGCTGGACTAAGGATCTTAATACATTGTACAGTAGTTATCTGTTTTCTGGGTAACACTGAAGACATTTATAAGTGCCAGAAATGTTGGTCTATGCCTGGTTTTGGGCTGTTGAGTTTTTGTTTTGGTCGATTTTTTTTTAGCAATGGGACAGGCTTTTTCTGCTACTGGGAAAGCTGCAAATTTCTGATACTTCTATCGGTAATTACTGTCTTGTAGAGCTGTTACGAATATTTAGTCTTTCCAGTGAATTATTTAAGCTGTGTTTGATTAGTTCAAAAGAAAAAAGCTTACAACAATAAACATGGTCATCACATTCCCCATTTTTCTGAAAGTAATAAAGACTTTACTGGCAAAAGTTCACGCTGTTGTAGCATATAAATCTTGTGCAGATCCTTAACACTGGTGTCACGAATACATTAGCTGAGTCAGAACAAACAGATTAGTTGGGAAGGAGCTTTGTAGTAGAATCAGTATCATGAAGGGTTTGCGCCCAGACAAATGCTTACAGTTTATAGAATTAGCTTAAAATGGACTCCAACATTAGAACAATCTGGGCCACTTTCATTTATTTAAAGCGTGTTTTGTTTAAGTTTTGTTTCAACTTCTACTTTGTATTTCTGTTGTGTTTGAAATAGTTGTAAGACAAGAATTTCTTCAGCTTCATTCTAGTCTCTCAGAGGTCAGTGACAAAACTCCAGTGAATTTTATTCTGATCTCATTAGGGCAGGGAACATAACATCTGTGGCTGATCCTGCAAATGGCTGTATATAAAGCTGAGCTTATGACCTGTCATTCTATATATATCCAGAATGGGAAAAAATGTGTTTGCACAGCACAAAAGAGGTCCAGCATTGACTGGGACCTTCTGGAGGCTTCTGTAAGATAAATATAAAGTATTTTCTTATTTGTTGTTGTTGTTCCTGAAAATAAGTCATTGAGACAAAAATATACAGAAATACAAGAATATTCTACTTCAGATCTTATTGATGCAACTCTGGAAATCAGCTTCTGTATTTCATTTAATATATAAATGGCCAGATTATCAGCTTAGTGGAATGTAGCAGTACTTAGTCATGGCTAGCTCTGTGGTTTTAGATAGTTACAATTACAAGACTAGTACTACCCCAGCCTGTTAGTAGATCAAGAATAACAATCCAAATGTTGACAAAATTTCTAGATGAATTACAATATTACTACTTCTGAAAAGTTCCAACATTGAATACAGTCAAATTACAAAAGTGGCAAATTAATCACATACAGAAATGTGTTAATTCTAATATCTCACTGTGAAACAGTTAAAGTCCTGTACTGAAATGTGTTCCCAGTTAAGTCCATACTGTCTCAGAATCTACTAGTATATGGAAATTGCTTTTTTGAATTATGTAATTCTCTGTTGTTCCCTGCACTTGTAGTAGGTGCCAGGGAATAATTTTCATTTATGCCACCTGTATAATGTTGCTTTGGATCAGTCACCCGTACATTGCATAGATTCAAAGCTAGAGTGACTATATTTATCTCTACGTGAGAGGAGTCTTCATTCAAAACAAAACAAAAAAGAACCACCTTACTGTCAGCTGTCAACATTTTCAACATTCATATTTTTTAATAGCAGCATTCACCAACCAAGCACTTAAAAGCAATAAAATGAATAGTTAAATACATGATAAAATTTTCTATTTCATACATAATAAACAAGTATGTTGTCATCATTAATTATGGAGAAATACATACATGATTGCAACTAAAACTGCTAAATTTGGCAGATGATGATGGGTTTTGCTGGATTTTTGACTTGCAGATTTTGAACTTCTCTGCAAAATGCTTTTGAAGCCTGCATTAAAAAAAATTCCATTAGCACTTTCATTGTTGACAGTACATGTTTTGATGAATAATTTACATTTTCATTTCTTTAAAACGATATACTGTGTTGTAAATTATCAGAAATAGTGCCAGATACTATCAATATAATGTTAAAATAATATGGAGCTTGCATTTGAGGTCATTGTTATTAACACACATTATAAGTATATTCTTTTTTTTTTTTGATTTTCAGAATATGTGGGGGATTTTTTTTGAGGATTCCGGTTAGAGAAAGAGAAAAGTTTCTAATTTTGTGATCCTGTTTGTTCAATAAAAGATACCTACTTTTTTTTTTATTTGCTGACCATTTTAGAATCAAGATATTTGTAACATACTTTTCTTGAACTGAAGAACTTATTTTCAAAGTAAGTAAATAGTCTTAACTGCTCGTTTCTATTTTTGTTATTATATGAGTTTCATTTCTCTTGAATTTAGAATAGTTGAAATAATGTGTAATGTTTATCTTATTTCATACACCATTTGGTAGGAATGTGTTGGTCTAGTTACTTTCACAAAGTCAAGATCAGCCTCTTACCTTCTCTCCTCCTGCACGTATGAACTCAAAACAGAGGCAAGTCTGTGACAAAATCCAGGCCTATCTGCTTGCCTACATATAACTCTATTCAAATCAAGAGACTGCTGAACAAATTTTACAGCAACATTGTTCTCTTTTTAGGACAGTCTCCTCATTAATGAGTTTATGTCCAAACAATGGAAACATTTCTTTTTTTGTCTGTTTTTAATTAGATTGCATAGGTAAAAGCATAATTACTTAAGCATTGTATTTGATTTTCACACAATTCTTTCTAACCGGCATTTTAAAAAGAAACTATATTTTCTTGAAGTGAAAAATGTTATGTATTGATGGATGAGCATGTAATCTGTGTGAAAAATGTTTTGTTAAATCATTAACACTAGGTTGTTTGTCTTTTTAATCAACAACCTTTTGATGGCAACAGAGATTTCACTGTAATAGTTTTTAATATTCTTCTTTTCCCATTAGGACAAGGAGCACCAGTTTTAAAGCAGCCTCTCTTTCACTGTGATATGAATAGATAAATTGTCAAAGCTGCCAAAAAGAATGCTCCATACTACAGGGTATGTTGTAAGCAACACTGCATACAGTGTTCTTGCTGGTAAACACAAACTGTGCACAGTGAGTGGTGCAGCTTCATTCTCATTCTTCAGCTCAGTTTAATGAACTGAACGCTGATGAGGTTTTTGAGAATTGGGTTAGTGTGTGCTGAGTGGGAGACAGATATGGGATGACATTTTTTCTGAGTTGCCCTTTCCCACCACTTATCAGCAGAGCGGAAGGGATAAGAGTGGAATATGTGCACAGTGTATATTGTTCTACAGGAAAATGCTGTTCTTCAGAATTAACTCTTTTAAAAACGCTCTATACAGAAAATGAAATGCAAAATTATATTTAGCCTCACGTTCCATATCTTTTTGAAATTAAAAAGAATTATTGGTTTTCAAAGTATTGCCTGCAGTGTTTCTGACGGCTGTTGCGCTGTTCTGTTACTTAGAAATTTGAGTTGCAATCCCAAATGTGTACTTTAGCTCTCTGCATTGGAAGGGAGTAAGTGTCACATTAATTATGCTCTCTCCTCTGCTTTGCCACTACTGTCTTGTTTGGATTTTGCTTGCTGGATTGAAGAGAAAGTTGATTCTTGCCTTGGCCTATTTCAAAGGCATCTGAAAACAGCTAAAAACAAACTAAACCCCAGCCAAATGGGTTGTAAATAATACATACAGCCCTTAAACAGAAAATTTAGCAGCTTGCTAGCTGAGGAAGTCACTAAGGCTCCCATCAGCTAGCAGATATAGTGGACTTAGTAATTCTCAGCACTCTCATGCATAGAACAGATACTTAGCTTTCAAAATGTAGTTCTCATCTATTCTTTGGAGGCCTAAGCTCTTTATACAGTGAAGGAGGAGATTTAGGTCTGTAAGAAGAGGATCCAAACTAGCCATGATGGCTGAGGCACTAAACAGGCAAGTGCCTTGCAGAAATGCTGAAGCCTGACACGTGTTGGTTTTTTTCCTGGGACTGGGATTTGCAACCTAATAGTTCTGAAGGCATTCCCCTTTATAGGCATAACTGACTCCATATTTCATTTGAAAAGTGGTCATAAAAGAAAGTAATTGTCCTTTTCATCTTTCTATACTGGCCTGCTGGCTGGAGTATCTGGTTGGGAAGAGAAGGACTCAGGTTCAGCCTCTTCAGCCTTAACACATCACATGTTTGCTGCCTCTGTGGGAAAGGCCTTAACCAGGATGTAGGTCTTGCTGAAGTGGAGCTGTGCCAATCTGTAGTCAAGTGTCCAAGATTTATTTACCCAGAAAGAAAAAAAAAAACAGAAATGGTCAAGTGTCAAGGGTATTTCTTCAACAAGGAGAAAAAGAGATTTGCTATAAACAATCATTTGATAAAACATTAAAATACTGTTTTAAGGAAGAGAGACCCCTGCCAGTTTCTTCAGGTCCTGTGTGTTTCAGTTGTAGGCATCCATTGCTTCTGGGCAAGGATGGGACTGAAACAGTACCTTTCATTTCTCCAACTCTAATCAGTTCTCATAGGAAAAATGGATGACAACTCTTTACCCTTCTCTTGGATGCTGTACTGTGCTTTGCTTTTGTGGCTTTGCTAACTACATCCTCTTAGCCTGCCTGGCCCTGCACAAAGCCATGGTGTCAGCAGTTCTCGGCTATAATTCCCGAAAAGGCTTTTATGCATCACTAAGCTCAGAGGCGTTGGACATGCCCAGCACCCTTTCTGCTCTTTGGGAACTTGAAAAGTGAAGACTAAGGTAGCTGCAGCCATTTGGACATACAGGAGGTGAAGAGGGGGCTGTGAATTGTACTGTGGGACTTAGTACCAATGTTCCACTGAAGTTCTACTTCAATTGGTTTAAGTGCTTTTTTGGACCTTGGCCAACACTTTTCCTGTCATGCTTTGGGTGGCTAGTGTATATTGCTAAGGCTCTGCTAGACATTAAGTCTGAGTTTGATATGCTTTGAAAATTATTTCTGCCATTCAGGTCAATTGATTGGAAGAAGAGATTATCCAGTCTTGCCTTTGTTTCAGAAGTGTGTGAGTCTGTGAATGCTTTACGTGATTTGACTAGCTGTGTCCCAGCATTCTTTACTGATTCTTCTTGTCTAAATATAACAGATATTTTCGTGTCTCAATATGGGCTAAATGAAAATAATCTACAAAAGGAAGAATCTCCAAACAACGTGAGCATTATTTATTGAGCTCTATGCCAGCTGTTGCTGATCTGTTGAGATGAGTTATTGTCACAGTTCTCAGGAAAAGGATGAATTCAAAATTTCAAAATAGAAATTCAAGTAAAAATAGAAAAGTTAGCCCAGTAAGCCAGTTTCACATCAGGCCATGTGTTAGGGAGATTTCCAGTCATCTTTTAGTAAAAAGGTCAGATTCTGCTGATGAACAAATAGTTATAATGAACTTTAATTCACAATTACCTAGAATTGAAATCAGAACAAATCACAGAGTTATTGTTGGGTTTCAGTTGAGAAGGTTTGAGATCACTGGAAAAAAATTACAACTTAGAAGGTAAATGCTGCTTTGAAACAGCATTGTTTCCCCATAAATAAATCTCTCCTAAAGGAAGAAATATTTTAGTGGGTTTGAATAAGAAGGAGACATGGCAGGGGCCAGGGTCACATTTCAGTTTCTTTACAAGTGAAGTAACCATGAGGAGAGATGCTTTTGCATCTCTGCTTTTGCAGAAGACCATTTGAGAGGCTTATGTACCACGTCAGAAACTGCATACTGAGCGTAAATATCGTCTCAAAGAAAAGAACATAATTTTGTAGTTAAATCAGCAGACAGTAATAAATACTACAGTGCTTTCTAAATTTTCAGTTGATGGGTGTTGTTCTGTTGATCATCTTATCTGACACTTTGAAAAAATAAGAAAAGTGTCATCCTATTGCTGTACAGTAATATAAAGCTTAGTTTATGAAAACCTAGTAAAGCCTCATCTTTGAAAGTTTCATAAAGAGATGCAGGAGACATTTGGAATAAAAGATCTAATTTGACTTGATCATTACTCATTGTTTATTTGTTGTTTACTATTATATCCAATTATTATAATCATATGTATTATGTAATTGAAATGCTTTGAAGAATTCTCTATGCCATTGCATTTTACTGGTACAATGTTCATTATCTTTGTGCTCCTTATGTCTGCCATGTAGTCAAGATATTTTTGCCTTTATATACATATAACATTAATTATCTCAGTATTTAAAAACTTCATAAGAAGACTATACAAGAATTAGGGTAATTTGATTTTTTTAGTAAGAATGATGTTTGCAAGTGATGGTCATAAATCATAATTCAATAATTAATTTTACTGGACAAAAATATTAAGAAGCTATTTTTATTTTTGTCTAAAAAGCATTTAGATGCCAGTCTAGTGCTGTGATGTGTTTTATGAGTAGGTACTGGATCCATCACCTTTTAAAGGAGAAAAATATTGTATATATCTTTTTAGGTGTGAAAAAGTAAAATGTTTCAAAGTGGGGGGAATGAATATAAGACATATTTTTTTGTTAAATATAAACACAGTGAAATTGTTTAATGGAAAAACTTCTTCAAAATCATTACAGTTGTTGCATGAATTGAAAATGTGCAGAACATGACAAAAGCCAGGAATTCTGCTTGAAATTGAGAGCATAGCAATGTAAGCAAAGGGAATGAAATACAAGGAAAATGACAAGTGGTTACAAGTGAGGGAATTGATTAGAAACAGTGAAAGAAAATTGTATTAGACAACTGCAGGCAGGAATGAAAGGTCATAATTTTCAGATCACTTTTGCTGTCAACTCAGAATACAAAGCATCTTTCCTGTTGTTAGTGCAAAGCACTTGTACAATTAAATATAATACCAATTCCTCTGGGTCAACTGTAGGTGCATTCCTGACCCAGAGTAGTCTAACAGTCTACTACATTTATTAGATGTAAGACTTGTTATTATAATATATTATATATTATATATTGTATATTATATAAGGGAATATTTATAGTCCTTATATAATAAAGAATTCTTTTTATAAACCTCTTAAAATGCAGATGTGTGAGAACACTTTGCATGTTTCTTAAGAGTTTTGACTGAACATTTGTTGTTCATTCGTCATTTTCCTGCAGTGTAAATTTTTACTTGTATGGTCAAACTTGTTGATTAGACACTAAGATTGTTCTTGCTTTAGTATAATCATTGATAGTTTTATCAGGGCATTGAACAATAAAAAAATTATAAATGTTCTGTATAAAAAGTAAATATTAGTAATTGTAAATGACAAGAATATAAAATAAACTAACTTGTAAATTTGGTTTATGGAGCTGTTTAAATCATGAACATTATTTTTCTTTATAGTTTTTGGGGTTTGTTTGTTTTGTTTTTAAATTTATGTAACATGAAGTTTAATTGCATTTCAGAATGTCACCTTACTGGATTTATGAGAATCTAGGCTCCTGTTTGCCATTAGGACCACAATGATATACTCATCTGATGTTTTATATAGTGATGTCATTAAGATAACACATGATTTGTGTCAGATGCTGTCATCCTTTAAGAAGATGTAGCAAGTGCAGATGTATAAATACATGTGTTAAAGTAGCCACTGCAAAGCCTCTTTGCTGCCACCAACCTTTCTTCCGTACTAATCCAGCTCTCCCAGAGCTCTAACAGCACTGGGAGGTATTAACAGGGCTGTTAATACCAACCACTTGGCTTTTCTGTCCCCTTCATGGCTGGATGAGGTTTTGAGGAATAAACTGAATTATTTGTGGAAGAGAATAGCTGGGTCCCTGAACTTTCTTAGGAAAACTGTGGAAACAAAGCAGTGTTTCTGAGGGAAGGGCAGTGTGGTGAAAGTAGGATGAGAGATTCCGTGAAGTAAGATATGAGTAAATAAGCTGGGAAAAGAGGTTTTATTACTTTATGCAGTGAGAAGGATAGATAAGGAAATGATACCTAACTGAACAAAACATGCTAACAGCATCCAGCAATACTGGTCTCCAACAATAACATGCTTCTTTTCCTGCATCCTTTTTTTGTGTTTCCTTTCCTGTTTCCCTCAATTTTTGGGCTACTTTCAGGGCTTGAAGACCTGTGGGTGTTCCTGTGGCCTCAACTATTATTGTGTGTTATTATGTCTGTGTTGATTTTTGTTGTTTTTTTTTTCAATAATCTTTGAATATTCTAAGGCTGGGTAGCTGATAATTTTATATAAAGAAGAAAATTTATTTTAAAAAACTGTAATTTTGTCTGAAACACTACTGAACAAATAACAAAGCATGGAAATAATTGAATAAGAACATTCAAGTGGGACCAACAGGGAGAGGTCATAAAGTATGTACCAACTTCTTATTATTTATAATAGAACAGATTTTGTCTTGAAATTAACATTGGAACTTCTGAGATAGAAGAAAAAAATTTTTTGTTTCTTTACAAGAACTTTTACTTGAAAGTCTCAACATATGAATTGTATAGCATCTAAAGTATATGGCAATAAGATTAAAGAATGGGTAGAAATTCTATGTTCACATAGAACCTTTGGTCTTCTTACTTTTCAGCCTTGTAGTTTTCTCTGTGAATCATCTGTATGTTATATGAAATTTTAGCCCAAAGTATTAAAAAATTTCTGACAAGTACCTGCAGAAAAGTGCAAATGTAAACACTCTTCACTGAAAATACTTAAGGAAATTCTGCAGAGAGCTGAAGAGATCACACATTAACCGTCATTTCTGCAGAAGACAGTTCTGCATGCCTTCTTATTAGCACACTTGGGCGGTTTTTAAAAAACTTAAATTTCTCGAAGTTATTACCAAAGACCCAGTTTATATAAAATAGAGGCTTCTGGGCAAGGATTCTCAGACGAGTCTTCCAGCAAGATTTAATTTCTTTGAGTTAAACTGCTTATAGGCAATTCTTCCCTGTCATCCTTAAACTACTTCTTATTGGCAATTTAAAGTGACAGGATATCTATGCAATTAATGTTCCCTTTAATACGGGCTGAATTAAATGTTCAAATGGTTTTCTTTTTTTTTTTTTTTTCCTCCCTCCTTTTCTGGAAAAGGCTTCCTGCTCTGTGTGATGCTGGAAAGTATTGTCATTGCCATATTCCCAGGTAAATAGGAAAACCACCTTTGATTATGCTTGTTCCTGGAGATGGGTAAAACTTAGTGCAGTGTTTCCCTGTCCGTCTCCCATCATGAGTTAAATAATCACTGCAGGTCCCTCACAATTCCGTGTGTAATCAGTGACTATGTTCTTTCTGATATCATCAATGAGGATTCTTACTCTTTTAATGATACTATGTAGAAATAGTAAGCGGGCAGAAAGATTGAGTCCCTCCTTGCCAATTTTTAATTGAGTCACCTTGGATTTAGAAGTGTTCTACTTCAGTATTATGAAAACAGTGCAATGAAATAAATGTTATAGGAAAGATGATTCATATTTTCTTCATCTACATGGAATAATAAACTATCTTAGTTTTGACTCAAAAATTTGTGTGCCATCTGTGGGTACTTATCTTTTCTTTAGAGCTCAGGGTAGAATTCTTTTTTCTTTGGATGTTTTAAATCATGGAAGAAAATATTTTTCTGAAGTTCAAATTGAAATTCAATAAGGAATCACTTGTAGTTTTACAAGATAATATTGATATAGTAACAGAAAAGGAATCAAAGATTTCCTTAAGAGAAACCCACTCAAAACTACACGATATGATGGTTTGTATATTTTAAGGTTCTCATAGCTAACAAAACACATTTTTGTTACCCTGATACCTCTTATAAATTGGTATAAAAATGCAAATCTCTGTATTTTATTCTGAAAAATTAATTCAGATGCACTTCTGAAAATTCTGGAGAAATTTTCAGTATTTCATTTTCAAAATTGTCATTATATTGTTATATTGTGATTCCAGGATTTGAAATTTGACCTAAGAATGTGGAGTCCACATTATTGTAAATCTCTAACAGGCAAATAATATCAGGCAAATTATATCAGGCAAATCATATCAGGCAAATCTGTAACAGGCAAATATCCACTTTCAAAGTGTCTGGTTTGCATTTCGTTTGGTCCAAGTGTTTCATTTAAAAATTAAACAAAAAAGTTGAGGATAATTTTTTCCCTATTTTTTTCACTTTTTTTACAGGTTTTTCCCAGGCTATAATTAATCTCTAAACTGATTTTTTTTTCTTTTTTTATTTCCTTCCCCTAACAGTTAGCCTTTTTTCAAAAGAAGTGGAGCACATGTCAAGAAGCCTAACCCATGCTGAACTGCCTTCTAGGCATAAATACAGAGAAGTCCCAATAGGTGTAGAAATTAAGGAAGCCTCTGGCTCTTTTCAGCAACCCTAACAAGGTTTCTGTGCTCCTCATGTCTTTATGTAGTTGTGGATAGACACAAGCTCTGCTATGTAACGCCAAATCTATCACTGTACACCAAGGCACGATTGCCAGCACTCAAGGAGGTATTTTCTGCTGGCACTGCAGAGCTGCCCGCTAAGCAGTGAACGCTGAAATCCACTTTATCTTCTTCTCTCAGCATTTATTTCTTCTGACCGTTCACTCTTGCTTTAGGCCCATGCAGCTGATCCAAGGGTCTCCTCCTGCTGGGTGACACAGCCACTCCATCTCGAGTCCCCAAGTTACAACTGCCAAGCATTTTGCACCTGCGTAGCCAAGTCCTAACGTGATCCTACCATACATCTCCGGGTCTGTGGCATTTTCCAGGAAAAGAAAACGTACAGGAACAGTTGTGTATGTTTGGAATTGGAATATTTTGCCGAATTTTTGTTTCTTAAAAATATGGCAAAGTAAAAGAATGTGGAAAGTGTAGGTGATTTTTCCTTATTAGAAAATACATTTAATTTTGAGCTATGAGTAACAAAATGCTGAAGTAGAGGCAGGTACCAAACATCTTGGCATCCCCTTTCCATGTTCTAATTGGTCAGTGCTATATTTAGAATGAAACTTGAGTTTATACTGCATACATTAATCCTTCAAAATACTACTTTCTGTTATATACATGTATAAAACTATATCAACAAAAAATTTGCAATGCAAGTCTATCCTGCTTTACTGAGCTTTTTACTCACTTCTTCTTATTTGACATACTACTCCTTCCATTCAAATACCCTGAGCCTTACATTCTTGCTCTGTGACTATTACCATTAAAATGAAGCAACTAATTCTATGCATTCTATGCAAGCAAACTGCCATAAAGCCTGTCTCTGTTTTGTTTCAGCCGCCATTATTGGCACTTTGTTTAACATTTTTAGGCATGTTCCTAAATAATGAATAACTGCCAAATTACCACAGCGTTTGATGTGAATGAGTCATCATCCTTAAATTAAAAACCAAAAATGTGATGACCTTTCAGTTGTTCTGTATGTCATTATTTCCATCAACTGACTGGTTTGAAACTTCCGATCGTTCATTAGTACCTTGAATGGACAGCAGTTATTTTTTTGTCTAGTCCCTAGGGTCTTTTGTTTTAGGTAAGCCAGTCAGTAATGGTTTGGATTAAAAAAGGAAAATTAAAGGAAAAAGCATCAACATGCTAAACAAACAAAAGACCTGTAACCTCTGTGTCTGCAAAGGCAGACCATTATTGGACAGTTGTTGACCATATTTGTGTGCATGTTTATGTTTATTATCTTATGTTTTTTATCTAAAAAGGAGTTTTATCTTCATCTCTTGAAGCTTAACTGTGATGCAACCGTAACTTTCCTGATTCTGGAAAGTAGGTCAAATATCCACTCTCATCATTAAAACAAACAACAACCAAGATAACAAATGAGCTCTTGAGTTCCATGGGAGCGCTTTAGTTCCTGATGATGATGATGTCAGGTAGATGTTATTACTTAACTTGCCTGCTTCATTGATCCATGGTGTTCGACCAGCAATACATTCACTGATAATGGAGATGAAAATGAGTTTTGATAATATCCATTCTACCAAAGGACAATGAGTTACTGGCTCCTGTACAGATGGATATATTAAAATATCTTCTAAACACATTTTACCACTATTACCTTAATTCTTGGTTTCTGTATCCAGGAGTGCCAATCCTGACAGTCACTATTCTGATGTCAGAACAGGTGCTATCTGTCGTCTTTCACTGCTGGCTATTCCTCTTTCCTGCTGCAGTGTTTATAGTCTTCAAATGTCTCGAGTCTGCATTCATTTCTTGGGCAAAAGTGACATTTAGTTGTTTATCTGTAATATTTCACATGAGAAAGAAGTGAAAGACATGACCTTATTTTTCTTCTTTTTTTTTTTTTTTTTTTTGGCTCTTGTTATTTCATAGTAGTGGAAAGTCAGTCATATTTCATTGGGATTTGGCATCTGCTCAACAACTGATTGCTCTTCTCGGAGCTTTTTTGGAAAGTTTGCAGCACCATAATGACAGCTTTCTAAACACAGATGTCCTCTTGGTACAACCTATAATTTTTTATGAAAGATGTATCGATGTCAGGAATTTGAACGAAGTACTGGAATTAGTTGAACGTTCTTGTTATGAATATGTGTTCAAAATATCTACAGTACGTATATTGTAAGTTGGAGGGAGAATATGCAGTGTCTGAAGTCCAAGATGTTAGTACAAAACATCAGAATGTAGTTTAAGATAAATTAATTCTTTTGTTAATGGACTGTCTATATTTTAGTGATTTTTTTGCCCCCGCTATGTTTTATATTGTGTAAGTGCATATTGTGAACTTGAAGCATCAAGAATCTCAAGAACACATTTATATATTCAGGGATTTGGCCACAGAAGATTTCTAATAGCTGAGAGGCTTGGAGTAGTTATTAAATGTTCTTGTAATGTCACATTAGTAGCCTCTTTCTCTTGTTTCATTTACCTCTCAGCTAAGCTGTCAGGAAGTGAATACTTCAAACACAGATTTCCCCTCCTTAAGTCAGCTATTTTTGTTAAGGTTTCTCTTAAATGATTGTGACACTTGGGTTCCTTGAGTGTTTTTTTACCTGTAGGCCTGCTATTTGCATATACATACAAATTGTCTACGTACATGGAAGAAGACAGTCCTTTAATGGCTATTGTATGTAATTTATGTAAGTTTAGACTTGCAGGTGAAAAGGAAAGTCTCCTCTCTTAACTGACTGTAACTATTTGAGATTGCTTTTTAATAATGTGGTCCATTCTACGTTGTTCTTCTACCTATTTAGGGCAAATTAAGATCAGAGTATCACGCAGCAAGTTTATCTAGCAACTGTAATGAAATTAGGAGAAATATATTTCAGTAAATATTGTCCCATTTTATTTTTTTGCAGCTGTGCAGCCTGGATATAAGTGCTGCAGTTGCTATGAATATAGCTAACTTCATGTAGCTTCCAACTATCTATACTTGTGCATGGCACGTGGTTTTGATTTATTTTCAGGTCACACCACTAGATATATACACCCACACCACTAATGACACGTCATCCAGATTCAGAATAGATACTTTAGAGTGCTGCATCAGAAATGATGCAAAACCATAACTGTTAGTTAGAAAATGCTTTCTTTTTGGACTTCAGCTGGGTTACACTGTTTATTCAATATTATGGTAGTGGGGTTCTTTTTCTCATTTCTGGTTGATGGTAAAATCACTTGTATGGTATATATGCATGTGTGTGGCCCATGCTGGACTGCTGTTTGGTGTGATCGTGACCTTTTGCCAAACCTCAGCAGTAGCTCTTGGGGAAAAAATGTAAACATACAACCAAATTTACTCTGGTTTCTTTATTTAGCTCAGTGCAAGTTAATGCTCCTTGCTACAAGGCTTCAATATGACAAACTCTTTCCTAAGTTGGAAAATGGGAGAAGCTAATTCAATATCTTAATTATAGTAATTTTGTAAAAAATACAAATGGGAGGGAAGCAAATGGATTCCCCTAATGTAGAGGTAAGAATTTTAAATGTTTAACAGTTGTGATAATTTTATTTATTAATTTTAATCACATGAAAGGATATTTTCAAGGATGACAAGGAAGAAAACACCTGTTTTGATAAGGCAGAATGATATGGAAACATTATGGAATAATACTAATTACAGAGAAAGTGCCAGAATTGTGGATAGTGTGATCATCTACAATTTTCTAAGAATATCTGTACTAAAATGACCTATCTAATTTAAGTGTAATTTCCAAAATAAGGAGAGCAGATGTCTTGTTTGTGAAAGTGTAAGTGATGGACACTTTTCCTTGTAAAGGTCTGTCTTCTACTAACATTAAACTGGCCTTTTTTCTTCCTGTAGATGTCAGTTTAGGATTATGCTGGTTTTTCCTATGTGGTTACAAGTTATGGAGAAACAGAGCAAAGTTTCCATAAACTGGAACATAGAGGATTTCAGAAAATAGGCAGCCTTTGGTCTACTTGGTTATTTTGAGTGGCATTAAAACTCACCTGTCAACAGTTTGCCACTCATACTGGCTATTCTATATTTTTTCTGAGCTGTTACCACTGTTGGTTGTAAGAGCTGATCACTTTACCTGATTTTAACTTGCAGAGAGTTTAGATGAGTTGTCAGTTAACACAGAATGTGTGTAATTGATACAAAGATTAATTATTAAAACTGTCAGTTTCCTCTGCCTAAAATGTGGATATTTGCACATGAACTATGCCTCTGAAGTGGTTTTCAAATGTGTCCCAGTGTAAGCTTGAGATAAATCAGCATAGATCCAAAGGATTTTATAGTATTAGGTTGGGATTTATGCTTTGTTTGTTTGTCTTTTAAGAATACAGCTCGCTGTTGCCATGACAAGAACAGTATCCTTCCAGTCCTTTTCATGTGAACTCACTTCTAAAAGTCAAGGAACTTCCTTCAACCTGAGTTGTTACTTATTTAACACACTATACAAGCAAAAGGAGTAGACACAAATGTTTAGTATTGAATATTCTAATGTTAAAAAAAACCCCAAAGTTTTGACTTACCCACAGAGTAAAAATCCTAAATCATCAAAGGAAAAAACACTCATGTAGATCAAGTTTTGCCAAACAAGGACTTGTCCTTGTCAGTCTATGTGACTCTGGGTAAAAGGATGCATAAGTTTTGTGTTATGATAAGGTGTGTAAAATTCATAATTAAAGGAATTTTCACAACTTCTTGAGCAGATGAACGCAGAAGAAATATGAATCTAGTAGCTGCTGGTCGTACTGGGGAACTAAGATGTTTGACCTCAAAATAAAAAAACGCTAAGCTTCTTCCAGTTCATAGAGTGTTTTCATAATAACAAACACCAAAGATTAAATCATACTGTCACTTTCATCCAAATTCAATTGAAGAGACAGGGCCAAAGCAAGGAAGAAAACTGGTTTGCCTGCATTAAAGAATAGGGAGAAGGGCAGAATGCCTTCAAGAAAGATGGCTGGAGGCCCTAATTCCTCTGTCTATGAAGTGGTTTTGTGCTTTGCCAGGTAAGAATCAGTGCAAGCACCAACCTTGATGTCTGTGTTTCTGCCACTGTTTTGCTTAGACATATGCCTAAAATTAGTTATAGGCTGTGCAGCTTTCTTATGAATGCTCAGATCACTGTCAGGTTCCTTGTCCCAGCTCTGTCCCTTTCTGGCACTTTTAACTGTCTGCTGAACTTTACATTTTTCCTTCCCTCCTTGTTCCACCTTTCCTCCCCTTGCCTCTGCCTCATATAGCAGGTTTCTTGAGACTATGGGGAATTTCATAGGCTCTGACTTACTCCCTCTTCCAGGCAGTACAGGCATATTTATCCCTGTACTGCACAGTAGGAGGGAAAAGGAAGCATTTCAGGGGTTTGTTTTTTACTAGCTTAGCAACAAGTGAGGAACGGACATTGTGGCTCCAGGAGATAGGAATGATCTATGCCACTTAATGAATATGCTTTAATTGCTGATATATGCCTACAATCATGCATGACTGTTTAAAAGTTGCATTAGTACTGGGCAACTGTAATAGTTGGTGCATTTTTAATATGTACTTGTAGTATCTATTGTATTTGTGTTGGACTGAGATTAGCATATTTTATTGACTTTATTTACATAATGAACAGGTATTGTTTATTAGTGAAAAAAGCAACTAAAAAAAGGAACTTTGAAATATGTAGAACAAGCAAAGCTAAAACCAGTAAGAAACTAAACCACTGATTTTGAGGCATGCATGGCTAAAAAATTTGTACTATATTTCATAGCTTTATGAATGCTAGTAACTTTAGTTAAGTTACTTAATCACCAGGACTTTTAATAGTAAACCTACATGCTTTGCTTTGCAATACTTACATTTTATAAAGCCTCCAAACTTAGCCTACTGTTTGATTTTAATTTTTCTACCTTTATCCTAGTCCTTTGCTTTTTTCAGTAACATCACAAGATCAGTTGCAACAAGCAGTCACAATGATAGCACTATGTAGAGCAAGCAGGAACATAGAAATTATAATCTAAAATTATTGAACAGATGATGTTGGCATGTAAAAATACCTATGTATCATACCTTGCTAAGTATGCAGCATAAAGTTTGAGCTGAGTAAATCTTAATTGATTACCTTAACTCTAGTTTGAAGTTAGGATTTTACAGCTTAGGCAGCTAAATATATTTTGTAAACTGAGCAGATATTCCATTTTTTTTCCCCATCAAAATTTCAGTCTTGATCTGTTATGCACTTGATAGGTCTACATTTGCTATATATAGATAATTATTTTATTATTATATTTATCATTAATTATCATAAGTAATCAGAATGAATTACCACTTTCTAAGAGTATTTACTCTTAATGTTGCATATTGCAAGCTGAAAGTTGAACTTGACCATTAAAAAGTCTGACTCAGATCTTTGTTATGGACAAATCATTCAACATCATCACTGAAATGAAATGGGTGTGAGACACAACTTTTTGGAACTGTATTCAACAGATCTGTAAAAATTACTAGAAAAGTACAGAAGTATTTATTTATAATTTTGCCTTTGAAATTAGAATATATCCTACCGTGAACTAAACATTTGGGATGAAATCATTCCATCTTCGGGGCAATCACAGCTAGCGGAACCAAGGTTTCACCTAGTATGCATTTTATCTGCAGTAAAATAAAAAGTCATAAATAAGCGGACTCATGCAACTTTTGACACATCCATAGTCTGGCAGAGTTGAGCAGTGTGTGTGCTGTAATTCCTGGAAGGGGCCAGTCTGAGAAACAGCACCAGTATTGGTGTGCACCAGTTGTTCCCTATGAATTGCAAATTGTCAGAAGATGAACACTGACTCTACAAGAATTTACAGCATTTGTCTCCTAGGCCTGCTAATCGAGTTGCACTGAAGGCATTTCCTTAGGGTTCACCTCACGAAAGTCTTGAGACAATTTAGTAGTAAATCTCTGTGGGGACTGCGCTGAGAGCATGTCATGGCCCCAAGCACCGTGTCAAGAGCACATGAGATTACTAATGCCAGTGAAATATTCTTTATCTGTGAATCAGCAAGTACAAAATGAAGCCCCTATCTGCCAAAAAAAAGAAACTGCTTGTATTTCAGAACAGAAATCTGACCTGTTTGTCTCATATGACAACTGCTTTGCCTACATTAGGTGGAAATGAGAAATTTATTAAGTGCAAAGTTCACAGCACAGTGAATAAGCAAACTAAAAAGCTCTTACTTTGCTGACTGACTGTTTCATTCACACATTGATTAAAACATTTCTCCTTTGGCAAGAATGGCTGCTAAGCTTATTTTGTAAAATATAAGTAGGAGAAAAAGAATCAAAACAAGCAGATTTTTTTAAGACATCAAATCTTAACCATCTTCCTTGGAAAAATATGTTTTTATAAACTGCAAGTGATATAGTGTTTTTGATGCTACTATTTAAAAGAAATTAATTCCTAGTTTTAGCTAATACAAATAAAGGTTAGAATTGCATCGCATTTCACACTCATCACATATACCAGTGTTAAATAGGTGAAGTGATAATTAACTGCTTCTCCTATTATGTCTTTCTAGAGATCTGAAGAATAATTTGATCAGCACAATTGAACCAGGGGCCTTCTATGGACTTTCAGAACTGAAGCGCCTGTAAGTATTAATTCCATTTGAATTATTCTGAAAATTGTATTTGTATCGATGTTTCTATCCTTGGGCAACTCAAATATGCCACCAAGCAATAATCACATAAAGACACTGGCTGTAAAATAGAAAATCACATGGTCTGCTTTTTGCATTTACCATACCTTTTTCTTCTTCTTTCCCTTCTTTTTTCCATTTCCTCTTCTTTTTTTGCCTTGTCCCATTTAAAATCATCAGTTTGCTTTCCATTAAATGTCCTGGTAAATACGTCTCTGAAGGTAAAAAACCACACCTAATTATTGATTTAGAAGACAATATGTTGCTATAGATCCTAATCAGAAATAACACTAAGCAGTTTAGATGTGTGTAAACAATGGTCTGTGCTACACTAATTTTTTTCATTATGTAATATGTACTTTACTTTTATCACAGAACAGGTCTACAGAATAAATTACTAGAGTGGCAACTTTATCACACTTCAGAATTTGTCAACCATTTTCCATACCTCTCACC
This sequence comes from Pseudotriccus pelzelni, assembly GCA_035584735.1. Classification (NCBI taxonomy): domain Eukaryota; kingdom Metazoa; phylum Chordata; class Aves; order Passeriformes; family Tyrannidae; genus Pseudotriccus; species Pseudotriccus pelzelni. Next base: position 21,448,519 of record JAWMRA010000162.1, on the reverse strand, counting down.
TTGACTCTACTTGATATTTTTTATGTTTATCATGGTTTTTAAGGAAACAGGAACTTATGTAGTATATTCCCTGTCCATCAGTTTTGCTTTTCTGTCTTTGAAAATGTTCTCATAGTACTTTTGGAAGCACTGGCTAATTTTTAAACTACATTAAATACATTTTAAAGGGTAAAAATATCTAAGTTATTAAGATTCTACAGTTGGTCTTTTTTTTTTTTTTTTTTGTATTAACAAGGACTACAGACCTGCCTTAGTTCTACTCGGCCTAGGAAAAAGTGAGATGAACCCTTTTTTAGTAACAGTTTTCCAAGTGACAGAATCCAAATATCTGTGCACTGGCTAACTAGGCTATCAGCACATGCCAGACATTTCCCTAGCCATCATGTTTGCCGTTTGAATGTTTGATGAGACAGCCTATGAGAAAACAGGGATTATTTTAGTGGGACAGGAAGATTTACATGAGAAGGAGAAGGAATGCAAATCCACAGAAAAAGAAATTTACAAATCCTTGTGATTTTTCGCTGTGCAGTTAACTTCCCTAACCACTGTGTGCTGGGAGCACTGCACATCCTAACTGAAAGTTTCCCCCCTGCTGACAACAGTAGCAGTGTTTTCTACCAGCCTCTCAGCTTTAGTGTGTTCAGGTAGAAAGCCAGTTGCATAATAATGATGAAGTCAGAGTAGCATGTACATTTTCAATAGAAAGAAAAATATTTGTACTGAAGCTTTCTTGCTCACTCTGTACAGGAATAACGATACAATGGAATGATCAAAATGAGTGTTAATTGTTGCTTTGGCCACGCATTCTAATAACACAACCCTGACCTCTTGTGGGAAAATCAGGAAACCTGTGCAAGTCGTGGGCTGCACATCCACAGACTGCACAGGGGGCAGCTTTAGGTCATCCAGGAGAGATGAGTCAAGGGAGATAAAGTCATCAGGCATTGGAAAAGAGAGAAGAATAAACTCTTCAGCACAGTAGGAATGGCAACATTGAGTTTTGTCACGTTATATCTCAGTGTGGAACTGTTGGGTAGGAGACAGTTGAGCAAAAGGAATAACTAGTGTACACTCCTGTTGAATTACTTTAAGACTGTACTTTACATTCACATCTTCTTATTTCCCATGTAAAAAGTAAGCGATGCTGAGGAAAGCAGAAGCTGATGTAACATGGGCAACTGCAACAGACAGGGCTATGGCAGTCATAGAAGGCTGTCAAAATGTTCTGTGAATGATTTGGAGAACTGTTATAATTTGCATTTGAATGACAAACTGAATTATATCCAAGGTTTGTTCAAGAAGGTACACAGAAAATTGATGAAAACTGAAAATTTATGAAGCACTAAAATTTTGGCACTTGGTTATTCAACACAGGAGAGTTTTCTTTTCTCTAACATCAATCTTACAAGTCAGCATTAGTAAGTTAAATGTCTTACTCTGGAAAATGAACACCAGCTTTGTACATTATGAATTGAATTATGTCTAGTGTAACATATATTAGTCTGGAGGAACGTGTAGTAAGCTACCTTTTTGTTTTGCTAATGTGTTTTTAGAAAACATACAGAGATACCAGCTACTGCCATATAACTTGTTGTGAAAAATAACACTCATTGAAGTGAACTTTGAGAAAAGTGAAATCCTTTCACTTTGTTAAAAATACCGCTGTGTGCCACACTTAGAGAAATAGGCACCCTCATTCATTAGTTCAGATAAAATCTACTTTTACTACCCAAATTATGCCCCACATCGTGTTGCAATTCTTCCATACATGTTCAGACTTTGCTTAGGTAAAGGAAAAGCATTACCCAATCAAGAATTCTGGGTAGGTTCTTTTCTACATCTTCTAATAGAAAGATATATAGATACAAACCTATATATAGGTATGTATGTTTGTCTTAACCTTGCATTTGTAGATTTCCTCTGTAGCTTTTATTAGGAGAACTTAAAGAATAATGCTAATATGCAATTATTGCACTGTATTGTATCCTTGCTATTTTTTCAGCTGTTCCCTACTTAATATCCTTGGCAAGCATTGAAGAAATATTGTCATTCTAATGTGACGTTTCATCATATAATTGTACAACAATATGTTCTTTGTCTGATAGAAGAAGAATTTGTAGTGAACTCTAAAGAGATTGCCTCCACATTCCAGCTAATTGGATATGTCTCCATGAAGGCAGTAACTGGATTTTTCAAACTTGCAACCTTTATTCTCCCATTTTATTACTTCTATGTTCTCATGTATCAATAGAAAAATATGGAATTCACACAATGTAAGAAAGGAACTGGAAGACTACCACTGACTCTAAAAGAAAAAATCTATTCAGATCAATTTTAAATTTATTTTGGCTGTATGAACACTTAAAATCCTTACATTTCTGAAACTATTTAAAAAGACTCCGCACTTCCTAAGAAGGAAAATTTGGGTCAAGGTTGAAAACCAAATACATAAAAATCAAACACTAGTTCAGAATTCATGTTGCTACCAGACATTCATACCTGTCTTTGTCCTTTCTATAAGCATCCTGTATACTGTGTTGTATGTATGGCTTATACATAAAACATTCCTTCACTTTCTGCAGATGAAAGTTATGGAATGTAATGCCTTTTACCATTTGTGGTCTCAGAAAGCCACAGTATTGCTCTTAGAAGAGCTTGCCGAGTGCTTATCAAAACTGACCTTCTTGGTAGTTCAAATATTAATTCCCTTCTGGTTTCTGTGGTTTCTTTAGCAAGAGAGGATGCTGTTAATGAGATGAAACATTAGTAAACAGTAAAAATACATCCATTTTGGCTGAATATCACATTTAACAAGATGCATAGTATTTTTCCTAAGTAAAAAACAGGTGCTAATAACTTTGAGGAAGAAAATTCATTGTATTTGTAATAGTTTTTTTCATTTATTATATGAAATCCCATCTTAATGCAATTAGATGTTGCAGTATGTGGAATATTGTTCAATAATGTTAATATAAAAGTAGTTAAATCTATTTAATTATGTTATTATTATTGTCATTAATTATGTTATTATAAAGCTTTATTTCTCATTTGTCTCTGACTCATTAAATATTAAAAATAAAGATGCTGTGATTGATTATGTAGGTGCCTATATGAATAAGATAGACCTAATATTTCATTGTATTTTTGTTTGTTTTAGGGATCTTTCAAATAACAGAATTGGTTGTCTAACACCAGAAATGTTTGTTGGACTTAACAATCTTCACAAACTGTGAGTATAATACTACTTTTGGTTTAAACAGAAGAATTCTAAACTGTCACATGACTGACCTGAGTACAGTTGGCAGTAAAATTTCATCATAAGGAAGTTACAGATTTTGTACTAAAAAGCCCCTCTCCTGAACCTTTGATTGTGATGAATTGATATTTAAAGATATTTTCTCTATTTCAGTTGTAAAATGTATCGGAACTCCAAAGAATTACGTTTCATTTTTGCATTGAAAAGAAGCTGAACATGATGTTTCTGTTTGAATGTATTTCTGTTTGCGTGTCTTGGAAACACAAGTAGACAAATGAGATTTGTACTGGTTAAAAAGAATATATTGCTTGTTCTATCCATTACAGATCAATTGACATTTAAAAACTTCTTTCCCCTGAAGTGTATTACATCAAAAAATAAACATTTACTCAGGAAAAAAAAAAAAAAAGAAATACCAAATAAACTTGGAATATCAGGGTAGTTCAAATTGCTTTAGAAATATCCATCTTAGACTGGCTGCTTAAGGTGTTGTGTTGTAAATTTCATTTTTTATAGTACTTTTTGAGTCATTAATCTGTCAAGTGATGCAAGGGAGAAAACTCAAAGATGTTTTGGGATTATAGTGAATAATGCCATGAAAAGATCTTCTCAGTAGCATTTAAAAAAAATTTAAAAGAGTATTATTAAAGGCAGAGAGAGCAAATTGGAAAACATCTGCAGTTTTAATACCGTGAGCGGTTTCAGTCTGCTCATCTTAAAAAGATGACCAAAACTTTCTAGAAAGGGTTCAGAGAAGGTCAAAAGGAATGGCCAAAGGTCCGGTACAGCATAGGCAAGTACTAGAAATAAGTAAGTTGGCCGCAGATTTCTTGGCTGGTAAAGAGACGATTCATTGGAAGGATCCTGTTTTAAATGGACATTTGGCCTGGCCCAGGAGGGCTCTGTATCTTCATTCAGATCTGTCTTTATTCCTGAATGAGAAATAAATTCGTTTATGCATCATAGTGTGTGACAAATCTTATACTTTATTTTCTTCTTCTCCAGCCAGTTCTGGCTTTTCCTTGGACAAACAGGGAAATCTTTCTAGAAAGATATGCCATGAGGTCAAAATGACACCAGGTAAAAGGCTGAAATCTGGCATGCTTACTGATCACATTAATGAGAGTAACTGTGCCAAGTCTGCTCTGAGGAAAACAAAAGAGCCTTGATAACATGTGATGCACAGGTGCAGACTGGCCCTTTTTTTACTCATCTGCTGAGGGTTTCTGTGCCTTTTTTTGTTGTGCACAGTGAGCATGACTGTAACTATGTAGCTAGCTTACCTTAAAAGGTATGTTTAATTCAAAACTGTGAGGTCACATTAAATGAAAGGTGTTTCTAGGTGATAGGAACAAACTGAATGGAAACTGTTCAAATTCATGCGCTCTTAGAAAGGTCTGAAAATTCCATTCGTAAATCTTTCGGACTCTATCTTAAAAGTGAATTAGAAGTTCAATACAGAACATCAGTCTTTTGATAGCAAAGAACAGAAATTCATTCCCAGTGAGTGCGCAACATTTGTTCTGTGACAGTGTTTGGCTGTACTATCCCTTTTCTCTGAAGACCAGGGAAGAATGTGGCAGTATCCACAACCTTCACTGATGCCAGAGATGTTGGAAAAAGGTACAATATGCAAGCTGACTGCCCGTAGTTACTGGGCTGATCAAACCGCACCATTAGTTTCTTTTTGTACAGATTTGCCATATCCCTGCTCATTCGAGTAGCCTGTAACCTGTCCTGGCATTGGCAAATTTTTTCTGAGCTGTGAGAACCAGAGAAAGACTCTCCATTTCCCTCTACATTGTCATTAACAGTGTCTTTTCTTGCATCTAGTCTTTTTGTGTCATCCTAAATATATTTATTTTTTCCTCAGGACAGAGCTAACTTTCATTTCCAAATGGGTGTAGATCCAGAGCTTCCTCTGTTGTTTTTCTCCTGAGGCTCCAGTTTAAAGCAGAAATGTGAATTAAACCTTTCTTAAGTATCGTTCCAAGTGACAGTCTTGTTACATTTTTCAGTTTGAATAATGTTTTTTAATGAAATTACTAGTCCTCTCATTTTTGAGGAGGTTAATCTCTTCTTGTTCTCTTACCATTGGCAAAACCTTGTTTTTGTTATTACCAGATTTCATGTCAACATTCTCTTAATTTTCTGAGGCAGTGTCTGGTGAAAGCACTAAATAGAATCACTCAGAAGACCATTTCTGCAGAGCACCAGTAATCTCTCATTCCCCTCCCTTCTATCTTGTCCATTATCTTCCAGTGTCTTACAGTAAAGGCACTTAATGCCAGGTTCTTCACGCTTTTGTGGGTATTATGTCCATGCATCACTGAAAAAGATGATGATTCTGGTATTTTGAGATTTGTTAGTCTGTCCTCTTTGTATTTTATGTGGTAACTGAGTTTTGTAAAAAAAGAAAAATGGGGAAAAAATTTGGCAAATCAGAAATTGGTAAAAAATTGATATGCATCCATTGACAGTGTATCATGTAATTGTATAAAAGGATCACTAATTTTCTAGACAAATTAAATTATTTCTTGGTTTTCATATAGATCTAGCATGATGCTACATAATCAGGAGAAAATCATTAACAGTTATGCTGGTGTTTTCATCTCAGTGGAATTAATATTGAAGGTCTCTATTGGCCCAAGTGGTTTTTTAATTTTAACTAGTTCTGCAGATCAGTAGTCATAACATAGGTGGTCTTGGGAAATATGTTTTCCACAATTTAATGTATGTTTCTCCCATAAATCATATAATCCAAATGACCAACCTTACTGAAAAGAATACATAATGGTAGTAATGTGATACATTTAGGCTATATATCATATCTGCTCTTTATTAAGCTCTTAGTTATAATATTGTAATATTGAAATATTTTTTGCACCATGTCTTAGCATACTTTCCAAACTCTAACTTAAATGCTTCCCATCATTTTGCTAAGCTTTTCGTATTATCATCTTTCTAGTTCTTTGATAGTTTAAAAATTTGAATTGTTTTTTCAAGATTTAGATTTGTTATTGATCCATTTAGTCTATCTTTTTTTTTTCTTATTAGGGTTTTAAATTGCCTTTCTAACCTAATAAATGGGGCCATCCTGCATTCCAGTCCATGTTGTCTAGTGCTTCAGTAGTTTTTTCTTTTTATTATTATTATTATTATTATTACTATTATTATTTGAAAAGTCAGTCCTTTGGAAATCAGAGGCTTAGTAATAGATTAGTCTACATTCTCCTTTCATCTGAAGTAAATCAGTTCACAATTCCTATGTCAAAAGTTACAACTTTTTTTTTTTACAGAGTAGGGACTGTCCTTGTTACTGAGCCAAAGTCAAGAATACCACTACTTTTGTTGGGCCAGTGATTATTTTGTGAACAAACACACCCACAATCCAAATCAAGTCGAATTGTTCCCTGCCATTCGTAGTAACGCTTGTTCCTTGATCTCAGAAATCTCACATAATGTCATAATGCTGATAGTAATTATTGGATCTCAATTTGCCTCTAATGTAAGAACTGGTCATTGTTTGTGGACTGCAAGCTGATGCCACCGGTACTCTTCTAACTATTTTGTAGCTTTGTTCCCCTTGGAAGGTCACGGACTTCCCAGAATCATGCTTTTTAAACGTTTAAAATATGATAGGTCAACTTTCTGTTGCTAGTGATACCTCTGACTTGTGTTTACTTGCCATTTCAGGGGTATGAGAAAGCTGTTCTCTGGAAAGGTTATGGGGAAGCATTTACTTAGTGCAACATCAATGTTTATAATTGTACTGAGCAAAAGATGACAAGCTGTTAAACATGGAACTGGTTTCATAGACATCCAGTGGGGTTTAGATTACTGAAGGAGTAATTTAAAGATATATACTTATGCACTGATTAATGTAGTTGTTGATCATGGTAATTGGAGCTCTCCTGTGTTATGTTAGCAGAGATGAAGTACAGAAGCGTCTTTGCAGGCTGTTATCAAAACCAGTAGGGAGAGCCATGAGTCCACTGGTAGGAGCAAAGGACATAAATCTTTTCATACACCTACTTCTGTGTAGTAGAAATAGGGGATTTTCTTATACTGTTTACAACCACAAATACCAGATGAAACAAAATAACACTGTGAGTTTCGCTCAATCTTGTAAATCTAATTCAGTTTGAAAAAAAATTTGAGTTAGAGCTGAAAAATCAGCTCTAGGCCCAAACTGACATAGCATGGTTTGTCCCAGTGATGTGATGCATAAATCTAAACTGAATAGGGTAAAGGTATGTTTAAATACTTCACTAAAATAAAGAATGAGAACTGCCTGGTCTTTCCAGGATAATGCAGACACTCTTCAGAGAGCTTGGTGGTTTTTTGCAGTCTATTTTAGAACAGGACAACCTACAGAATTCTTGAATTAAGAAAAAAATAATTTGTAATATCATCTAGTATTGTTTTTTAAACATGCAGACATACAGAAATGACAAAAACATTGTAAGCCTCTTGATAATGTAGAGAAGACTTTTATTCCATTGCAGTCAGGATGTGTATGTTGGTAAATAGAAATAGAATTTGAAGTTACATATGAAACCTAAAATTTCACATAGCTCCTGAAATTACTGCAACCAGTCACTTGTGGTTATGTTCCTTGAAATTGATCCAATTTTTACACCTCCTTGGATTTGATGATTTTTACTCTGGAAAATTATTTCAAAATGCTTTCACGTCATATGACAGGTGCAGTTGACAGTGCCTCAGACAGTATGAGTAGATTTATTACATGTTCTAAGATACTATCTTAACTTTTTTGGCTTATTACCTTTTGGCTGTGTTTACACTGTAATGAGGTGCACGTGTTCTAACTAAGAGTGATATAATTGAAGGCAACAAATCTTCCAAATCTCCTTTGGACCCCATGCTTCACTGCTTTGTTCCAGAATTATGTATGCAGATGTATTTCTGCTAGGTAATGGAGCTACCATTTACATTAATTCTGTTTATATTTAATCTAAATATTAAGCACTGTGGAAAACTGGGATGATGCCACTGTACAGATATACCAGACTTCATTTATTTAGTCCCTTATAGCTTATCCCTTAGGCTTCGAAATGTTGCAACCTTAAATCTGTTTCGAGAAGTAGCTACTGCTTGATCTTCCCTTTGGAAGTTTGAAACCAAACTTCCTCATTATTTCCGGTTGTTTGATTAAACTATATCTGATTTATTCTTCATCCTGCCTCTGAATCATCAGCAGCAGTTAGCTTTGTGATAATATTATACCATAAATTCTCGTATGACTTCCTTGATGTCATTGAAGCAACTAGTCACTTTGTATGGTGCCAGAAATAAAGTACAAACCAGTAACACAGGGAATGAAACAGACCCCATTTCACAACATTTCAGCAAATTAGAAAATGCACACTGTTACCTGCCCCCTCTGTGTTTCTTGTTGTCATCTTTTACATCTCCTGTCCCAGTTTGTGGGGGTTTTTGCAAAGAAGATCAGTCTGTCGCCCTTGCATTCAACTTCTGCTTTTTAATACTGCTTATAGGAGGGAAGCATTCTTCATATTCATGTACTTCTTCTTCTACCTATATTTTGCCCCAAAATGGTATTTTGAGACACATAACTCTTTTTGACTGTTTCACTTCATTTGTCATTTATGTTAAACCTTCTGGCAAAAGTGTTTTATTAGTATCTGTAAAAACACAAGTATTTGGTATATAAAAGAGTAAGTGTAGGACCGTATATGTAAGACTAAAATGTTTTACCTCTGATAAAACAGAAAGCACATTTTTCTGTTAATGGAGTAAGTTAATGGCATAGTAAGTGCTATCAGCTTTGGAGTGCATTAATTTGTTATGTTTGAAATGTTTGCAAACTAAGTATTACAGATATTTTTAGAACAAATGTCCTTTTAAATCAAGACAGAGTGGCTTTTTAGGATATCTGAAATGGAGGAATTTCACAACACTTTACATTTGGTGATATTTTAATTTATAGCAAATTATGTGAACTACAAAACCAGGCATTTTGCAAAGTGCTACATCAGCTCAGAAATGCATGATTTATTAGGGTGATTTGAGAAGATTTCTGAAAGTTTTGTTAAAGAACAATCTATTTCCAATGTTGGATATCCAGATATTGAAATTAGTGTTCCTTGGTTGTGGAAATATATTGCTTTATGGCTTACACAGCCCTGTGAACAAGATCCTAGTTTGCTAATTATTAGTAGTAATATGGAAACTTCAAACCAGGTCATTGCCAGAAGAATATGAAAAGTTGACTTGCTGGCTTTCTGCTGATTTTTGAACTGTTCAATCAGGAACTCAATTATTTCAGCACTTGGCAAAAAGAGTTATGTAATCTTTGTCACAATAAAAAGAAACCAAAAATCTGTATATGGAACACGAGTCAGGAATTTTTAGGTTAACATATAGATGTCTTGGTGAATTTGGTATGACCTGTGGAAAGCTCATGGATTCAGTAGACACTGAATGGGCATCTCTGGCAGGTGCATGGTTACCATACATCTGCTGAACCCTGCTACGTACACTTTGCAAATTACTTACAGTTTGTCCCCATTTCCTAAAGTATTGACCAGACTTAAAGCTTTCCTTTGGTCCAAGTGGAATTCCCAAACTTCAGTCTTGGTGACGTCCAGTGAAGAGCTCTGAAATTTCCCTGATAACTGAAATTTTGTAACTGGCCTTGAATTCAAACATGTAGTCTTCAGGCACTTAACAAAAAGGAACATATACCAGTATTTCAAAAGTAGGCAAGTAATATGCTCTGAAATTTTAGTCTTGGATATGCACTAACTTTTCAGTTGAGAGGTATAGAAAAAGGCTGTATCACTTGACAATTAAGCATTTAACTTCTGTACTACTAGGGCACTGGCAGTACTGTTAAACTAGGCAAAATTGAATTGCATCTGTTTGCAAGTATTCAACTTAAGCCGTCAAGACAAGAAATAGTAGAACAGTAATTAAACTGGAAATGTCCTTAATTTTAGGGTAGGGAAAACTGGCTTGTTTAAAGTCCCTTATAGTAAAACTATTCATGTGGTTACTTTGAAAGCTCATTACTGTTTTAAGGAATTGCTTGAATTCTTCTAAACTTTACTAAAATAAGACAGTTTTTATTTCTTTGTCTTGAAGTGACATTCTACATATACAATAAAAATAAACACAGGTCTCACTGAGTAATTATTTTATTAATATTTTCACTCAAATTCTAGAATAATCTCTTCTAGAATTCTATTCTATTAAATATGTAGAAATGTTCCTGTTTATGAGACCGAGTGAATTGTATATCTGCTGTGAAAATAGAATAAGTAAGAGTGTGTGATTTGATTTGAATATGGCTGTCATCAAAAAAAAAAACAATGTACAAATTTAAACATGTTTTTATTGTTGTCAAGAAAGCAAAACTTCTTAATTAGCATTGGAAAAATTATAGCCATTTTCTTTTCCTCTTGTATTTTTTGCAACTAACTGTAAATTGCTTTTTCTTTCCTAGGAATTTGTCAGGGAATATTTTTTCAAGTCTCATGAATGGACTTTTTTCTGAGCTGCTCGCTCTGAAAGCACTGTGAGTATCATTCCTTATGTTCATAAATCTAAAATACTTGAGAAAGACATTAGAATAAACGTAGCAGAGTTGAATGTGAGTTCAAACAGGATGGCTTCTAGAAGTGCATTACAAGTGTAAAATCTGCATTATTTTTTTATCAATGAATGTATCACTATTGATGAGCTGTCTTCTACCTGTTGCAGAGAAATGTATAGCACTGACAATTCAACGCCATTTCTGACTAGCCCAGTCTAGTCCTCCTAACTAGCATCCTTTTTTTTATATATACTTTATTATCATTGCATCATATAATCATTCTACTTACACAAACCCAGTAATTTTAAATATTTTCCCTCCAACTAGAATAACAATTCCCAATTATTGATATTAATTGTACTTTCCTGAGATTTAAAAGTGTATCCTGAATGCTTCCATGGTGAAGTTTCTACTTAAAGGGGGGTTTACTAAGTGAAAGTATGTTATAATATGATTTTCTGTGGTAACACAGACTCAATTTTTTTTTTCAGTAGTGCCAGTGATGCTGTTCTGTAAACAAGCCAGAATTTTTGCATAATGTTATGGAAGTGATGACATTAAGAAGTGGGGCAGCGTATATTGGTTGTCTCAGATAATCTTTGTATTTATACAGCTATAATTACACATCCATAGTGACGCATCTATCTAGATTAGTTCCCTTTGGAGTTAAATAATTTGAATGTAACAGAAGGAAGTATGTTTATAAAAACTGCATGTGTACCAGTTGTGATCATTCTTTGCCTTTCTAGACATTTCAACACTGATTCACTCATTTGTGACTGTAATCTAAAATGGATCTTGCAATGGGCCAGAAACGCTTCAGTTCGAATAGCGGAGGAAACGGTTTGTGCTTACCCCAGTGCTTTACGTGGACTGTCACTTTATAACCTGAAGGAAAACCAACTGATATGTGGTGAGCTGTACTCTCATTTAATGTTACAAGTTGAAGTGGAATCCAGAGATGATGAAAAAAAAAATTTAAAAAAATTCATAAATCTGACTTGATTATAGGCAGAAGAAATTCAGGTATGTGACACAGAGGACACAACTAAGATTGAAAGAGAATGGGAAAACCCCCATATTTCTTATTTCATATCTCAAGAACACTGCCAATACATACAGTAATATATAATTATGACTTAAAACATTAAGCTGTGATGCCAGTTCTACATTGTATACTGCATGAAACTGAGGATTCCTGCAGGAATTTATATAATGTTTATTTCAAGTTATATATATGACAGTGTGAAGTAAATGCCAGATTTCATTCTTCTATTTTTCATTTTTATAAACCTATAACTATACATTTTAGCACCACATTCTGGGGATGAATAGAATTTTTATGGTGAGCTTCAGTTTGCTGAACTCTGTATTTGAAGATCTAGATATGAATCACTTTCTGGAGATTTTCCACATAAGAAACATGATGAATATGGTGTGAGGAAGAAAGCAAAAAAATATGAATGAGTAAGGAAGACTCATTTCCAAGTGAACACTGTCTAGCAGTGAGCAGAGTAAACCAGGGATTTTAGAAGTATCACATACCATGGGGAAAAGATCATTGCCTAAGGTGATGCTGGTGGGTTTCATAATCAGAAGTCTAATTCACGTGTATTTGATTAATCACAAAATCTTTGAATCTTTGAGTTTCTTGAACAGCAGAAAATTGCTTAGATGGTGACTTTACTAATGTCTCGCAAACAAAAGGAGAATCACACATTTCTCCAAATAACCACAAGAGGAATGATGTGTGTTGCTAACAAACACATTCATAGCAGAAGGGAGATCAGAAGTTGACTGGAATGATTTATAAAACAACCAGTACAGATGTTTGCAAGTTTGGAGAGACGTGAAAGGATCTGAATACTAGATACAGATGGTCCATCAGCTGAATTGTTAAGGAAACACAGATATGTGTCTGGAGGCAAAAAAGGAACGAGCTCCTGTGAGTGAAAGGCAAAGAAGCTTCGAGTACCTTGGGTTACTAAACATTTGAAATTCTGCAATACTTCTCAAATATCAAACTCCCTTTTTGTAGAGAGCCAGCATGGGCATCTTCATAGAGATCTATTTCCCAGCAGGAAAAGTACTTCTGCTGAAAATGCTGGAAGGATCAGAAGAGTGATTATGGACTGTTAATTGGTATTTCCAGGTTGCAAATGAATATAAATCTGTGAATTTTACAGAGAAAATGAAAGCCGTTTCTCAGAATTTTGTACTTTAGTTCCCAATAGGACTCCTTATCACACCTGATACAGAATTCATAATGCCCATCTAGTTCTCACTGCTGTTTAGAATGCCCACAGAACACTTGACAAGGTGGTAATGACTGCCAGTAGCTTGACACTGCTTCCAGTATCCACCGAGGGTTTTACAGTGGTTATATTTGCTGAGCCTTCCACCAGCTCTCTAATGTCTGCCAGGTACTTCACAGTGCTCATAGTATCTGCTGAGCAGCAGACAGTGCCCAGAACATTTAGCAATTTTATTTTCAGTAACTTAATTTGAACTTAAGCATAACAGAAGGGTGTCTGGCACCAAAATAATAACAGCTATTGAGAATGATTTAAAAATACGTGTTGAAATATGCATAGAGCTGATCAAATTAAACATATCTTAAAATATAAAGTGATTTAAAAACTAAAAACTCCTGCATGTGAACATCTTCCATACTGTCAGACATTTGTATTTATAGTCACTGATCTTCCTTCTACATGTCTTTTAAGACTTCATGGGGTACTGAAGATGAGCAAAAAAAAGAAGAACAAAAGGGGAAAATAAAAATAGAAGGGAATGGGCAAAGATTTTTTCAGGTTAGTTAGGGAAAGAACTAAAAAGTCAAAGTATGTGGATTCTGAATATCTACAGGGAGCAGTTTGCCATCAGCTTTTTAGATTTATTTTATATTTCGATGGAAGAAAAAAATCACCTTTTGGATTTCTTTCTGATAAATCTTTCTCATGCATCTGATAACTCACGATAGCCAAAGTAATGAGTTGCTTGTTGAAAACAGTTAAAACTCTCCTTTAGGAATTTTTATGAGTTAAGTAACTGCACAGTTTTAGAATTTCCAGGGTTCTGCTTGCATATTTCACTAACAGCTTTTAAGAGTTATTTACATCTTCTTTAACAAAATTATCCAACTGTCAGAAATGTTTGGCTATAGAACGATTTTTCACAATGTTGGCAATAAGGCTTGATAGTTTTGCCTTTGTCTTCTGCCTTAATGATGAGGGACTGTGATGAATTCATAATGGTATGGACAGAGTTTGTTTCTGAAAAATGATTCTGAAATTGGCTTCATACAGTGCCTTGTTACTCTTTCTCCATGAGTCCAAATAAAACTTACTCAATTTACAGTAGGAAAATTACATTTTCCTGAATACCAGTGCTATAAATTCCACCTGAGGTCTGATAGGGCTCTGTGATTTTCCCTGGGCACATCAGATGAGATGGATTCTCAAGGCCAAATTCTTCACTCAGGAAAAGATCTGTGTGGGTTTTTCTCTTAAGGGCATTATGAAAGATTGCTCTTAATGCTGGGGTCTGATTATTTGTACTGATAAATGAGATATTAGAATTTAGTTTCTTGGCCTCAAAGCTGTATTGATGTCACTGAACTAACAGCACTAAGAAGTAAAAGTTCATTTGTTCTGCAAATTACAATTGACATAACTCTGAAGGAACGTTTTTCTATTAAAAAATGTTGACTCATCAAAACAGGTGTTTGGAAAAGTGCAGACTTTCTTCTTTGCCCCAGTTAGATTTTATTTAGAAAGTAGTTGACATAGTATCAATAATGTTTAGATCAATTATTTGGCTAAAAATGATGTAGATATTTACTAAATAATGCAAAAAATGTTGTAGAGGTCAAATTATAAAAATCATTTGATGATGCTTTAAGACACATTTATTTATTTATTCATTTATTTATTTATGCCACAAAGAAAATTATCTAATTCTTCTGGGACAGAATACTGTTTCTCCTGCAGATCTCCTACAAATTAAAATCTTGCTTTTTGCGTATACATGTGCTCTACAGATGTTTATAAATAAGTAATTGAGACCATACTATTCCCTTCTTTTAATTAAAAAGGAAGCTGCTTCAAAGGAAAATATAAAAGGATACTAAGAAATCTATTTTTTTTGCTTAGAGTTTATTGCATTAATACATAATAACTTACATTTTTATTCCTTATCATTATACATTTTTTCATGCAGTGAATAGATAAGTTTTGTTCTTTTCCTGGTGTCAGTAGCTTTTCAGGTTTGTGTAGTCTACTGTCCTGATCTTGGTCATGGTATTGTTGCTTGGGCCTGTAAAGCAGACAGGTTCAAAGAACCAGAGGTAGTATCTTGTCAGTTCTCAGGAAATCTAAATGCAGAGAAACATCTAGATTTTTTTCCAAGTAATTTCACTCTACTCAGCCAGATGGTTTGCTATGATACATTTGCATCACCTCGTCACAGCACTTTCAGGCAAGCTGGTTCTGCTGCATGTCACCTTTCCTGTTGTTGTCCTTACCTGTCCTAAGTGTCTGCTATGAGGCAGTCTGGCAGAAAGCCTGATAAAGCGATCTTTTAACAGTCTTGAGTGACTCTCAGACCGTGTTAGCAAAGCTTGTTCTGGCCCTTTGAGTCTGACCCTTTCACGAGATACTGGCTAAATGTAATCCCCAAAAACTATGTTTACCCTCTTTCTCTGTGTTGATGTAAAGCTATGCACAAGTCTTTTCCTTGGAAGAAATGAATCAAATGCTTCTATCTTTACTATGCTTCTTCTGTATTGAACGTTTTTGCTTCCCACTTTCTTAGTAGCTGTGTTGTATTGAATGGGAGAAAATCTCCTTCCATGTTGAGCTGCTTCAACATTTGACTGTATTGCAAGAGTTAAAAGAAGTTCTAAGGTTCAGCATTATTTATTTATCTACACTGTGCACATCTCTGAAAAACCCATGCCATTGAAATAATAATAACCAGCAAAGGCAGCAGACACAATTAGCAAAGCCAGTATTAGTACACTCACTTATACTATCTTCAGCAAAGAAACTTCCAAGGTGAGGAGATAGATACAAGCCCAGATGTTAGATACATTCACTTAGGACACAGTCTCAGGGGGAAATATGGTGGAAATAGAACTTGCAAAGCACAGAGTAATGGCAAATTACAAAACAAAATACCTCAGCTGAGTAATTTTCCTTTCTTGTATTAACATGGCTGAGATAGCGTCTGGTTTTAGGTGGGGTCTCTTCTACTGTAATGGGGGTAGGGTTCCTCCCTAGTCTCAGGAGCCTGTTTTTCAGGGGTGTAGTACCCAGTGCTTCAGTACCCACAAGCTTGGTTTGAATTCTGCTCATAAAAATCAACTATGGAGTGTTTTGCGGGACTTAGAGGAGTTATTGCAGTATATTATTTTGAAAGCATGTATTATGACAAAATATGTGTTCTGTTCATGGGTAGTGCACCTGTTGGTTGTGATCAACGGAATTTTAGTGAGAAATTCTTTAGATTGGTTCATAATTTACTAATAGCTTTCGTAGTCAATTAGGCCTTTCACTGGGGATGGCAAGGAATGAGCACTCAAAATACAGAACTGGAGTTTTATCTGTATAGGATCTGTATGGTCAGGTTTCTCGTATGCCTTAGAGGGCTCTCCTGTGAGAAAAGTGTTAACACTGCAGAACAAAAATCTATCCTACTGAAAATAGGGATGAGAAAAGAAGACAATAGGTGCAAGTTGTGAGTGTCCAGGAGTGTTTGAATTATTCAATCTCTGAATTCTGTAAACCCTAAAGTGTTAACTCATGAGTGAAATTAGCAGACTATTGCTCATAAAATATTATTGAAATGTGGTTTTTTGAGTATGATAGATTCCTTACCTAGGAAGGCCACTTCAAAGGGAGGGATAAAAATCAAAGAGGTAAATCTTTTTCTAACTTCCATATACTGCAATAAAATTCTTTAAATGTTTCATAGAAAATGTAAATAATTTATTGGGAGGGAGGAAATATAGTTGTTAGGGACTTGTTTGTACTTAACCAGCACCTTGTCGTTTGTAGTTTGCCTCACTTCACGGAGAATCAGAGTATCTGTTCCCCGAAAGAGAGTCAGGTTAAAATGGCTTTAAAATGGCTTAAAATGTTATGTACCTGTTCACACTAAAACTTGTGCAAAGCAAAAAAAAAGAAGAAAAAATTATATTCTTTATGCACTCATTCTAGTTGTGTTTTTAGAGATTTGTCCATTTTAAGATTCAGCTTCTTACATATGAAGGTAGGAAGTACTTTCATTGTTACTTACCTACTTAAATTTTTTAATCTGCGTATCTCATGCTTAAGTATCAGCAGAATATTAAGGCATGTTTCTCTCAGGCCACATGCAGCTCCCTAGCCTATTTTCATAAGTTACTTTTTTTTCCAATCTTACCTAAAATACAAAAAAATTCAGAACATTGAAGACATTTTAAATCAATTAGAGTAATGCCATTGGGAAAAAAGAGAACCTTTTTATTCTATACTTCCTCTGTAAATTACTTTAATTTTTTGAAGCAGCCCTCTGTTTCCTTGACATAGATTCTTAAAACACAGTGTGGCTTTAAGTGTTTTCTCAGGAATGATGGAACAGTGTTGTTTTAGGTATAGTGTTTCTTGAAATGTCCTTATAATTTTACCTGATATAGTTGCACGTTGTTTTCCCTTCACTTGTAGAAGAATAAGTCTGTGTACACTGTCCAGTAGTAAGAACTTTGAAAGAAATATGTACTTTTAAAATGCTAAGAAAAAGAAAAAGTAGATTTTGGGGAATTTTGTCTTTGAAAGGAGACTTTTTCAACATTTAAATTTAAGCTGAAATCAGCTGAATGCATTCACCCTCTTTCTGTGTCAGTTTTCAAGAATACTGTAAATTATTTTGTGTTAGGCATGTTGGCTGAGAAATGAGATTTGAATTTTTGGTGCCAAAAATTAAATACCTACATTGTTGTTCAAGTCTTAAAATGACAAATGTATGTATTTGCACGTAGACTGTTTTCAAAAGTTTCCTTTCATATATAAAATATGTTGCAATAACAAATACTGGCTCAAACTTCACAAGGAACATTTCTTCTTCATTTATTTCTCTGTACACCAAACATTGTTTTGTTTGGATCTCATTTGTTGCTTACTTAAACTTAGGGATGGCCTTGGGATTATGGTTTCAACCATTCCTTTCTTCATTTACAAGTCATTCTTGCTACATTAACACAATGTAAATATTGAACTGTGAGGGGTTTCCAGTATGTGGTAACTGACTAAACTCAAAATCTCAAGTACGAGGAATGATGGATTAATTGTCCAGGTTTAGGTTTCAGTCCTGCAGTTTCTTGGCAGTTCGCAGATAGCTTGCTGCATTCATGCAGAGCATCACTGTCTTCAAGAATACACAGGATCAAGATTTCAGCTCCAATTCTGCAGGGAGTGCCTAATCATATGAATAGTTCTAATTATGTTGAAATAGGAATAGTCACATTAGTAACATTTCACAGGATTAGGTTTTGCAAGATATGGATAGTGATACAATTAGCAATATTTAACTCCTCTTCCAATTATTTCTGGTTTACAATGTTGACAGTTCATTATTTTCTTTAATAACGAAATTTATGTAATAACAGAATGCCTATAAATCAAGTAATGTAACTATATTTTGGACCTTTCAAAGATAGATGGGGTAGATTCATGTTCTGCCAGAGCTAAGTCGCCAATTTGTATATCAAAGTTGGTTGCCATATCATCATTTGGTAGTATAAAACAAACAGTGCTTTAACCTTTTGGTTGCAAGTTCTAGATTTTTCATTCTAGTGTGATCAGTCTCAAAATGGGGGGGAGGAAAAAGAATATGTTGCTCTACATTTAATATTAAACATTATCATCTAATTTCTTTAGTGGGAATTTAGAGCACTGATGCAGAGTTGGAGGCACAAAGGTAATAACAGTTAAATCTTATGAAATAGTAGAAGTATTAAAATGGTCAGTTCAGGATAAATGTTACTACTACTGCGTATTTTCTTGCATCTGTGCTCACACATGAAAATCCAGTTCAACAGAATGGTTCACCCCTGAAATCTTGCTGATTTAGATGCTGTAAATGAACTCAAGTTGTTTTTCTTACTATAGCTTACTCTTACGCTATATTAGAGGTTTTCAGTGTACAGTTGTGTCTTATTTTCTATATCACCTTTGACTGCTTGTTCTGAAAAGCATGTAAAATAACTGAAAGAAAAATTAGCTAAGATGTAGTGAGAATAGCAGTGAAATGAAGCCTCTGACTGGCCATTCCCAAAAGCAGGTTGCTCATGAGCAAAGCAGTGGTAAGACAGCCAGCCTTGACTGCAACCCATGGAGTATCCCCCAAGATAGATTCTTTATTCTTAATATGATAATATGTACTTTAAAAGACCAGGGTTAAATTTTATACTGATGATTTCTAAATAAAATTATATAAGCCTGTGTTTTATATAAATCATAAATTATATAAATATAAAATTATATAAACCTGTGTTAATATTGTCCAGTTACAAATATTTATTAGGGTTTGCTGTAATTAATCCAAATTGTTCTCATGGGAAAATTCTCTATAAAGCTTCCATCCTAACAACCTCTCTTTTAATTAAGTGGAGTATACCATAGTGATATTTCACATGTTTATAGCACATTTCATCATAGAGCACTTTCTTTAATGCTTGTATAAAAATGTCCGTTGAAAGCTGCAGTTTCTGACACTGTCAGCTGAGCTGAGAGGAGTTTGGAATGGAAGAATTTAATACTTCAACAGAACTGTCACTTATTCAGCATCTTTTATGATTTTCACATTTCCTTTTTGTTTGCCATTCTGGCAACTCAGATGAGTACTCATGCAGCCTGATGGACTCAGGACGATTAGGTACCATCACTGCCACGCTTGGGACCTTTCTGCTACCATCTTAGAATCATAAAATCAGATGGGTTGGAAAGGACCTCTGAGATCATCAAGTCCAACCCTTGATCCACTACCACCACAGTTACTAGACTGTGGCACTAATTGTCACATTCAGTCTCTTCTTAAATACCTCCAGGGATGAAGAATCCACCACCTTTCTGGGCAGCCCATTCCAATGCCTGATCTTTCCATTATCTGAGTGTGCAGTAATGGTATGAAAATAAAAAGAAGGTATCTAGGTATGTTTAGGGTTTGGAAAGATGAGTGTTACCACTGCACTTCTCAGTTAGATAAAGCTAAATATATTTGATGATGCCTTTTGGACTTGTTGGAGTGGACCCAGAGGAGAGTCATGAAGATAGTTAGAGAGATGGAACATCTTTCCTATGAGGAAAGGTTGAAAGAGTTCAGGTTGTTCAGCTGCAGAGGAAGAGGCTCTAAGGAGACCTTAGTGCATCCTTTCAGTACCTAAAGAGGGTTTATAAGAAAACTGTGGACAGGCTTTTTAAGTAGGGCCCATAACAATAGAACAAGGGTAATGGTTTTAAATTAAAAGAGAGTCTATTTAGATTAGGTATAAGGAAGAAGGTTTTTACAATGTGGGTGGTGAGACACTGGCAACAGGCTACCCAGAGAGATGTGGATGCCCTGTTCCTGGAGACATTCAAGGTCAGTAGCCTGATCTGGTCGAATATGTCCCTGCTCATTGCAGTGGGGGATTGGACAAGATGAGCTTTAAAGGTCCTTTCCAACCCAAATTGTTCTATGCTCCTCTGATTTTGTAGAGCTAGGCGCTTTACCTTGCCGCTGCTCAACCATTATTATTAACTACAAGCTCTAATGAGTATGCAAAGCCATGAGCCTACCAGCTTGCTTGCCATAAGGATAATTTGAGAATCAAAATTAGCTTTCTAACAATGGCTTCTGACTGTTGCCAGTGAGGGAATTTGTGTTGATGAATCTTTCAATACCATAGTTGTCAATATGTCATGGTCTTCACGTTTCAGCATGTGGCAAGTAATCAAATGCTCCTAAAGTAGACTTCTGGGACGATTTGAGAATAAGAAATTGAAAGGTTGCAGCAGGTTTTTTTGATAAGAAAGAAGTCAGTGATGAAAAAACTATTTGCCCATTCTTTTAAATTCTTTGGCAGTGCAAGACAATGCAGTCTTAACTGGACCAAAACCTTGAATGTCATATTGTGGAAATCTTTCAAGTAACTGTTACCATTTTACAAATTAAAGTATCATGATAGCTGACATTTATATTAGATGCTATTAAGTGAAACCTACTACCTCTGTATTTCACTGCCTATACTTTCTTATCAAGTACATCACTGCTATCAACAATAAATAAGAAAGGATTTTGCCATTGCTTCCTCACTTAAAATGGTTGTAATTGACACAACATGCATCACTCCCTGGAACCAGTGCAGAAATGATAATTTATTTTCACTGGGCCTTATAAATCTAGGGGGAAATCCTGTACAGAAAGACAGGTTAAATAACTTTGTCGTCTACCTGCTGAGTGCTGGATGAAACTTCTATTACTTGGATTTGCTAAAAGTGATGAGATTTGAATTGTACTTTACCCAGCTCAGACTTTCTTAGTTTTTATGTAGGTATATATTGGTTTAATTAAATAAATCAGATAAGTTATAGAACCCAAGTGAGTCTTAGTGGCTCATCCAAAGTTGTAATTGTAGCTCATTTCGGCATCTATGCACTGAATTTAATCTTCTGTTTTGTAGATATTGAGTATCTTTATGAGGTTAGCTAACCCAAGTAACTGAAGCACCAGTAGCAGTGGACTGTGACAGGCTGGGCTCACTGTGCTTCTGACTTATGAGAAATCCTACATTTACTACTGCTTATATACTCTGATGGCTTTATAGAAGTTTCCAGGAATAGAACACAATACAGAACTTGCAACTTTGAGTAAAACAGGATGCATGTCAGAAGTCTTGCTCTTTGGTTAGTGGCTACCATTTCAGTGTAGCACTTAGCATTACAAAAGAAATGTAACTCCATAGTTTAATTAGGATATGCTGCAAAGAAAACCCTAAAAACCAAACCTATTTGATGTTCCTGTCTGAAAAGCATGTATGAAAGTGAAAGGGACTGATAAAATGGTGTGGAATATGCCTTGCCCTGCCAGCATTATGAAGCTTGGGGAAATAAGAAGCTGTTATACAAACAGAAGCTCCACTTTTTCTGCAGTGAGTGGAAAATGAATATGATACAAAGCTTTCTTGTCCCAAGCCCAAAAGACTTATCTTATTTTGCTGTGTTTAATACATGTTGGCATCTGTATTTTCTTGATATTATGTTGAAATTTGAGCCAGGCATAGCTTTTATTAAAACTGAAGCTTGGCCCCAGTTCTGTATTCATTCTTGACTTCCTTGGCATATGGTGCTGTCTGTGACCTTCTGCACCAAACCTTTCGTTACTGCCAGCAAATTTTGCAATACAGGAATTGGCATTGGTGTACTGGCACCTCCCCTTCTTGGCAGAGCTGGCCTTCAGAGCAATTCAGATCACTCTCTTTTCTTCAGTTCCGTTCAGTAAATATCAACAGATATAATTTGCTGTGTCAGCAATTCAGATTTTTAACTAATGTTTTTCAATTTGTTTTTCCTCATTTTCATCTGTCCTTTTTCTTGGACTGGTTCGTTTGCTTTGTCCTCACTTCCAGCTTTTCCCCACTGTGCTTTCCATGCACATTTCTTTCCCACTGAGACTGTATACAAATATTAGAGCTCTAACTCACACTTTTGTCAGCAGGATGTGCCGCACTCTGTGGGCATGCTCAGCTCAAATAAAAAGCCCATTGGCAATACAATAAATCAAGTGATTAAAAAAAAGCAAAATGCCAACACTCTGACTGTAGCAAACAGAATTTTCTAACAGAAGTCAATGGTGTATCCTAAGGCATGAGCATTTTAATACTGAGCTGATGTGTGGGCAGCGTGGAGAAACCTGTGGATTTTCCTATTTCTGGTTGTGTGAAAACTTTTGATATCAAACAGGGCCAGTAAATGAGGACCAGAGAATGTATAGCAGAAAACTGTGCTTATGGTAAACTGAGCAGCAGAATGTACTAACATAGTAAGCAGGTTTGTGCACTCAGAGCTGTAGAGTTGTGCTGCTTAGGTTATAGGTCATGCAGCAGGAAATGCAGCAAAGGTCGCTGGAGGTAGGACATTGTTTCTCCAATACCGTGTGTTGGTCACACTGGCCAATGACCAGCCAACTTTCTGTGGTGTTTAGAGAAATCTACTGCATGGGCCAGCTTTTGTGCTTACAGATTTGATTTTGATCATTCACCCAGAAGATGGTAGTGTCCATTACAGGTGCCCACAATCTAAATAAAATAGTATTGTACCTAAAAATGTAACTAAAATACGGGTAGAAATGCATTTTATGTTATGAGTTTTTGCAAGCATTTTTGTTCCATGTGTATCAAGTAACAGCAATATTTCCTGCATATTCTTCTCCTGTCCAACTTTTTTTTTAAAAAAAGAAGGCCAAAATTAGATGGGAAATTAAAATACTTTTAAAATCTCAAGAACTGAATTGTAAAGAAAAGACAGGAAATATTTAATGTGTGTACTTGTGTGTGAGGCAAATTGTTCTGTAAATATGTTAAAGATGTGCATTGGAACATTTCCTTAGAGTTTCAGTGCACCTTGTTGTTTTTTTATTTTAACTAATCATTGTTAAAATAATTTCTATTTTCTTTTTCAACATCTTGGGGCTCTGCATGAATTAAAATATGCAGGGATATACTTTCTGTGTAGGAAAGGACTCTGAAGTGATATTCTAATTCAGTGGTATTTGTGTAACCTGATTACTGCTCTATACATCCTCAGTATTCTAGTCTAGAGCTAATCTCAAATACAGGTCTAGATTGCATAAAGGGTCTGGCCTTCAGTCAACAAACCCCTTTTCTGCTGAGAAGTGAAAGATAACGAAAAAGATGTAATTACTGTAATGATGGGTTAGACCTTTGGATTCATGCTGCAATCAGTGATTCCTGTGGTGCTCTGCTGCAATCATGGTTTAGTGCTGACTGGAAAGACAAGACAGGTAAAGACTCTGAAACACTCCGTCAGCTCTTGATCTAACTGTCTGTAAGAGAGTCAAACCTCTCATTTGCAGATGGTGGTGCTGGCTCCAAACCTGAGGGCAGCAGAGTGGATTGTCTTGGAAGGAGCATCTTGGAATATTTTTCAAGAGTGTAAGAAAAAGATAAAGAAAATCCCTATAAATTACTCCCTCTCCTCTCAGCATACAATAGTAAACTTTTTAATCTTATGAGGCTGTTTTGTCTGTCATACACACAAGCACAAATATGAGCATCAGACCTTATATATATTTAGCAATCAAATTTTAGTAATCCCGATTTAGTCCTCAGTAATCACATAATCAAAGAAAAAATTTCTATTGTGTAGAGGTTGGCTTGCCAGAGCTGTTAAAGTTCAAGTGCTGTCAAATCAATGCCAAAATCATTCCAAATACTTACAGAATTTCTTACTTCTTACTTTATTCATGAAGTCAAGCTTGAAAATGCGTGTGCAGCATTAATAAATATTTTTATATTTATCCTGAATTTGAAAGATTGTTGGATTATGGACTTAAAATAAGTATTTCCAGCTGATGCTGATGGAACTATACAATCATTTTATAGCCATTCGGGATAAAGGGTGTTGGCCCTAATCCTGAACCTCTTATTGATGCAATTAATCCTCATATCTGTGAGATGTGTCACAGAAGTTAACTGGAACTTTTGCATGAGTAATAGTTGCAGAACCAGCCTCACTCTTTTAAATCATGATTATCCCTGGAAAACAACTGAAGATTAGCTCTGGTAATAATTTTTTGTGTGGACATCACAGAGATTAAAAGCAGATGTTTTCCAGAAGTACTTAAGTGTATCTTCCATGGCCTGCAAATGTCATAATCCATGGAAACTCTACTAGTCTTAATTTGAAAATGAGTTTTCAGCATTATTTGTCAGTTTGATCAACCCAATTATGTAAATTCTCAACGTTTGTCAGGATGATATCCTAGCATAATGGTAAACCAAAGGTATGTTTAAGTAATTTTGCATCTTTATTTGTACTTAGAAAGATCTGTAAAGAGAAAAGAAGTGAGCGCACTGTTGATATGACCGATCTCAATCAAGAGATCATTTTTTCACATATAGCAGTAAAAAAAAGTTTTTATTTAGTTCTGATCATTAATTGACAAAATCTATACAGAACACTTCACTCCCACTTCATTTCTGTGTTTGGTGATCCTCAAGGCTGGCAATGGAAGGGATAATGGGAGAGCCTTAGAGACCCACGCTAAAGGCAGAGAGAAATTCAGAGTGGTGGTGTTACACTACATTCATGTGCCAGGCAAGTTATTTAGTTTGACTTACAACTATTGATACTCTAGTTCACACTTTTACTTCATAGCCTCATGACACAATGTGTCGCTTACTGCATGACCAAAACCATTTGACAAGATACAACATCCTCAGTTAGAAATTACTGTATTCATGAAAAATATTTTGTTTCTGTGAGTAGTGTATATTGCTATTGTACTTGCAACAGTATGCTTAATTTTTCTGTGCTGGTAATCATGCTATTAATTTATGGCTAAATTTGTACTCCATTTCTTTTCCTTAATTTCATAATTGACTTTGTAATGCCAAACAAAAATTGCAACTTTTTGGAGAGAGAGAGATTCTCTCCATTTTCTGGTTAAAAACCTTTAATATAAATGACTGAGAGCAAGGCTGCAGCTATTATGGCTTGCAATCTGGATAGGCATGGTATTTGTTATGGGCAATGGAGGATACTGAGGAGAAAGTTTAAAGAAGATAAAATGATGAGCAGTGAAATGGAAAAAGAAAAAAGTACTTGTCAGAAAAATAGATGTTTTGGATAGTTACTAGTGGTGCAAATGTGGAAGGGTGACCTTTCGTCTGACAACCCTGCAGGGTGGATTGATATTAATGATGAGAGGCCTTTAAATGAAAACAGAAGAGAAATAAGGAAGAAGAGCTGGCTTCAAAATTCTCTTTCCTTATCAAGATAGAATGATTACCAAGGTGCAAGACTGCAGGCATTTTGTCTAAGATGAGATTGCAATAGTGAAGTTAACAAGTGATCCAGGCTCAGTTAATTGTTTTGGTGGTGAAGGCTGAGGTGAAAAGGTTGTATTTTAGGAACTGTTGTGCAGGATGTTCATGGTAGTGTGATCATCAGTCATGTTTGTGAGTCTTTAGTATTTTCATTGCCATTAGAATTTTGTTCAGTGATAACAAAGTAGCAGTGGTAGTGATTTTCTTCTCCTGCCTAAGAAGACTTTATCAGAAAAAAGAAAATAAGGTTTTCCTTTATTCCTTATTATCCCAAAGAAGATTATCATCTTTCTCTAGATGCAGAGCCTCTATTTTTGTTACTCTTTTCCTAAAATGCCCTTTTTCAATTTTCCGTTGCGAATTTAAAGAAATAGCAGTAATATCATGTATAGAAAATATTTTACAGAGTTGTCTTAAGGAGCTTTGGGATCTAGAAATAAAAATGGAAGAAAATATATGCTGTCTAGAGGATCAATCTCTAGAGAGACTGTAGGATTGAAGAAAGTAACCTTCAATCTCTGTCAAGTCTATGAAATTAGCAGACTTTCATCAGGGCCCAAAATGCATATACTTTCCAAATTTACAGTGTTATTTATTTTTCAGTTGTGTTTAGGCATTTGGGTTTGTTATTATGGCAGCTGTTTTTTGTAATAGTCTGCTTAGAATATGCAATATTCTCATTACTGGGGCATTTCTTAGGGAAAGACAGGAGAGATAAAATTCATTTTAAAAATGATGGTAAAATGCATTCCACTTTTAAAAGTTAAAAAGAGCTATTTAGATAAATATTTAATGTTAAGGAAGTATCTAGAGAGTAAAGATGACTTGTGGAAACAGACACAAGGAACGGGGAAATGAAAAATCATAGGGACAGTTGAACTTTAGGGGAAAGTTTAACTTTTATTAGTCTTATTATTAGCCAAATCTCAGGCACTGGGATTTATTTAGGCTCTCTAGACAGTAAGTTTCATTCTGGAGCAGAGTAGGCATTGCATCTACTGACATTAAAAGGGTCTTATAAATATTAACTGTACCTATATTAATAGCTGTATTTTTTTCTTTAATTGGAAGACTGGTTTTTTTGGTTGGTTTTGTTTGTTTGTTTGTTTGTTTGTTTGTTTGTTTTTTATTCTGTGTACTTGTATAGTAAAACATCCTGCCTTGAGAAGGAGGCTGGGTTGGAGCATCTCAGAAGATCCCTTCCAGCCTCAACCATTCTGTGAATTGTTCCATGAAACCCATTCTCTGTAGATATTCTAGTAATCCTGTAATTATCTGGACTCACACCAGTGAAAGAAATGTGATCTCTAGAACTGACAACACAATGGGTAGTGGGTAGTTTTGTGGTCTTGTGGTCATATCTTTTATATTAGCATTTTAATGTGAAGATCTAAGAAGCTAGAATTGTGTACAGTTAGTTCACTTTACAATATTCATAAGAATTCATGGTGACGATTTTTTGTTTTCCCGGCAGCTGGGCCTCTGGAACTTCCTCTTTTTGAGCTGATCCCATCACAGAGACAAGTGGTTTTTCATGGAGACCGCCTGCCATTTCAGTGCACTGCGACATACGTTGACAATACCACCCAAGTACATTGGTACCATTCTGGTCGCCTGGTCGAAACAGATGAAGAGAGTGGTATATTTGTGGAGGACAGCATCATTCATGACTGCTGCTTAATTACACGGTAACATATACCCCTTGTAATAGTCAGACTTGTAGGCAAGGTGAGCAGAGTCAACACTTTGCAATAAGCCTCATAAAAATGTGCATCGGGAGTTGTTCTGTTTGAAGCAATTCAATTGCGCACTTGAATCTGAGCGTACATAGATTTTTCATGGCTGTGATTGGCTGTGGTCCCAAATTGTACATTTTGTGTCTACGTATTCAGATTTGATCAGATATGGGTTTGAAACAGATAAAAACAGTTTCTTACACAGTAAACTGTGAGAAGAAACGGAACTTAGCATGGCTTTAGTAGCATATGAGAGTGACTCAGCCAAACTGCTGCTTCCTGACACCATTTAGAAGTTGGAATTGTGATTTACCTGTGAAGAGCTATCAGTTTAAAAGGCTAGGATTAGTTTTTGTAGGTTCCAATATACTAGATACTATAGTCTTTAGTTGGGTAATCTCATATTTGTTTCTTATTAAATATTTCTCCGTTTTCTGTGGTTTTTACCATCTGTGTGCCTTGGTGTGCTTGAGAGACACAGAGATCTGCAGACACGTTTGCTGATGTGAAAAGTGCAAGAGGAATGAAGTAGAACAGGCTTCTCTAAAAGAAGTAAAAACTAATATTTGGCAATGACCGCATGTTCCTGTGTTCCTTCAGTTTTCCCTTTTAAATCTTATTTAATACATTATTATAAATTTCAGTGTTTATTTTTGGTTTTCATCACAGAGTGTTGGATTGTCACTAAAAGCTGCTAAGTTGTTGCACAAATCCTTTTGTGCTCTGCCAATTTCCATCAGTGATCAAAAAAGGGAGTCTAATTCTGTGTCTATGTTCTGCCTTTCTTTTTGTAGAAGATGGAGTGAAAATAGCTATGCTAATTAGCTCTGGGTAATCATTAACATCTTTTCACTCAACCAGTTTCTATTAATATAATTGACCTGAAATGCTTCTTGAACTATCAAATAGAAGTTATGAAGGGAGTCAAATTAATTCCTCTCCACTGGGGTCTTTTGGCTTTATTAATTTTGTCTACTCACTGATTATTTGACCCCTTTTGGAGTCCTATAGATCCAGAGGCACAGATCTGTGATTCTTACAGCTACTAGCTTTCTTCTAATATCAATGTGTATGGCTCTAACCGTAACGAAAAGGACTATTAGACCAATTAGTAGAGTAATGCCAAGTGCATGAGCTATTATATAATTGCCAAGTCACTTAAATTAAAACATGTTCTTCCTATTTCCATTATATCAAAATTAAAAGACATGCTGTTAATCACTTCATTATATTTTTCAACTGAATTATATTTTGCAGTATATAAGCAATTTGTAGAGCATAGTAATAAAGTGAAATCAATAGTCCATAATTGCTTTCAAAATAGTTTTTCCTTTTTAAAAAAGCTGGTTTGGAAGTAGCTTGACTGAATTTTACCTTGCATTACTTATTTTTTTGCCGGACTGTAAAATAAAAATCATTGTCTACCCTAGCAATATTCTAATAAGAATGCTGGATCTCCTACCTACCTTGTTTACTGTGCCATTCAGTAGGTGAGCTTGATGCTTATGGTGCAGTATGCACTTGGGATGTGAAATGTGCACGTTCAGAAAGAATGTTTTCTAAATATGTCATCACATGTTATAGACTGGAAAAATACTTCTACTTGTCCAAGTCAAATATTTTCTGAATTAAAATCAAAATCTTCAAACAGCTATTTAAACGCATGCAGCATTTTAGTTTCTCACTTATTTGCATTGTACATTTCACTTCAAAAGATAAAAGGGCATCAATGCTGCATTTACTGTAGAGCATGGTGCTTATCCAGTCAAAATGCTAATATCCAAGCAGTTGTGCCTCTGCCTTGATAAAGGCACTGATCAAAATTAACTTATTAAAGGCATGAGAGACACATACTTTTTAAACTACTCTTAAAAACATATTGTTTTGAATTAAATCATTGGTTTTTAATTTAAAGACATGTATTGTCTCTTCATGTTAAAAAGGAGAAAACGTCCAAGTTGTAACTGTTAAAACTCTCTTCATAATTTCTTAATTTTAATCCCATCTTTATAACCTAATTTATATAATTATTATTATAATAAATTAAAATAATGTGTAATAGCATGCTTATTACATGTTACAATAGTATGTATTGGTATGCTTGTTACATGCTATTACACACTAATTTGTGAACAGTTCCTAAGGCTAAATCATACTTGTCCAAGGCACTGTGAAAAATCAGAAAGACTGTGCCTCCTTTATGTTATCAAATGTTAAGTATAGGATTTGGACTAAAAATAAAGG
The DNA here is from genome assembly GCA_035584735.1 of Pseudotriccus pelzelni. Lineage (NCBI taxonomy): Eukaryota > Metazoa > Chordata > Aves > Passeriformes > Tyrannidae > Pseudotriccus > Pseudotriccus pelzelni. The sequence goes on along the minus strand of JAWMRA010000162.1, from coordinate 21,418,613 downwards.
TAACTTAAAATCAAATCTTACAGTGTCATATTTTGCCTTTGTTTACCTAGCCTTTACAGCAAATGTCCGCTGTCTGTGGCTTTCTGTAATTGCACTAAAGAACAGGCTTTGGCCTCTGCTGCTTAGCAATTTAAAGATTTCTGAAGCTGGTTTTGAACAAAGAGGTGTAGTCATGTTCCAAAAGCTGCTTATTCAAACATTTTTAGGTGGTTATTTTATTGGGGAGTTCCAGATATTTCTGGACATGGATTTACAACACAAATATCATACTAAACCCTTCTGTTTTATTAACTGGCACAGGAGAAGGATAAAATATCCAAATGTGTATTTTTTGTCTCCTATGATAAAGCAGAATAAGCTAAAATAAATGTTTTTGTTACAATAATTAAACTAAAGTTTTGAACTGTATTCCATTCTGTGACATTTTTCTTGGCAAAGAAGTATTCCCTTATAGGAGATCTTGAGAAGGTGTTTTTAATTCTGCTGCTAGGTTGAATTTACCATTTCTTGCCAATGATAATAATATTTGATTTTGCTGGTGTTTAATTTTCTGTCATTATGCCTGTGTATAAATGTCATAGTCATACATGAAAATATACATGTGATGTGAAACTAATTTCCTCTAATTTGTGAATGGATCTAGCTGAAATTTTTACTAGTGCTTCCATGAAGGCAGCCTAATTTCTTTAGCCTTGAATACAAGATTATCAGTTTGATCACAGTAAGCAGCAATTCCAACTTAGCATATTCTATGATTCTGTGGTATCGCTGGAGCCACAAAGAAGGAAGGTTATGTAGGATACCCTGCAGCACACCATCTTCACCATCTTCCCCATCTTTCCCACTGTTCCCTTTCAATGTTTGGAGAAACTAGCAGGACAGTTACAGAATATTAAACTAAAACAGGAAAATATTTAGTTTTATGAACCAAGCAACTCCACAGTGGTCGAGAGACTTTAATTTTCAGGAAGTTTCTTATTTACCACATACACTATAATGACAGTGTTGAAGTCTTTTTAGTTCTATTCTGTAAATGCTTGTGTAGAGTGTTTAACAGTGCTTATGCCCCTGACAGGTGTAATAGCTGCTCTGGGACCATTACACTTCACAAGTGCTCCTTCTGAAAGCATTAAACTATGCAGAAAGTTAAGAACCCATAAAAAGGAGTGCTACAACTGGAGAATCTAACATGCTCTCAGCTAAACTTAGAACAGCAGGTGCTAGTATGAAAAGTTGTTTTCAGGTGTTATCTTTGTTATGTATGGAGGCATGCCACTGGAAATACAGACTATTAGGAGCGAATCTCGATGCCCCCCAAATTGTGTTATTCTATTAGCTTGTCCTATTTCAGTCTTCCGAAAGAGGTATATGATTATGTGAAAATCCCAAAAATGTGCAAAAGAAAGGAAGAATTTCAAATCATCATCCACTTGCAATAGAGAAGAAATTAGGAAAAATTTTTAAAAAAAGAAATAAACTGTTGTGGGTTAAAAATTTTGATCATAATTTGCTAATTATCTAAAGGGGAGATTAGGTCCAGTTAATAATTTTTAACTGTTTGAAATTATCACTGTAGCTTTTAGTAAAGAATTTGGAGTTCAGTTGAGACAGTTTCACTAAAAGAATAAGGATTGTTTAAGATATGATTAGAGAAAGAAAATTGATTCCAGCAGTAGTCAGGTGGTATTGTGGCAAGTTTTAGATCCAGGCATGCATTCCTTATAAAAAGAACAAAAGGCTTCCAGAACTTAAGGGAGAAAGGCAGAAATTCTAGGCGTATTTTTTTGTGGAAAGGATCCAAATGATTCCTGAACTTTCTTAACAGCTTGTGGCAGGGATACATCTGGAAAAGACATGAAGCAAGCAGTAGTGCTTTGGACTGGCATTAGGTTAAGAACAGTCTGAAAATCACTAATGAGCGTGTTGGTAGGTTGGATATGTAATTGGAAGTTCAGGTATGTGTTGGTAGGTTGGATACACAATTATCAGTTCAGGTATGTACCAGATCGTGGCAGAATATTGGCGATTCACTTTGCACAAGATTAACAAAAGTGAATGTTAAAGCAGATCCAAATAACTAATCAAATAATTGATTCAGAATTGCAGATATTTTATAATCACTTTGTATTCTGCTGTCTTGAGTATTTGGAGCTGAGCAGCTTAGGGTCATGCTGAGAAGCCCAGGGAAATAAGTGGAAATTGGTGCTGGTATTTTTTGGTTCACCTAATTGGGTCTGTTTGACCCTTAGTTGTCGAGCAGTTAGGAGACAAATGAAACAAAATAACGATTCAAATTGTAAATCAATGTTTCTGTATTATTTTGACACCACTTTAAACCCTGTAGTCAATGGTCTACAGCTTATTTCAGGCACAGGAGGCAGATAAAGACTAGTGACAAATGCATCTTCACCAGCAACGTTCTCATATATCAGACAGGAAGATAATATTTAAAATTATTGCAGAATATTATGAAATGCTCAGGCTAGCTGCTTCATTATGTGAGATTAAGAGTACCTTCATGTGAATTAAATTGAAAGAATAATTAAATTTAGCCCTTTTCTCTGAAAATATTTCAATTACCTGAATAAAACTAAATTACAGTTTTACTACTAATCAGTTTAGGGAATAATTTAAAATATAACCTGTGGAAAAGTGTCCTAATATGATGAAAAGCAATAGCAGCAGCCATGATACCCTCTATCATTAAAGTAATAGACCACTATTTAAGAGTTGTGCTGTGTCATAAAAACTGTAGGTCTAATTTGGGTAGCTGCTTATTGAAACATGATTGAAAAATAGATATTTTCACAGGCAAACAGTATTTTGGCTGATAGAATTAAAATACCCTAGAAAAGTAGTAAGTCAGAACTGTAGAAATATTTCGATGGAGTCCTTGAAGTACTTTAAAAGAGTATTCTCTCTTTGGTGTTGAGACCAGATTAAGAAAATGACTTGCACTAAATTTCAACCTCTCACATCCTTTTCTGCATATATCCTGCAGCTGTGTATGGGTCCATCCAGCCACACCACTGAAATGTTCAGTAGTAAGAACAAAAATTGACATTTTATACCCTACAAGGGAGAATCAGAGGGTTTTGCTTTCAGTTGTTAGGGCCAAAATGATTTTAATGTGACCTTTCAAACAGCTGCAGCTGTACAGCTGAGGAGATGTTGCACTGCAGCAGCAGTTTGGAGTGCATATCTCAAGACTGGCTTTTTTTTAAGTACTTTTCCTGTCAACATCAATATGAGGTATATTTTCTCTCAGTCCGGGTAGTAATGTGTAAACCTGTGCATCAAATGTTATTATCAGAGCATTTATTACTTATGTCCAGAATCTGATGCACTCCTTCTACCAGGTAAATCACCCTAAATACTGGTGAAGCAAACCATTTCTTCAAAGCAAAACATGTTAGAAATATGAAAACAATAACTGAATTACTTTTATTTTTCACATATTTCAATGTGTTCAACCGGGAGAACGTATTGTAGACCATATTCCTTAGGAAGCCTTTGTTTCTTCATTAACATGCTGGAATGCCATGAAAATAGGTCTCATCCCCTCTCCTTTTTTCTCCCTGCAGGATAAAAAAGCTCCTATATTTAATTGTTTATGGTATTGTGATTTAATGGCTCCTGGCCACCGCGAAATATAGTTTACACTGTTGGAAATACACTATAGACTAAGAACAGAGATTGTTCCTGAAGTTCTTATGTAGGAAACTGCTATGTCTTATCTTCTTTTTAGATCTTTCCAAATTACTTGCAGGTCAGCAAATAAAACAGGTCAGTATTCTAACCCCAATATACCAACCAGCCCATAAAGTATTCATTAGATAATTAATTTCTCCATTTATAGTGTCCCCACTGAGTAGGGAGAGTGGGAAATTCTGTCAAAGTAGTATGCATTTGACAAATAATTTGAAATTGTAACATTATTTTAGTAGATTTTTGGTTTGTTTTCTTTTGTGTGTTGTTTGGGAGTTTCGCGAGGATTGTTTTGGGTTTTTTTGCTGGTCCCAGTGGCATGTAATCAAATAATCAAGAATTGTCATAAGCAAATTAACACTTCTGAATCATCTGGGAAATATTTTACTTTAAAAGCTTTTTGTGCAATTTTTGCTATTGGTCTGATTGTCATAGCGTTATTTTTGTCTAAGAATCTCTGATAGATAGTGTACAGATCACAGGAGTTATGGTAATGAAATAAAGCTTCCTCTGGATATAACATTGCAGCACACAGACTACTTAAGGGCAGATGAAAGGCATACAGCAGGTGTAGCACCATTTCCCCAGCAGACTGCAGTTGTGCACGTCCTGCAGCCAAGCAGTTTGCTGGTAGAACAAAATTAATAACAATAAACACATCTGAGCATCCCTAAACTTTTTCACCAACTGACAGAGAAGCTCCGTGATAGACAACTGATACAAGAAGCACTTAAAAAAGCCCAGGCCCAGGTGTACTCTCCTCAGATAGTTTTATTCACTGTGCTACCACAGATCTGCCAGCTGTCTGAAGATTTCTCCAGCAAGAGAAAGCTTTGACTGCTCTAGAGCTGTTGATACCTTTTGTTTTTTTTCTCTCCCCACTTTATGTTCTCAGCCAGCTAGACTGGTATGTATTGACTCTAGGACTGTGGGAGTACAAAGATGAATACAAACATCTTTATGTACACCCTTCAGTGCAACTCAGTAGCTGATAGTCTCTCTCTACCTGGCAAGCTCAGGGAGTGAGAATATCATACAACAAACCAAACCTGTTGTGGTATGTTGTAGAGCTGTCTAGTTTTCTGTTATAGTTTCTGAATGTGATTTGGTAGAGTCACTTTAATATTAGTAGTATTTTTTTTCTCCATTTTATGAAACAAAGTAATGGTCTATATGTAGGTCACGGGTTCTTTGACATCGTCCACCTATAGGAAACACATGTCACTACTGACTATTGGGCAGCAAATGGATATTAGCCTGAGACAGTGTTTTTGAACGTTTGCATTTCCCTGTCAATATATTGTTACTAAAAGTAGGTCCATTCCAACTCATCGTGGTTCTAGCATGTGAACAAATTAGATGATAGATAAGTTATAGGAAAAGTATGTTATAGCACATCGTGTTTCTTGGGTACCCACAGATGGTATTAAATGGTAAGTTATGCCTTGTTTTTATATTCAGTCAGAAGAAACAAAATCATGTGCATTGGATTGCCAATGTGTATGAGAAATTGATTTCACTTGAAAATATTTTCTAGGCATCCAGCATAAAATGAGTACCAACTTTCATCTTCCTTTTCTCTTGCCGTTGCCTGGACACAAGTTTACTTTAAAGGCCGTCAGCCTTCCAAGCTGTTTCTTTCATGAGTAAATAACTAATTTTGTCAGAGAGATCAGACTGGCAATTTGAGTTCAGACAAGTGCCTTGATTTACAGATTCTCCCTTCATTTTCCATGTTTTAACCTTATATCCCCTGTGAAAGGCTGTATTCCAAGCAGCAGTGTACTCTGGAGACCAACACTCATTTTTTAAATTGTATGTTAGTATTAATAATTTAAGGTACTAAGTGTTTGATGCATGTTATGCAGACCTTCTGCCTGAACTATAGAAGTACATTAGCTATTTATCTTTTTGAAGAAGAGTATGAGAAAACCTGAATTTTATCTCCATTTAAGTAATTATTTTTCATTTTCGTGCAAGTCTTCCCAAGTCTTAGGGAAACTTAAGTCAGACTTTGAAATGTTTCTTGTGGAAAGCCAATCAAAATATGGTGTTAAAGTCTCCTCTTTAGTCATTACTCTGTTTCCTGGCATGCAAATGACTGCTGGGGCATGCAGTAAATGTTACTTCAGGACATGGTTGAGGAACTTTGCATAATGAGACCTACTTCTGATTGTCTAATTAGTTATGCATAGCTGTAGCAATGCAAAACTATGCCTCAAATAGAAATCTATTGTCATAGGTTACTTGATTACATGAGTATGGCTTCTGCTTGTATTATGATTCCTCTCTTTGTAATGATAAATGCCATGGGCTTCTATTGAATATTATAATAATTTTTTTCATGAACGTGCATCAGCTGTACATTTTAATTAATTTTTCAATATGTCAGTCATCACGTTTAAAAAAGGAATCCTACCATGCATGAAATTTCCCAGTACGAAAAGGAATCATGTATATTCTCTTTCTTCCTTTCAATATTTTTACTGAGAAGGTCGCTATAATTTCAAAGGAGAACTTGAGCCTGTTAGTCATCCTTTTCTCATCAGGCAGCAATCTTCATATTCAGTTTGCCTTTACACCGTCTCATGAATGTCTGACTTCATTTTATCATCATAGAGTATCATAGAATTGTTAAGGTTTGGAAAAAACCTCTAAGATCATTGAATCCAAGCATTAATGTTGCACCACAGTGTTCATCACTAAACCAAATCCCCAAATGCCCCATGCACATGCCATTTGAACATTTCCTGGAAAGGTGGTTCCACCACTTTCCTGGTCAGCCAGTTCCAGTGCCTGACTGCCCTTTGTGAAGAAATTTTGCCTAATATCTAATCTAAACCTCCTGTCTGGTGCAACTTGAGGCCATTTCCTATCATTCTGAAGGTCAAAAATTTCCACAAAAAGTAGCAACTATCACACCATGGAGGAGTGGGATGTGACGGCCGGTGTAGAAGGGGGTAGGAACTCTTGTTCACTCATATTCCATCCTTAGGAAAGCTGCACAGTAGAGACAAGATTGTTTAATTTGTGGCTTAATGTATATTAATGTATATTATCTTCTGTGACATATGACAGAAAAGAAAAGATTACAGCAATTAATTCTGTTGTCATCTTGTCAGGCTCCTAAACCAGAAAGTCGTGCCATGTTCTCAGCTTACAGGAGAGTTCTTGCCTTTTACCAAGAGTTGTTGCCATTGCCAAGAAAGATCAAAAATGCCTTTCTGCTAGGAGTGAGAATCTCTGGGCATGCTAATGTAACAATTCCAAGACTTAAAATATGTAACTGACCTACTAGAACACTTCATGAAGAGTTTTAAAATTCTATATCCAAGAAAGGCCCACCCTTTCCTCCTGGTCTGCCAGGACTGTGAAGTCAAAGTCTTCAAGGATTGTAAGTGGAGAAGGTGTTAAAGGATCAAGTTGACTGCTTTTTTAAAATATTAAAATCCTTTTTTTTTCCTAAATTCAGTTCCCCAAATTCTCCAGAGATATAAGATCAATCTATCATTTGTCATATCCAGATGGTAAGTAAATGAAGAGTTTCACCACTGGGCTTGCTACCCAAAATATTCCGAGAGGAATATAAATGAATGCATCATTTACAGTGGCCAGATGGTAATTCAGAAGACAGTTTCATGATCTGTTGATTATACAGCTTCTTCTATATTGCATAAACCCATTCTGACTTTTTTTTTTATAACCATCTAAAGAAAGGGCAATAGAAGATTAAAAGTTGAATGTGAGGAGTTAGCCATCATTTTAGATAATTTGAACCAGTGTTCAAGTATTGTATTTCTATCAGAAGCAACAGTGATGTATCACTAAATATTTGTCTGGGATACTGGGAAACTTCATCTAATGACAGGAGATCTGTTAAGCAGTAGATAAGTTCACATCAGAACACATTTCAGCAATTTAAATAAATGGAAAATGTACCCTTTATATATCTTCATATTAATTACTTGTAACATTTATAATACACTCAAGTATTGTACTTACCTAATAACACCATGGTTCCCAATTGTATCAAATTTGTATTGTTAACAATGATTATAGATTTTTTTAGAAAATATATCAAGATATCAACACGTGTCGTACATTCACTTGGGAAGTCTCGTTTGGATGCTACAAGTGAATATTTGTATTGTTTCAGTGAAAAAATATTATATATCATTGTTTTTGTAAGCTTTAGGAATTTATCTTTCTTAACAGTCTGTAAAGATGATGTGAGGTTGTGACATGTGAAATACAAGATTTAATTAAAATATTGTTATAAACTGCCTAATTTCATTTAAGTATTTCAACCTGAATGTGAAAAGATATATTAAGAATTAACTAAGAGGTTGGTGTTACTGGCCTATTCACCTGAGGCTTCTTAAGAGAACAGTTGCTTCTTTTGACATTAAAATATTGAGCTACTCTGTCAGAGAATAGCTAGCAATGCTTTTTTTGCATTTTTTACAATGAAAACATGTTAGAATTCATTGTAAAAATGAAGTAGGGACTTTCAAAGTACTTGGAGCTCAAAGACTTCATATAGGAGAAGTGTGAGATTTTTAAAGTTACTACTTAACAATAAAATTCATTGAAGGTCTGGAGAATTGCACAAAAATTCTGAAGCAATTTAACTAAAATCAAAGATTATTTACCATGGTTTACTTGTTTTCTGGGGACCCAGATAATGAGCCTGTAGTAAGTACTTGAGAAAGTACCCTTTCCTTGTATGCATTTTTGAAAGAGAAAATTGCATATGCAGCTCTCTAACCACTTCCTACCTTGATTGTTGTCTACTTTCATGGGTATCAGAAGTAGTCTATACACTTGGAGATTAGATTCAATCCTTTCTTGTAGCTAAGTTAACAAAAGTGCATGCAAAATATACAAAGGTCTACAGTGAAAAATGATAACAATTTCAGAGAAGTTTAAAAGAGCAAAAAGTTAGAAAAAAAAAATTATTGTTTGTATATCTTTCAAAATGTCAGGCTCTACATAAAGTGCCAAAGGTCACAAGTACAATTTTTAAGATTTTAAATACAAATTTGAAATAAATTTATTAACTTTCAGTTCTGTCCTTCAGTTTTTATAATGTACCTTTTCCCTCTTTCTGACTCTACTGCATTTCTTTTCACATAATTTCTAATTGTCTAAACCACAAGACATATTCAAAGATGAGCCATTTTTGTAAAGCAAAGCAGATATTTCAGGTAATTGCTACCTTTTTTCCTCTCCCAACTACTTTCAAAAGCTGTGTTTTCTTTAAAACTGTAGTAAAATTTATTTCTACCCAATGGTATATTGAAGATATAATGTGTGACCTTCTTAAAATATAGTAGTTAGCATTATTTTTTGTCTGTGCTACCTGTAGAGTTAGAGTAATTGGATAAAATTGTAGCCCTGATGAAGTCAGTTGAAAAACTAAACTTTATTGATTTCATTAGGGCCTGTGATACATCCATTAGATTATGAAAAACTTCTTGGCAGATTAAAAACACATAGAAAATGCTTAGGAGAACAGTTCTAGACAATTTTAAAAGTAAAATTATTTCCCTCTTCTCTTCTTATATATAGAATATTTAACTTAAGCTTTTAAATATTGATGTGGGGCAGTCATGCATGATATTTGTATTGGCCAAGTCCAAGGTCCTGCATGAGGGTCACAGCAACACCAAGCACTAATACAGGCTGGCTGGAAAATGGATTGACTGCAATCCTGCAGAGAAGGACGTGGGGGTGTTGGCTGATGCAAAGCACAACATGACCTGGCAGTGTGTGTGCTTGCAGCCCAGAAGGCCAACTGTGTCCTGGGCTGCATCAAAAGGAAGGTGGTCAGCAGGTTGAGAGAGGTGATTCTTCCCCTCTGCTCTTGTGAGACCCCTCCTGGAGTGCTGCTTTCAGTTCTGGGGCTCCCAGCGTAAGGGTAAGGACCTGTCGGAGTGAATTCAGAGCAGCGCCATGAAGATGCTCGGAGGATTGGATACCTCTCCTGTGGAGACAGGTTAGGAGAGTAAGGTTTGTTCAGCCTTGAGAAGAAAAGACTCCAGGGACACTTTAGAGCACATTCCAGTATCTAAAGAGGACTTAAAAGAAAGCTGGAGAGGGACTGTTACAAGGGCATGCAGTGACAGGACAAAGGGAAATGGCTTTAAACTGAAAAAAGGCTAGGTTTAGGTTGCATATTAGGAAAAAATTCTTCATTGTGAGGGTGGTGAGACACTGGAACAGGTTGCCTGGAGAAGCTGTGGATGCCCCATCCCCGCAAGTGTTCAAGGCCAGGTTGGATGGGGCTCTGAGCAACCTGGTCTAGTGGAAGGTGTCCCTGACCATGACAGGGGGTTTGGAACTAGATAGTATTTAGGGTCCCTGTCAACCCAGACCATTCTATGATTGCAAGAGTAGCCAGAAAGGATATATATAGTTAACTTGCCTAACATTTATTATAAAGAATTAATGAAACCTTGATATATTAATAACCACATTTTGTATTTGGTGGGGCTACAGTGTGGAAGAAGTTCATGAGTAGTGAAATACTGAAAGAAATATCAGCATTTGCCTCATCTCATTTTGCATTCAGCAGTAAAATTATATATGACTTCTTAAATCAATGGCTATTCTCAAAAGCTTTTCCCAAGCTACCACAGGAGTAGCAGTTTCTGCTGTTGAAATGTCACAGGAGCTGCAGTCGCAGTTGAAGGGAAGCATTCTCTGTGGGCTGGTTGTGTGGCCAACTTCAAATGCATTTCTGACTTCTAAGTGCTTGGTTAGGCAACAAACCTAACATTTTATGATATCTGAGGAGAGGAGAATGGGCATTGATAAATGGTGGATATTCTTTTGTAATGGTTTGTGATTTGTGTTATAGCCTGTTACAATCTGAGTAGTCAATACAAATTGGTGCTGCTAAGAGCTCAGTACCGATCCCTTACATACTGTCTGTCCCTCTAATAACAGAGCAAACCCCATTTTTATATTTTCATAGAAAATCTCTGAAAATAAGTTAATTTCAGAAAGCCAATGACTTGATATCTGTATAATTAAGTACATACAATAATGGATCTTTTATTTTTATAGTGAACTTATCCTATCCAGTATTGATGTTGATGCAACTGGAAATTGGGAGTGTCTAGTCAACAATTCCTATGGAAATAGCACTAAACAAGTAGAAATTGTGGTACTTGAAACAGCTGCACCCTACTGCCCTGCAGAAAGAGTTATTAACAACAAGGGAGATTTCAGGTATGACTTTCTGGTTTGGGAGTTTCATATATTAATATAAGTACAGACCACATTCATGTTTACATGATACTTCAGTGTCAGTTGTGAAGATGTCACTTATTTTAGTTGTCATTTTTATATAATATTGTAGAAAGGAGGGGCACTGTATGATTTTTGTGGGAAATGGGAGCTGGTGCTTCAAGAGGAGCAGTGGTTTCTGAAAGTCAGAGAATCTTCTAATTCCTCAGTATGCAATTATGGAAAAATTAAAAAAAAAAGAGGTAAATGAGAGAAGGTTCAAAATTGTTCTTGATCTTTGTAGAATATGATAACACTGCATTAAAGTATTAGAAGATTAAATCTTCAGTACTTTTTTAATCTGTTCCAGTTCTGATGGTTTTGTTCAGCTGAGATTAAAGGTAATAAATGACATGAAACTTAATAAAATATTTCACTGAAGGGAATCAAAATAGCAAGTAAAAATACTTGGTAAAGCAAATAGATTGTTTGAGGTGAGCCTAAGGACACGCAGTTTCACTAGTATATCACATGCATACAAAGTACATCCATCCTGCTATCTGAATCTTAGAGTCTACAGAATGTTGTGAACTAAATTTAGTGTTTGCTTTATCTTTACTTTTATCTACATATGCTGGTGGAGCTTTTTTAAAATTTAATCCTTCTAATCTGAAGAAAAGGTTAAGGTTTCTGTGGAATTTGGTATTGTTTTCAGTTAGCTCTAAATACTCCAATGATATGCAGAAAGCTCTTAAACAAAATATAATTACCTGCTTGACAATAAGACTGATGTATGATGGCATTCCCATTGAGAAATCAAGACAGTAATTTGTTACCAAGTGAATTATAATAAGAATTCAGCTTGAATAGTTAATGAATGGAAAAGTAGATGAGAAAGAACATCAGAATGTTCTGCAAATACTTCTGACCTGAAAGCCTCTCTTTTATTTTTAGGTTACCTTTAAAACTTTCCCGAAGGCTTTTTACTACCATTTCTTGTGTTTGAATAAAAATAAAGGATTGCATTAAAAAGAGTTTAAAAAAAACTACTCACATAATCTGTTTCTCTTTATTAGGAAAGTATTTTATTATGTGTTAACCTCAGCCATTGAGTTTCCCTCTTCTGCTGAGGCAAAATTGCTGAGCAATCCATATATATGGCTTAAAATGCATTAGAGATCTTCGACAATCTTAGCTATAGATTTTTTGTCATCACAGAAACTGCCACTGTGTTTTCTCATAGTGGATGTGGTTAAATATATTTTAATTAGATCTTTTAAAATATATGTACTTCCTATCAGATAACACATACTGAGTCTCTTAGGTGACAACTTATGAAGTTCATGTTCTTGCCATAAAATGACATCCTTTTCTCCATAATTAAATTTATATAAATTCTACGGGCTGCACAAACTAACGCCAGGGGCATTTTTGTCATTTTATATAACTCAAAAGAACAGGACTGGACATTTCTTACCTATTGATCATCTTTCTAGAAATCCATATAAATTTATTTTTAAAAAGTGCATCAAAAAGAGGCTGAGTCCATAGGTCCTCTTGGCATTTGAAGGAATGAATTTAAAATTGTAGAGAGTTTGTCAGGCTTAAACTCAGCATTAACACTTGAAATTGTTCTAAAGGTTTGTCCTCAGAGATGGAGCTATCACACCAGCAATTTTTCTTACAAAGGTCTTTGAAGTTTTGGTAGCACAAGTATGTAAGTAGAAAGAGCTGAACCACAAAAGCAAAGCTAAAAAGAACAATTCTTTTATTGGGCAAAAAGAGGAAAAAAGCATCAACTGTTAGGGAAGTATGGCTATTTCAGTTGTCCAACGTAGGTGGTATTTATAATTGCATAACTGCAGTAAGAATTAGGCACTGTGAGTTGGAATGAACTGGCCTTTTTACTAAGAGGTTTTCTTTGCGATCGTGATATTTTACTCCTTGTGGTTTGTTTGTTTTCTGACACACTGTAACCTTGTTTTGAAATGCAAATGGTACTGTTGTTGTATGCTATTATTCCTATTCATAAAGGAATCTATGTGCTAATGCTAGTTTCAAGATTATCTCTTGAGTTTTACTTTTGAGGTAAGTTGCCACTCAGTGTGGCCCAATTGCATTAATGCAAATGTTTTACTAAAAATAATGTTTCAGCCCAGAGGCAAAAGGCCTCTATATTACTATACTCTGTACTACTGCACATATTTTTAGTTTTGGGGAAAGCTCCTTTAATATTTCATTTGGCATCAACTGTTTTTACATCAAAAATTGAATTATTTCAGTGACAATTGTGACAAGTAAAAGTTGGGTTTTTTCTTATCTTTTCTTTGAAATGAGGAAAACTTACATAGCCCAACACCTGTCAGTGTATTAGGTAACAATATACAAATGAACCTTCATTGTATAACTAAGAACTAATACATATGTTTGAGCGAAGGTTGCTTGTCAGGTTGTGGCTTCATTGACAGGCAGAATATTTTTGTGATTGATTGGGTTCAGTCATAACATCAGTGCAATTAAAGAACTGTATCCTTTCCAGACCTGCTGACTCGCAGATGATGCACTTACGGTTTTCTTTGATTTCTCCCAATTATCTGATCCTGTTATGTCAGTACTAGGTTGTAAATGACAATAGATTTGGTATCTATAGAAACAGATCCAGTTCTGCCATTCCAGAGAATGCAGCAGATATATAGAAAGAGTGTATTGTATAATAGATCCATCAGCTAAGTAGAAGAACTCTGGCTGCTCCTGATTTAGTTTGTTTTCAAAACTGTTTTGGAATCACAGTATGTAAATCACCATACGTAAATAGCTAATTTTTGAGGGCTAATTCCTTCTTCCTCTGTAACCATGATCTACACTGAAATTTTGTTTATTGTTTTCTGAGACATTCAGGGATTTTTAATTTTTTTGAGGTTTTGAGGCAGAGAGGGCTTTGTAGTGGTGGGTCAAAATGCAAAGCCAAGATTGTCAGGTACATTTTGAGCAATCACCTTTAACAGCATGTAGTAATAGGATTTGAGGAGGGTTCTTTCGCTTCATGGACTTACTGCTCTGCTTTTTGCAGTCTGCAAAGATTAATGTAGTGAAAACACCATCCATATCTCCTTCCTTAACACCAAACACCTTCCTAGAATTAATGCAGAATTAACGTGTGACCAGCTAGACTTGAACCTGTATAATTTTGACATTTTCCAAGGAAACAAATTAATTCATTTTTAAACATAATGAGGGAAAATTGATATAGCCCTTTTTTCTCATATATTCTGTATATTGTTGCTATATTGTAAGTTGCCTTTTGCACTATAATTTTTATTATCGTGCTCTTTATAGGTGGCCCAAAACTTTGGCCGGGATAACGGCTTACCATCCCTGTCTCCAGTATGCTTTTAACTCCGTTGCATTTCACAGTGGTGCAGAAGTGCCTAAAGCATGGCGTAAATGTAATCGGACTGGACGCTGGGAGGAAGAAAACTATTCTGAATGTCCTTATTCCCAAGAAATAACTCAAGTTCTTCATGCTTTTAGTCAGGTAATGTTATGAAATCTAGAGCTCCCCTTCTCTAGTACTGATTTTGTTCAATAGCTTGCAAGAAATGCCTAGAATTGCCAAGTTTGGGATAGATGAACTTTTGACAAAATACTTTACCTGAAAGACAACAATGTGTTTGTTTGGTAATTGGAAACTGTAGTAGGAACAAGTGCACAGCATTTATTGCCTTTATTTTAATTTTTTCGAAGTCTAGATGATCATTAGTAATGTTGCCAGAGTGATCAGTGCTTCACCTCCATTCCTTCTTTGTCTTCTCCTCATGCATTTTTCCACAAAGATGTTAATTTCTCGTGAAGTCCCATATCAGAATTTTGTCAACCAAAGTGCCTTTCTTTGTGAAGTGAAAGGAATGTTACTTTAGAATGCCTTTTTGATGTCTTCAAGAAAAGCAGTATTTAAATTGTTTCTATGGATAAGTAAAAGAGAGATGAAAAAGAAGATGGATGGAAATTAATGACAAAAAAAAAGAGCATAAGAAGAAACAGCATGAGGGATGGCCCAGATGTGTTACTGTCACACTAAATTTTACAACTTCCAGTTTGCTTAATCATTTCTTCCCCAGTGGTATCAGTAGTTACAGATAAGACCACAGAAAGTTTATTTTCAGATGAGTTCATACTTAAATTAGAATTACTACTATATTAAGAGAGACAGTGCCATTATAGGGTAATAAAATAATTAGGAAGGTGTCTAGAACCAAGTCTATGCTCCTGTGAAGCCATGAGGTTAGGCCAGGTTTCCCAGGGCTTTAGCCAGTCAGGTCTTTACAGCCTCTGAGGATGGAGGCTGCACAGCTTCTGGGGGTAACCTGTTCAAATGCCTGACTGTTCTCATGACAGGAAAGATTTTCTTCATAACTAGACTGAACTTTTGTTTCAACTCACTACCATTGTCCCTTGTTCTCCCACCATGCACTACTGTACAGGAACCCTTGCTGTTGTTTTCATGATGATCTAAAGATAGAGACAAGGCAAGGTTGGTAGCTTGGTGTATTTTATGAGATCAGATCGTTACAGTCTAGAAAAAGTAGACAAAAATCTTCAAAATTTGCTGGCCTGTTGTGGTGGTTTCTTCAGATAACAGCAATGAAACCTAAGACCTAAGGCTGCAGATATATTCATATGCCCCTGAAATTTATATCCATGGTATTCTGAAACACATAAATCCATGTGAAATTATAGCAAGCATTATACAGATGGATGTGATCTCCAGTTTTTAAAGAGAATGAAGCTAGCTGATTTATTACACCTAACAATTCTGATGTATTTTCAGATGCACATCAATTTGACAACCGTGCTTGAATTTTCCCGCCAGCTGACAGCCTACACAAGAGGTGCTTCCCTCTTTGCGGATAAAATGGATGTAATATATTTGGCTTATATAATGGAAAAGTTAATTGTCTTCGTGGATGAAGTTGAAGATGTAAGATATTTTTTCTATGCTGAAAAAAAGTATCACTTAGGAGTGAAGTCTTCACATATGGCCCTGTCTTAATGTATGCAGGCACACACTGAAAAGTAGCTTCTAAAACTGATTGCTGATTGCAAATGTTCTGCATATACTGTGATATGTCTCTTTATGCCAAAAAGACAACTAAAGCTTCTCATCTGACCGACAAGGGCATTGCTGCTTAGGAATAAAAAAGGTTTTTTAATAAGCCACTTCCTTCATTCTCTTTTAAATTTTAATTTCTACCATGTCTAACATGTTAGAATGGACTCAAGATGCCTCTCCATCTGGTCACTGAAGTTACACATGCTTCTTTTGTTTTCTCCATTTCATCAGGAAAATCATCACTCATCACTGAGTTTTGAGAGGAGGTATCACTTCACGTGAAGAGAAGATAATATGTCTTTATGTGTAACTTTGTACAGAAACTTTTAGCCATGTTTACAGGGCAAACCCTATGGGGAAAATAGGTTTTTACAGAGAGCAGAATTGTTCATCCTAGTTTTGTTACTGTTAATTTTCAGAGTAACTTCTAGCATAAAGATTTCATAAACTGTAATTTTTGTACACATGATAGTTATAGTTAAAACATTTGTTTTCTTTTGGTTTGGCAATGTTCATTCCATTCTGGCTCTGGGAATTGTAACAGTTAACATTTTAGTGCCAATTCAAGCCTCCAACTTCAATTTCACAATTATACACTAAATCTAAAGTGTATTATTAAGTGCTCTCCAAGAATCATATTTCAAAGCTGCAACTTTATTTTACCTCAAAATCCTGATAAGATCTTACTGCTTTCTGACAAAACAAAAATTTAAAATGCAAAATAAGCATTTGGATTTGCCATAAAGCCTCTTTATTTTTCTAGCAGTTGCTGCATTGTCTTTAAAATTGAGCACCGTCTCTACACTTTTGATTTCTTCCACCTTTCAAATAGGTTTCATTTTCTGATCTTTGGTATCAAAACACCTTCATCACTTATCTCTACATATCTTATTTAGTAATGTCTAATTATTTTCTTAATTTAAAGGATTTCTCTTAATTTCTCTCTGTTTCCTTCTTCTATTTTTAAATTTACACCTTTTTTCTCCCTCTCAAGTTCACTGAGTAGGGTCCTCATTCACTGAGCTTTTTACTAACACCCATGTCTGGACTCTCAGTCTAAAGGGGTAAAATTACATGTGAAGTTGAAGTGTCAATAGTTTCATGCATGAGGCTGCACTTATAAATCAGACTGAACTTCATTTAATACAAGACAGCTGAAAATACAGGTATATAAAGCCATTAGAAATCAATTAAAATTCAATTTATCAAGATAATTAAAAAAAATTGTTAGGTAAACGAGTATAGTTTCTGTACATCCCTTTTGGGGAGTGCCTCCCATCTAGCACGGGATTGTTCATTTTTATACAAACTGATGGTACTTTGTCCCATCTGGTGGTTCACCTCTCAAACACGAGCTTCAGCAGCTGCACTGGGGACTTACTTGCAACACACTACAACTTTTTGTCAGGACAATACACACATATTAGCCCAGATTTCTGTATTTTTTTCATGGCATGCTTTTAATGCATTTAATTATAATGTGAATTACTTCCTTTTCTTATTTCTCTCCTTTTTTGTATTTATAGACTATTATTCTGTCCTCAGTAAGTTACTTCTTAGCTGCTTGGTGTATGCTTTGATAGTTTTTCATAAATCACTCCAGTCTCTTAATGTGATTCATTATTATTCATTGTATCAGTAATTCGGTCACATTGTCAAAAGCCATCTAGAGTTATCTAGTAATTATGTTCTCAAAAATAGATTAAATATTCCAGGAACAGTCACATAAAATTTCACATACAGTCTCATGATTTCGGTGTCCTTTGCCTGCAAAATTTATGTATTTTTTTACTGAAAACACAGAACTAACTTCATAACCCCAGCCATTTCTTAAACCTTTTTCACCATTTCTAAACTTCTTTTTCCTTTGCATTGAATTATCTATGTATTTGCCTTATTTTTCTGTTTCAATTAGTGTGACTTTTTAGCTTCTTGAATTTTTCTTTAGCGATATTTATCTCAGTTGTTTTTTCTTTTCTATATACCGTTTTATTCAGGTTTATGACAACACTGTATATCTTTGCCATATCTTTACCTTCAAAAATAATGGTAATGTGGTCAAGTTAATTTTTGAAATTTTACTCAAATTAAGCCTTTGAATTTTAAAAGGTTTATTTGTTTGAAATAATTACCAAAAAATATTCTCAGTGACATTTATTCTTTCTACTAATAAAATTTGAAACATATACCAGAATCTGCAGCATGTTTTCTGGCAAAACAAAGATCTCTCCTTTTGGGTTAGCACAAGCATGAATTAAAACTTCCAAAGCTCTGGCCAAGGAGATGGTCTAAGTTTGTATCAGCATCTGAGCCATGTCTCAAATTTACTGCCCTATGTCTGTAACAAAGATGTCTTTCAAA
The DNA here is from genome assembly GCA_035584735.1 of Pseudotriccus pelzelni. NCBI lineage: Eukaryota > Metazoa > Chordata > Aves > Passeriformes > Tyrannidae > Pseudotriccus > Pseudotriccus pelzelni. The sequence continues at coordinate 21,400,201 of JAWMRA010000162.1, read as the reverse complement.
TTTACTTTCCTCCTTTTTTTTTCTTTCTCCTGCTTCCCCCTCAATGTCTTTTGATTAAACATAAAGCAGTTCTATAGAAGTGCATGGCCAATTTTAATTAGTTTAAGAAAGAGTGTGATAATTCTGGTATTCTGTTTGTTGCCTGATGAGAGACTCAATTTGTCTGGTGTATCTAGAAGATAGGCTTTAAAGATGTGAATAAATAAGCTTTTCCTTGATGTGAGTTGTACTTTCTTTTCTTGGTTTTTCTATTTCAGTCCATTTAATTTTCTTTATAAAATCTAAACTGTCTTTGAATGATGGTTACCCAGAGAAATAAGGTGCCTGCTTTCATTTGTACTCTAATCTACTCTTTTCTTATTTTGGGAGTTTTACAGACAATACTATTTTTGGTTTGGGGGTTTTTTTCTCTTCCAGATTGGAGATGCTCTTATTGAAATTGCCAGCAATATAATGTTGGTTGATGACCATGTGTTGTGGATGGCTCAAAAGGAAGACAAAGCCTGCACCAGAATTGTACGATGTGTGGAACACATTGCAAGTCAAATATTGACCAGCAGTGTTCAAGTTATATCTAAGGTATTTCATAATATTACAAAACTTTGTGTAAGATTTTTTTTGTCTCTTGAATTCTATTTGGAAGACCAAAATATTTTTTAAAGTATCACAGATAGTATTAAAAAATTGTTTTCTTAACTTGATCATTTTTATTTATTGTTACAGTAGAGTGTTCACAACATTAACTTTCTAGTGTTCTTACTATTCACTCAGTTTTTATTTTTATTGCCACTACAGCATATCGGTTTATTTTGAAAGGTTGAAGTTGAATGAGTGAGTGAGTGAAGTTTTTAAGTAAAGACAACAGGATCTCTTGTTGCCTGAAGATTTTAATATGCCTTTCCAAGAGGATTCTAGACAATTCTTGCTTAAAGCATTTAGAAGATTGTCAAAATAGGTCTATCATGTCATAAATGTTACTGATTTGGGGTTAATTTTAGTTTTTTAGAAGCAAACTGTAGCTGTTTGAAATGTTGGGTTTTTTTATTCCTTGGCCTCCATCTATACAAATCTGCCACTTGGATACTGAGGGGTTGACATTTGGACACTCAGACGCTGTCCTTTTGACAGTTTCAACATCTAAATAGCAGAAATGCATCTAAATCAAAAGCTTGAAACTTCCTCAGAATTTTAGATAAATACTTTAAAGCCTTATCTCTCCTTGGGTTACTTTACTGGCTTGATTGATTTTAAATAACCTTTATTCTTTTCTCAGTTGTCCACTGCATTTACATGAAAATACTATTTAAAAGTGAGTTCAGGTACCATTTCAATTATAGCAATAATGTATAAAAGTAAAAGGAAAAAAAAAGGAATTGTAGCTGAGCTGAATTACTGAGTGAGCCAAATAACATAATAGCCTTAGTTCCTTCAGTGTGTGTTTTTAGAAAAGCAGTCTTTCAAACAAAGACGAAAATATATTGGACTGTTTTCTAAAGGAAGGTTTTTGTTTAATTTGCATTTACATAAAAGAGTCAAATTTGCCAAAAGTATGTGAAATACATAGAGGCAATAATGTCTCTTCTAGAAGTATTTTGCAATGTGATAGCTAGGAGGGCTCTGTTGTTTTATACTTAAATTTCTTTTAAATGTCAAATGACAAAGGCCACCTTTTTTTTTTTTTTGTCACTGCTTCAGGAAGTTGTTGACATTACTGAAAACAGTAATTCTGTGTACTCAAACGTAGACCTGTGTCACTAACTGTTTGACCATGCTTTGTTTTTTTGCTTCTTACAGTTTTTTGTAGGAGAATTAGTTTACTGTTGAGAGCAATTTGTAAATAAACAAAGCTGTGGAGTATTTCTGGTGTCATCTCAATACCAAACACGTCTGTTTCTTTGGGAGGCCAGCCAGCAAACTGTCTCACAGAAATTGCATCTACTTTCTTTATTTTAGGAAACAGCAAATAAAACCCCCAAAGCTTAGGTAGCCAACAGCTTATAGTACAATTTCCAAAAAAAAAAAAGAGTAACTCTGTAAGATCTGTGAGATGTCTCAGCCGTTGAAGCATAGAATCATTTAGGTTGGAAAAGACTTTTAAGATCACTGAATCCAATCATTAACTCGGCACTGCCAGGTCCACCACTAAACCATGTCCCTAACTGCCATGTCTCATGTGCATGACTCTGTTCCAGCATTGAAAAGCTACTTGGGAGCCATGGCTGTTACTCCTGCATCAATTTTGGGAGGACAAAAAATGTTTTTCCAGTTCCATGAGGTTATGGGATGACTGATTTCAAAGTCAGAAATATACCAGGATGGATAACTTTATTTAGATCTTGTGAAGTTTCCCTTGCTGTCTAATGGCATACAAAACACGCTGCAGAAAGAGTGATCACTAGCAGCCAGGGGTGCCCTGGGCAACCAAGTGCTCTTGGGTTGGGTCTGTATGGCTAGCACACCCAAATGAATTTCTCTTCAGTGTTGCTCTGAGGCATTTCTTTGCTCATACTTTTGTTTTATTTCTGTCTGTACATGTCAGATGTGCAGTCTGAAAAGGAAGATTTCCTTTTGGTAACAACAAATTATGGTAAAACTTAATTCTTCTGTCTCAGATATGTGCAATAGTTTTAAAACCCAGCTCCTGAAGAGCTTTCATTTCACTCTCCAGCCAATGAGACTGTCAGAGTGTTTTAGACAATGTGGCTCTTTTTTTTTGTGCTCTCAGCATTTGCAGCCTTCAGCACTGCTCTCAGCGTACCCAGGTAACAGTCCCCTTTGGTCCTGCTGAGTGGTGCCTTTATCAGAGGTTTAAGAAATGGGCAAACAAATTATCATTTTCTGCATCTGTACTCCTTAGAGACAGGACTAACTGTGGCTTGTTTCCATGGATAATTTTGCTCTGGGTTCATCTGTAACCCTTTGGTAGCTCATTTTGCAATCCTACATAATGAACACTGGTTCACCTTGCACTTTACTCATCTGTTTCTAGGTGCTGAGAATGGCATGTCCATACATGTTTGGACATTATAAGGCCTTTACAAGTAAATTTTGGAGTTGGAAAACCCCAAATGATTAAAGAATTTAATATTCAAAATTTTAAAAATAGGGTTTACTGTTGTGAAATCACTTGTATCCTCATACAGCATTGTCTGGCAATCATTTTGTTCACCATTGTCCCACCAGTGTAATGTTATGCCCGTTGTATAACAGAAAACATGAAGCTATGAATAATTAAATGGGTTTTCCCAAGATTAAAGAAAACCTGTTAACCACAGCAGCTTTAACTGAGTCATGGGGCTCGATTCCTGTGATATGGATTATAGTATTCTGCAAGGAGTACATTTTGTACCTCCTTGAAAGGTACAAATGGTACAAAAATAATACAGGTAAACCTAGTTTCAGATTTTTTTGGACTTTTCAACAAACAAACACCAGATTTTTAATGCAAAAGTTTGATCCTTACTATCTTTGACATTTTTATTCAAGTGTAGAAAAGAAATCATCAGGCAAGGACAAAAGAGTTGGAAATTTCATATTAAAAGGGAAGTTTTTAGGAATTTAGAAACAACTGAAAAGAATCTTTAGGGTACTTCTACTTTATAAGTAGAAGCATATTACTTGTATATAAAAAGTGTCAAAATATATTGTAAGCTTCTGGATTTTGTGTAATTTTGACAAAAAGTAAAATAAACTGCTTAATAGACTTCAGTACTTTCATTTTGGAAATATGCAAAATCACTGAAGAAGGTGCATTCAGAAAGTTCCAAAGAACACTGGCAAGTCATGCACTGTATCTCATGCTAAAATTCAATTTGTTCTGGTACCGTGGTTTTTACAGTTAGGCTACCCTTTATCCTGCCCTGATTTTTTCATGCGAAACATGTTCTTTAGATTCATTTATTAGCATGAATTTATGCCGTTTTCTTCAGTGATGTCATTTCTTGTCAGCAAAACGCCCCAAATTCTGAAGGATTCAGACCTCTTTTTAATGAGTAGATTTACAGTCCTTCTGCAGTGCTAGCTTGCATAACAGAGTAACAGAAGCAAGTACAGTAATATGAACCTTCTCCATTGGTACACTTACCCTTCTGCTAAAGTTGCTAGTTTGTGTGGCTTAACTCAGGTATCTTTGTATTGCAGTCAATATGTAAAATACATACAACTCACAGGTCACTAAACAATCTGTGCCTGGAAGCAGAAACCATACAGTCCTATTGGTAGCAGTCTAAGCTAGTCAATCTGATTATAATACAAGCTGTTTATCTCATGCACAGGCCTGTGATGAAATGTAAGTACTGGTTTAAGGATAGAGATGCATATCTGCGCTCTGCTACAGCCTCCATGTAGACACTTCACCTTGTCAAAGGGTAGGCAACAAACCTACCTGTAACCCGGTGTTGCCTTGAACCACATAGTCATGTTCAGTATTATAATGGAATATGATCTATATAAAAAAATTCAACCACTAAATAGCCAACAAGGTTTCTGTTTCATTTCTGGTGTAGAAAGCACATTCTTGTTTAATTTTTTTAATAATTCTTACACCTGCTGTTGCAAGTTCTTTTTATAACTGTATTACTTTAATTCCAGATTCCATTGAAGCTACTAATGACACAATTGCAAAACTGATATAATAAGAACTAATATGACTGATATAAACTGATACAGTCCTATGGAAGGAAGATTTAAGCAAAGCCACTATCCTGTTGTACAATTCTATATCCTATTTTTAAAGAAATTCTGCTTTCTTTTTCACCCCATTAAGTTATGTAGAAGTCTGTGTGTGCACAGTCTGTCTGTTATAAAGTATATGCAGTAAATACACAATGCACGTAGAATAATGCAATTATGATTAATGACTTTGTGACATAACTGTTCTCAATGTTCTCACAGGTATCTCGTAATATTGCTCTGGAAGCCTTTATGATCAAGCCATCTAGTTTCACGGGAATGACTTGCACCGCCTTCCAAAAAATATCTGCAAATTCTGACAAGTCAGTGATGCCTGAGTTGGGAAGATGGGAAGCAAGTCACCATCCTGATCTATATTTGAATTTCAGGTGCAACACTGGCAATCTGAATGGTTCTTTGGTGAATTCTTCTACCAGGGTAAGTCAGAACGATTGCGAATACAAGTTATCTACTTTAGCATGTTTTCATTAGTACCTTTAGGCAGAATACTGATTTGTAAAATGCATATTTTATGTGTTGTTAACTTTGTGAAGTGGTTAATAATTTCAACATGTAAGTGGGCTTAAACTGGTGTATTGGCTGTACCGTATTTTGTTGTGGTAATGGATATGCCATTAATATAATACGACAGAGTGCAGGATGTGAATAGAAATGAGTAATTGCCTTGTTGTTTCTATCTCTGAGTCTAGTTTTGCAAACTTTTCTATGTGTAAGCAACCTCTTTAAATTAATGCAGAAATATTTGTTTTAGTGAGGCACTCTCAGGGGATTTTGCATTTACAAAGATGTATTTTTTAGGGAAATTACCTTTACTTCTACTAAATACCATTGCACTATCATCTTTATACTGAGGGAGAGTGTTATGCACAAGTTTTTGAGTAGTAGCTGAATAAAATAATAAATAAGCCTCTTAATAGAATGCAGTGTTGTTATCAAATAATGGAGTGGAACAATTAAATTTTGATCTTGCAGGAAATGGAATTTTGTATTTGGCCGAGTGTGTTATTAAATTTAAGTATTACAGTGTTGAATTTTTGTTATCCTTCGGCTCATTTTAATAGGCTTATTTCTTGAAATATTTACTATGAAAAAATAATGCTTTTTCGATACTAGTTTATGGAATTTGAAAGTATTTTGATTGAAGTTATTTTCTCTTTGGTACATTTTTATCTGTCTGGACTATACAGTCGGTGATGTGGTAGTTTGCATTCTTGGGGTCTTCGGCTAAAAGGAGAATGCAAGAATAATGGTTGGTGGAAGAATAGGTTAAATTTGTTTCCTTCAAGGAAGTTCATTTTTTTTCTGTGGACAATGCTAACATATCTATCTATATGAAAGAGACATTCTGAAAAGAGACTGTCTCTGAAAAGAAGTGAGATGAAAACCAAATGTCAGGGATCTACAAGTTAAAAAATTTCTGCAAGAAGCCACACTGGAATATTGCAGCATATGCAGTAGTATTATTGACACAGAAATATACATGGGACTACCTGAACTGGAAAGCTTTCTTTATCAGCTGTACCAATATATCTTGTACTCCAGAAACCGAGTACCAACATTTTTAGGAAATTAATCTCTTTATACTTAGATGGTCAAGCACTGGTGTATCTCTCCTGTTATAAAGAATCGTACCATAAGTGCAAATTTCCCATCTCTTCTATCAGCATACATGTGTCAAATATATAGAGTTTGAACATTTATTTGAAGCCTTTCTAAAATGTTATCAGAGTGTCATAATTTAATGATTTCAGTAAAATCTTTCCTTGTGTGCTTGGAACCTAACTGACTTTAAACAATGTACAAAAGGGAAATGCTGCTGATCACATAAAGAAAGAAGCTAGGAGAAAGTAAGCTTGTTACCATGCAAAGCAATTTTTGAAGTATGTGATACATATATTCTGATAGAAATGACTTTATTAGGTGGATCACCTGTATATGAATTTGTAACTATTGTAACAGCACAATACAGGAATTCAGCTAAATGTTGGTTACATGGATTTAGATTTTAACGCTAAGGGGCTCTCAGGTTTTAAATGTGGTATGTGAATAAACAGACTGAATATATTCCTTTAACTTAATCCTGTAAAGCACATTTTCATTCACTGTTGTTCTCTGAAACTTTTAGGCAAAGCACTCCTTTAATTCATTCTGAAATTAGTTTCATTTCTTCACTGTTTAATGCAATGATATGTAGAATTGTAACCGACAACAGAAAATGGGATTCTTTATCGTCATCATCCATTAGTAAAATTATTTCTATATTTGCTCAGTGGAGGCAAACAGTAAACCTACTTGACTGTGCTATGCAAAGTTTAGGAAAATAGAGAATTTATGATGGAAGTGAGAATTCCTTCTTTTATTATACCTGACCTTTGGAATTTTATTTTAGATGCTGAGCTTATTCTTGGAATCTTACTCTATTTAGCATACAATTAATGATGAGGAAGGGGAAAAAAAATTGAATTAAAATAACTAAGTACAAATGGTAATCACAAATTTAGTTTTATTCTAATAAAAATGTGGAAAAATGCTTAAGAAGCTTATTAAAAGAGAAAGTTTATATATTTGTGGGTAAATAGTGTAGCCCTCTTCAAACATATCATCTGCACACTAAACATAAAGAATAGTTTATGTCATCTGTTGTTAACAAATTGCACTAATCAATTAAAAAAAGTGAATACTCATGGAGCAAACAGTGGTCAGTTGATGGGGGAAGGCTGTAATAGATAAGCATAAACTATCTTGTTAATGCAATGAAAGCTTTGGTAGTTTACTCTTAATAATGTTTCCTGACAATGGTAGGAAATTGATGTTGATTTAGTCAGTGGTTTTCCTTATATAACTTAGCCTTATCTGGTTATTATGGGATAAAAGCCCCAAAAAGGTTAAGAAATATCAAAATTTAAAGAAATAAGTAAAAAACAGTTTTAAAATAATAGACTTTGAAAATTAAATAATTTAAAAGGCACTGAAAGAGGTTCACCATTCAGAGTAGTTTAGGAGACAACTGTTAAAATATATCCATACCTGCCTGTGGTTCAGATATGTGGTAGATCTTTTATAGACTAACTTACAGTGTTTTCAGATACCCTAAAGCAAATTATTATTGCAGTTTGATGCACAAATTTTTATCTTTATATCTAGTTCTGACTCTGTAACTAGTTGCAAGTCTGAAGAGAATCATTTATGACTACTGTAGATCAGAAGTTGAGGCTGGTAGGATTTAGACTCAAATGCCTTCTCTGAGATCCCATTGGTACTGATAGTAGGAGGCTTTTACTGCCTGACTGTACTCTACTGGATAGAAAGAAAAGGAAAGATACATATTCTGTGTTTTTGATACAGTAGCATGTATTTTGACAAAGTGGTTGTTTTCTTCTCTGTTAAAGTAGGCTTCAGGGGATCTTCCCAGTATGGGATTCCAGACTGAGGTCTCATCACAAGGATCTTTGCTCCTGAGGCACAGTTCTATCCCATGAACTGTCTGTGGTCTAAGGATATTGCCACAATGACATGACAATGACACACCAACAAGGCTGTTGTAACATTTGAACTCGGACAGTGTAAGACTAGCTTATGAAATTTTAGTGCTATTCAGTATGAATCCAGTGCCTGGTTCCCATTTGATATCAGACCTGAAGCATACCTTGAACCTAATCTCTGTTCCAGCCTGATCCTGCAGAATATCTCAGGTGTGCAAAGGTAATCACTTGTAACCCTTCCTTTGGCTCAGTAAAATTGCTTCAATATAGAATGAACCTTCAAACTTCCTGTACTGTGGTAATGAAATGTTTAGTTTATAGGGAACTGTAGGTTCAGTATTTTTGCTTCGACTTTAAGGAAAGTATTTTATTAGCATAATTTACAGTTTCGGCTTCATTGAGATTGCTTGTCAAATGAAAAGTCTATTCCTCTTTTTATTCTCCTGACACACAAATTAATTGGAAATGAAGATTTGAAATTTCAGTAATATGTATTTCTTACATAATCCCTAACTTCTGAAATTTGAATTCCTCATAATAGTCTCCATGCATTCGATTTAACTTCTCAATTCTATTTATTTCTTCTATGCCCTGAGCCAGACTGACCTTTTGATTTGTCAGGTTGTATTACAGGTGATGTCCAAGTGATAAAATGTTAAAAGTTAAATTGGTACCAGACATGCTAACCAAAAAAACAAATTCTAAAGTGCTTTGACAAAATCCTGTGATTACTTGCTTATACCAAATTGAGACATTATACAATTTTAGAAACATTCTTGTCTCAGATACATACTGGAAAGTACACAATCCATGAAAGAAAAGGTTTTGTCTTGCATAAAATAAATTTTAATTATCAGAACATAGATATAATGTATACATAATGGTAAATGCATAGGTAACATTACCAGGAGTGCTGAAAATAACTTCATGCAGATTTCCACCAAGTGAGAAGAGGGTAGGGTAAAGCACAGAATTAAAAACACAAAGAGGAATTGTGAAGGGCGAAATTATTGTTATTAATTTCATTGAGTTGCTTATCCATTTAAGATACATTTTTCCATTTTCAGGATGCATGTGTACAGAATTTTTTCAATATGTAAAGATCAGCTAAGGAAATTTAGAATTCGAATAATGTACAGAATTTGTGGAAAATGTAATACAAATGAGTATACTTCCTGCAACTTGCGCTGAAGATGACTCTTTTTGATTTTTCTGGTTCAGTCTATCATACTAAATGTTCCCCACTCCAGATCTTCTTTCATTCCTTTCTAAACTAAAAAATTGCGCAAATGTTTTTCAGTCTCCTGTTGAGAAGATTCACATTGAAATATTCCATAACCACATAAATCATATTAAGGAAATACCATCCAACATACTCAACAAAATACCATTATGCTACAGTGTGTCACAGTATATCGTTAGGGTAATTTGGTTGTTTTCTTTTTCTACCATGTAGTAACTAGTAGGTTGATAGGCATCATAAATGTAGCATGAATTGGCATCATCATTTTCGTCCTAATTGCCTCCAGTTTCCCAGCACACATTGCTTCCAGAAGAGTAGTGCAGCACTTTCCTCATCAAATATGATGAACTTTGAGTATGTCTGTATCATACACATTAGTACCGGATTATAATTTTTCTTTTTTTTTCTAATTCTGTAATTTTTACAACAGCAGAAAGCATTCAATAGAAAGCAGGACACCAGCAAACAAAATATTAGTTTCTCAGTTTCATAGGTATGGCATATTGCAGCGAGACACTAGGCTCAGTGCTGGAATACATAATATCAAAGCCTATTTTGATTCACAATATCTTTGTTTAATCTTGACATATTTGTAAAATATTTTGCAAACATAAAAATCCAGGTCAAGACGTTTCATGTTACACAACAGAATTTGCTGTTTTCCCTTTCCTTTGGGAAAAATGTTTTGCCCATTTTTCTCTTTTCTCTATTCTTTTCTCTGTGTGTCTTAGTGGCCAAAGCATTTTGCTCTTCTTCCCTTGGATAATGATATTAATTTGAAAATTTTCTCTGGGAACATACAGGAAAGTTTGCTTGGGTATAAATTCTATAAATTGATTTTACAGTAACTAATCTAGGACTGTTTCTCCTTTCTCCGTGAGTGGGTTGTAGGTACTGTCACAAAGGTATACCTTATATGATGTAGGCATCTTAAAGTTTATTTTATTTTACCTTCTTCATACTTCTACAATTATTCTACTTGCAAAAAAGTCCTTTGAATTAAATTTAAATTAAAATAATCTCTAAATTTAGTCCTCTGCTGGTTTTTATTGTGATTTAGAATCTATCGAGACATACAGTATCTATTTACTCAATATTCTAAATAATCACATTCATTATAATTTTTGCATTTAAAATTTTTTTCTAGATTCTTCCTTATTCTTAGATGTAATATCTAAGAGGTATGAAAATGTAGCTGTTGGCATCTCTCTTATTACAGCCATGGAACCCTTGTTTTATCATACAATTAAAATAAGTAAAAACATCTAGCAGTATGATACATAAACTAGTATTTTCTGTGCAGGCATTAATTTGCTTGCAGGTTGATTTAGATTGTGCACTGAGTACTAGCTATGGAAAAAGCGGGAATGTCTGTTGTTCAGTTCATTCAGATACCTCTTACTACTACTGCTCCTCAAACAATGACTTCATATATTTATGCCTACTGTGACACCTCCAAAATTTGCAGTTTGGTATTTTGTGTTCAATATACCTTGTGTTTATTTTTCTCTGCACATGCTTCCATGGTCTTTTACAATGTGAATGGCTATCCTGCAATTACAGATCTTTCTAAACACTGAGAAAATGAAACAATGCCAAAATGCTATTAATGCATGTGTGACAAATGTCAATTATGTTAGGTACACAGAAGGTCTTCTACAATTCTTGTATTTGTTTATCGTATGCTTTAACACATAAAAATTCACGTACGTTATGTTTTTTGAAGGTAGGAAAGGTTTAGCACTTTTTTCTGTTTCATAGATGCTCAGAATGAACTTTAAAATGTGTAATTACAAGCTGCTGTCCTTTTGGCTTTTTTATCGTGTCCTTTGCCAATTCTGTTTTAGCAGATAAAAAGCTTATTCTGCAAATAACATCAGTCATCTGGAAGTGTTTCCTGAATTTCACTGGTGTTACAGAAACATGTGTTATGTTTAAAACTTAAAGTTATTTAGCCATTTAGTCATGCTCCTGTAATGTTAGGTACAGTTAGAAGTCCAAACGTGTGTGGAGTGAAAAGAATTCTGAATAGCTTGAAGAGAATAAATATAAGGACAAAAAGACTATGGGAGTTAGCAACTTGTATTTGATATAAATTCTGTTACTTGGACTCACATTTGCTTTCTTGAGAAACATGAACTCATGAATCATATTGATTTTACATGTGCTGTCAATATGTATCTGAGAGATGTGCTGTCACACTGTAATCCACAATGGTTGGGTAAAAGACTGATTTTAAGCACCATTGCTCTTGTTACAGGAAAGTTCTCTTTGGGAGTTCCCAAAGGGCATTATAAGATTAGTTTCCTTCTTATAAAATATCAGACTCCTTCATGTGCATTCTGCTGTTAAATAATAGTTTGTACACTAATTAAGATAAATCACATAACAAAAACGCATTGACACTGTAACAATTATTAACACAGTACATTAGTTGTGGGAACATATTTTAAGTTAATTTAATGGTACAAAGGTAATAATGAACAAGTACAATACTGAGTACAAGTGCAAGTGCCAGTTCTGCTTTGACTTCTGAGGACTTTAACCTAAATCTTCTCACTATGTAAAATAAAATACTCATAATTTTTGTACTGCTATGCTATATATTATAAACTTTTCACATTTTTATAGAACTCTGTGTAAGTTAAGTATTTTTAACTACTCTTTTCTAAACTCTTCTTTCTGAAGTTTATTTTATTTTCTCAGAGGTTGATTGATGCCATCTAACAGAACATGCATCAACATCCAATAAATAATTACATTTTGTTTCTCAAAATCTTTCACCACATGGTTGCTTAGATAATTGATTGATACCTATTTTTGTTGTTACAGAAGACATTTCCAATTTCTAAATTGGTAATTTTAGTAACTTAGAAATGTGTTTAGAAGTATTTCCTTTTTCTTTTGTTTTTTTTTCGTTTCAGTGTTGGTTTGTTGACTTTTGTTGGACCACTGATGATGACAAAGAGTTCACTAAATAGATTGTTTTGATTATTAGGAGATGATATGGCTGGATTTTTTTTTCTGAATGTGGGTTCTTCACCTAGAAACCCTAATTGTTTCCTGATTTTCCAGCTGTATGTGATAATCAGAGGAAATGGCTGATAGCACAGAGATGAGGAGGTTCCTTTGGAGGATTCAAACCCTCCAAATGGCATAAAGGTGTCACTGAAATAAAGAGTCTTTTTCCTTATGAAAGTGACCGTGTTGGCTGGAACTCCTCTTAAGGAAAATGCAGCAGCATATGAGGTCACATATCAAAGATTTTTGAGTGGTTTTTGGGTTTGTGGATGTAGAGGAATTAATATGTATGATTTTCTATGTGGTAGTTAGGGTGCTGTAATTGTTCTATTGTAGGAGTTTTCCAGAGAATATATAAAGCCAGGTAGAGGTAGTCATTACCATATATGGAGTGGAAGTCAGCAATGGAATACAGGTTTTCAACCAAGGAACTTTGTATGTTACCTCTATATTAAAGGCACAGGGTAGACCTAGGCATACAAGTATGTAGAATACATCTTTTAAAGGGACTTGTGAAGATAGGTAGCAGTGATTCAACTATATATAGTTGATTTGTGAAAAGGCTAGTATGGTTCAGAACTGTCTCTGGGACACACGAAGTGAAATTTCAGTTAAAATATTACTGCCAATATTGCCTTGTTGTGTGCTGTTTATGAAGAAATTATTTCATTGGGCAGAGTGCTGTTTCTGTGGTTTTGGTGGGCTTAGCTGGGGGAAGGAATTCAACCTTGAGTTCTTTGTTACTTCCAAAAAAAGTAGATGCTAGTAGAGAATCTCCTTTCGTTTTTGAGTTGAAGGATTTAATGATTTGTCTTTATGCTGGGAACTCTTTCTGCATTATTGATTAATGTATGGTTGGCATAATATATGTCTAGGAAAGCTTGTACAGTTGAACTGTAATTGAACATAGTACATTCAGACCTGGAGGGTACATATGGGATCATACCGTTAAGTTCCTGACTGTGAGTTATAAAAATCCCATTTTCAAAATTCCATAGTGCTACATAAGAATTAATTCACTATTCTAAATTATTGTTATTGTACTCCCAAATTGCCAGCGAAGGAACTTACTGGTGTTAATTGAGTTTGCAAATCATCAATGAAGAAACTTATGGTTTTAATGCCAGATTAGTTTTTAATGAAGCATTTGAGCTCTGCTTTACAGAGAAAGGAATTTTATGTAGATATTAATTGTTTGACTTCATACACAGACAGACATTCTAAGTGAAGTTAATTTGCTTCATGATCGCTTTTTAGTGAATGAAACTCACAGAAAACTTTCCTTTGTTTCTGAGAGAACTTCAAGATGAAACGTAGACATTTCCCTAATGAACTTGAGAAAACTGAAAGGGTTTAAATGACTATTCATCCAGGCCTTGTACCACTTTCTTCTATTAGTATCAATGAGTGACTAAAAATAATTTAAAAAAATAACTAATCAGAAATTGTAATTGTACTTAAAATGACTAGAAATATTCAGTATTTCAGTAAGAAACTTGAATCTAATGTCGTTTCAAATGCTAGTGAAAAGTGTTGAATTTAGGAATACAAGAAAAGCCCCAAGGGTCAGTGCAAAACTCAATTTTGATTTCTTTTTTACCTCTGGTGGGAGTCTCATAGGCTAGAAGCTTTAGGAGACCAATATGTAGAGAAATGCAAATGCAGTGGTACGTCTCTCTTTACATGCGCCTTTGTGTGCCTTATGGATTTCCTCAGCAACAGACTGTATCCAGGCAATACATGAATGAAGATTGTCAGTGTGTGGAATTGGCTCCTTTTTTTGGAAAAAAAATATCTGAACTTTTAGGAATTAATGTTTTAGGTCTTAAGAGTACCACACTTGGGTTTATTTATTCACTAAATTTTATTATATTTGTTCTTGTATGTAGGAACCGCTCTTTTTCTTAATGTAACAAAAATGGAAATGTACAAACCTGAGGAGAGATGATGATTGTTGAAAAGTCTGTTAACATCCCCTCTGTATGCATGGAAATACATGTTCATTAAGTATCAAACTGCAATCCTGAAGGTTTCTGCCATTAATCCTTGTGCTAGAATTTTTTTCATACATCCTGCATTACTGATAAGAAGAAAAAAAGAGTGAAAAGAAAAAGTTGGCCAATTGTTTTAGATAAAAACAGTCTGGAGACTATGAATTATGGATAGATAACATAGAATTGTATTCTTTTCCTAAATTTAGGTTAAAGCCCCTTAGACTAAAACTCTGATGAACCAGAACTGAAAAACACAATGACTCATTTGGTATGTACAGGTCATACAGTAGATGTAACAGCTGGGTAGTTTATGCTTCACTGACCAGCATATGCTGCTACGCTTAAAAGAAAAAGAGTAAGCTTAGGACTTGACACTTAAAGAAAAAGATCACTTTTCTGCGACATTATATTACAGAAAGCCTCCTGTATTTAATAAGCTCCCTTTGATCAGTGCTGTGTAAAGTGTTTTAACAGATTCAAAAGTCTTACTAAATATAGTCTAGCAAAGTTGCATATAATTATCAAAGTCATTGAACTGAAGAGTTACTTACAGCTATGTTGTGTTTCTTCAGCATTTATTGCTGCACTTCTGATGATAGCAGTCACCTACAGAAATGCCACAGAATATCAAATATGCTATTTAAGTGGTACTGATCATTTAAATGTGTACATTCTTAATTTCCGCATAAAATCTGATTTAACATGTATTCGTGTTTTAATAGCTCCTGTTCACCAGAACTATAGTTTTTAGTCTCTGTGGACTTTCAGTGTAATTGATTGATTTGGCATCTTTATTCCAATCCTTACTTTTGAGAAATTTCATGTCTGATTTAAGTGAAGTCTGTAGTAAATAAGTGTCTAACAGGAATACATGTCAGAATGTATGTAGTGTATTTAAATGCAATGCATCTTACCCTTAGAGTTCATTTTAATGATGTCAAATAACAAATCAAATCAAATGGCATAGTCAAGCTTCAACATTAAGTTTTCCTTCACAGTGCAATTGCTAGAATTTCTGTAAGAATCTTCCAAAGAGGATCAGACTCACTGGATACCTTTTGGTACAATGCTTCTCAGTATTTTGTGTTTCGGGAATTCAGTAAAGTGTGGAACATCACTGTAGACATAGTTGAAAACTGGCAGTGGGTGTTAAAATCTACTGATAACTGATTATCTGCAATAAATACTTAGAAAACCTACTGCTATACTATTTGGACTGATTACCATTGTGTAATCCCAGTGAAATCAGTTCACTGAAATCTGTGTGTATTTTAGCTAACAGTCTGTGTATTCCTGGAAATACCCAGTTTGTTAGCACTTACCTAAGAAGAAAAGGTTAACATAAAGTGACTAGGGCACTACTTTGTATCTTGATTTGAAAAGCTCTAAAAGGTTATCTTTTTCACTTAGCATTAGGCTCAGGGATACTTTAATATAGGTCAAACTTAAATTATCAGTGAAAGCAAGGTAATTCAGTACATGCTGAGACACTATAAGCATGAACTGGTAACCAGTTGCTTCTAATTTTCTGCTTGTTCTTGCTATATGGTAATGTATTTGTTCAGCTTTATGCTAGCACCAGTTGCCTAAGTAGTAGATGTGCCCTGGCAATCCTGCTTCTTCTAAAGCGCTATTACCGCAAGGAAGAATAAGGTATCGAGACGATGCTTGATTTTCTTTCCAATATGCCTTCTCTTTTCAGGAATGTTTATACAGTTACTAAGAGCTACCAAATATTTGCTGATTTCTCAGTATCCTTGAAAGTGGTACAACAGTAAAATTGGTTTGCCTGATATTTCATTCCAAATAATGGAAGTAATAATTAGTAGGATCTGAGAATAAACGTCCTTTAAAATTAAATGGGTCTTCTGCAACTGGAAAATGGGAGGAGAATAAAAAAAAATAAATATACCTTCTGTCGGCAAAATGTGCAGATGTGTCATATGAAGTTGTTATATAACCTGAAAAGTCAGGGAGGAGATGTTTATTCAG
The DNA here is from genome assembly GCA_035584735.1 of Pseudotriccus pelzelni. Taxonomy (NCBI): domain Eukaryota; kingdom Metazoa; phylum Chordata; class Aves; order Passeriformes; family Tyrannidae; genus Pseudotriccus; species Pseudotriccus pelzelni. The sequence goes on along the minus strand of JAWMRA010000162.1, from coordinate 21,383,777 downwards.
CTCAGTGAACAAGTACTGGAGTGAGGTTCAAAACTTTAGGACACTAAATTAAACATCATGAGTGCAAGAAAGGAACAGATTTCACATACAGCTGTGGTGATGTCTTCGTGTAACTATGAAGAAGAAAAAAGAGTAGGAAAACTCTTCTAGGACTAGAACTCCTTCTCCTGTTGTGTCATTAGCTTTGCTAGTACATTCTTTTGTGCTGGTGTGAAAGCATACCATGATGATTTCCAAAGAAGAAATAGTGGTACCAACTCCATTTTATTTAATAGTTCAAAGGGTTTGAAAGAGCACAAGCCTATCTTCTCTGTACTTTTCAGTATGTATATATTGAAATAATGCATGAAATTTGAAATAATGCCTAAAAATGTGTTAAAAAGTAGTAAGTTCTGAGCTTCTGAAGATGCTGTTTTAGAGCCAACAGTTTCTGGTGGCACTCCATGCATCATTTCTTCAGTTGTCTTTGTAAAAAGTTTAAGGGTTTTGTCTTCATGGAGACACTGAGGAAAATTAATCTGAATTAATTTTGAAAGTGTTTAAGTGAAACTCTAAGTAGGTACCCTTATCCAGCATCAAAGTAGTTTTGACTCAGTTCAGCTGAATTGAATTAATTTATAAATGAATTCAGCTAAATTCAATTAAGGCCACTTAGTTATGAAGGAAAATATCAACAGAAATGTTTAAGTAGAGTTTATTAATTTACCTTAAGACTTTTAATAACTTTTCTTGATCATCACTTGCATAGATTCTTCACACATGTGCACTCTCCAGATTTTCCCAAAGATGTCAAAGGTGTCAGAGGCTCATTCTATACTTCTGCCATGTAGAAAAACTTTTTCTTTCTTGCTTAATCAGTCTTGAAAACATATTTTTCCTCTCCCTATTTCTCCATTTCACCTTTTTATTGTATTCTGGTCAAGTGTTTTCTTCCAGTAAGCCATGCAGCAGGACTGACTAACCTCTCATTATCCCAATAAGAAATAAGGTAGGTAATTTTCACTGTTGAACTACATACTGAAAAGTGTTGTACAGTTTTTATCTCATGGCATCCCTATAACTCTAAAAGCTACATAACATCTGAAATGGACATTTGCAAAACACAGTGGTCAGAAATCACTGGAAAGGCTTCAGAGCCTAAACAGATGCTCAGAGTGATTTGCTTGACCATAAGATCTTTAAAATGTCATTAACAGTTTCATACTGTTACATAATGGTTGTTGTTTTGGAATTAATTTACAGTAGCTTGCTCCTTTAAATAAAAGTAAATTTAAAATAAAAAAATACAATGAAAGGATAGAAGAAATTATTCTGGGGTTGGCTTTTTTATGAACTGTAAATGGCAACAAAATGAAAATGCAGTAAATATAAATTTACTGGAGTTATGTCACTTAACAGGGTCATGCAGCCAACCCAGGAAAAGCACAGCCTAAAATTTAATAAAAATGCATATTAATTCCTCCGATTTTATCTCCATGGAGTAAACAAGTGTCTAAGTCTTGAATGAAGCTGAAAGAAGGAAAACTTTTCAGTAAGGAACCTCAAGAGCATAACATTTTCATAAATCTGCTGACAGAGCATGTCAAGACAGCCAGCTGTTTTTGTCATCTTATATCTGTTCATATTTTCCTGTGGTATTGGCTCATAAGTACTTATTTTGTAGTACAAGCACATTATAAGCCTTAAGCAGCAAGATAAATGCTTAGAGCTGATTATGTTAGACTATTTGTTGGAATAAATCCTGCTACTTCCTGCCTAATCACAGAAAGTTTTGCTGGCTATGCGACTGTGTTTTGTAAAGACACATAAATCTTGTATTGTTAGAAAGAAGTGTCTCCATTTTCAGGTTCATGATATCCAACTCTATTCAGACAAACTTGTTGGAATTTTTTTGTATTCCAGCATGCTGTGAGACTTGTAGAATAGGAAGAGAGTTAAAGTAGTGAATCCATCAGAGCTGTACCTGTTGTCCAGTCCATGGCTAAGTATGGGAACGTTGCAGTGGCAAATCCTGCTTCAGTGGTTATTGCCACAGGATGGACAGGCCATTTTTTTTCTGATGGACTTCCCAGAGCATTAGATACACTAGGAATCCTTAGAGAAGAATCCTCTGTGAATGAGCTAAAATTTGTTTCAAGATCAGCTACTCTCTGAAATTCATGTGCTCTGACATTGTCTCAATGCCATCCTCTTGCTTTATTAACTGCTACTTCTTTCAATGTTCTGAAGAATTAGTCTTTAAAAAAAAAAGTTAATCTATGTCTGTTGTTGTGGGTTTTTTTATCCTTGCCTAAGAACTCCTTAGAACTTAAGTCAGACCTTTTAAAGACTCGACCATGAGGAATCATGTATTCACTGAGCAAATCTTGAATAATCAGTACAAATTAATTTAATCAGATCTGTTTTCACCTACTTCTCTTTCAGTAATTTTTCTGTTTCTTCTATGACATTTTTATTTCTCTTTCCCTTACTGTGATGTTCTTTATGTCCCTTTTCTTAGGATTTATTTTTCCATTGATTCTGTTTTCTCTAGAGGAAGGCAATACATTATAAACTAATCAGGTAATTTGTTTCTTTTTCCAATAATGTACTAATGCACTGCTTATCACTTCAGCTGATGCTTTGCTCTTTGGGGCTAATTTTGTTCCTTTTTCTTCTCTTGGCAAAAAAAGCTGTCAGGCACATCTTGCCCTTCAGCTCTTGTGATGCTTCTGCTTCGGCTCTGCAGATAAGGTGACTGCCATTCTGTAACAAGCTAAAAAGTCACTAGAGAGAGGCAGTCCAGGTAAAGGCTGAATACACAATTACACTTTTTGAGTGCAGAAATTTTCAAGAAATCGGTTTATTATCAAATAAAGGCACCCTTAGGTGGAGAAGGGTTTGAATGGTCTGTGTTATAGGGGCTTCTCCTGGTATTTTTGGTAATACAAACTGAAAGTTTGGTAGAAGAATTATATTTTCAGCAACTAGAAAAGTTATGGTTATGATTGCCTAAAGTTAGAATTATTTTGAATGTGACATTTTTCAGTTAAAATCTAAAAAAAAAAACCCAGTGGGAGTTTCAGACATGATAAATAATAAATTTTTTACTGAATTGTTTTAGTAAGTTTTAATTTTTTGAATATTCTTCCCCTGATACTCTTAGCAAAATATAAATACACATATAATACTATACAAATTAGTAGGCAGACTGTATATCATGATTGGGTTTGGTAAGTTTAAAAAGGTGGCTGTTTGCTGGAGAAAAAGAAGGCAGTTTGGCTTTTTTCTTGTATTGGATGTTTACTTAGCCCACAATCAAAATAAAAAATATGTCATTACTGAAGAAACATTTAGGAACATGAAGAATCAACTGAGTAAAGGCTCTTCCTCAGGGATGGGTCCCTCCAAAAAGCAAAGTAAGGCACCTGCCATAACTCCAAATGTCACAGCTGATCTCACATTTACTGAAGCTCAAAGTTTTGGTATTTAGACACAGTGGTTTCCTATAATCATTGCTCTTTACAACTACTCTCCAGTACACTGTAACTCAGAAAAACTTATATCCATCAGTTATCACTGTTAACTGACTATTCTCTGTGAATCTTCATCCCAATGTAACTACAATGTTAAACCTTTATGAACATTGATGGTGATAGTTTTATTGCTCTCTTTAGATAAGATGTCTTGCAAGTATTCCAAATTACATTTGTCACAGCAATAATAATGGCAGCTTATGCACCCACATGATGAAGCTATAAGCAAATAAGTTTGGACAAGTTTTTAGAAAAATTTATTGGTTGAACATTTCAATGTTTTCCTTCGACTTTGAAGAAGCCAGCAAAGCTTTCTCAGGTGACAGAATATGTTGCACTGTCTCTGATCTCAGTTTAGAAATTAGGGAAGCATCATACTTGGTATTAATACTATTTTTTTTTTCCTTAAATACAGTGAAAAACTAATTCATGTTGTTAGGGACAAATTCATGTCAGGAGTTCTATTACACAGGTAGCCCACTCTCAGACATTGATAAAGGTCAGTATAACATTGAAAATGTTACTAAAATGTTGAAGGTATACAGGGTCAGGTATTACAAAAAATGACCCATAACTTTGAAAAATAGTCAAATTAGCTCTGAACACAGCAATGTCTTTATTATCATTCTACTCAGAAATGTATGCACGCTTGCAAAATTGTACAGGCACTGCAATAATGCATGTAAAATAGAGAAAGGTGGTTTTGTCAAGTAAACTGAAAACAGATTGATGCAGAGATAAAAATTGATAGAACACAAGGGAAATATCTTTCCTCAAGAGGATGGGTCCATTTTTACCCGTCACAACTCTGTGGTAAACTTGGAGTAATGGAGATGCAACTTAGTTTTTTTGACAAGTAACACACATCATTGTGAAAAAGGGAGGAGGACTTTTTTAGCTGTCTAGGTTACCAGATAATGCTCTGTCAGAAGAATTAACCATTGTTTAATAAGTTTTTTAAGATACAGTCTCAGGTTAAAAGCTGGCTTCTAATGAGAAGCAAGAATTCTCACTATTTTTAGAGAAATAGGATGCCATTCTGATTTAATAAGTTTTTGAAAAGCGAAATAATTAAGAGCGTAACCTGTTGATACTGCTCCAGAAATCTTATGTAAAGATTGACTTGTGGGCCTCCGTATTATGAGAAGTCATAATTCATAATATGCACGTGTAGCATAATGGGGAAAAAGTGGTTGTGGCTTTGTACCGGTAATACACCTTCCCAGGATTTCATGGAAAGGACTTCAATAGATAGTATTATTTCCAGATGTTCTGGGAGAATTTGAGAGGTAGAAGCCACATGGAAAGTATATTTCCTTAATAAAGAAAATAAAAAATTAGATACAATTTATAGCATTAAATTGTGTGCAGTTGTCAGAAATCAAAATTCATATTTCCTCAGTTCCCTTTTGTGGGAGCTTTATTCTTTTACTTTTCTCCATGATCTTAGAACCATTCAGCCAGAAAAGCAATGTGGAGGAAAGACTTTCAGATTTCACAAGTATAGTAAATTCTTCAGTTTGCATTGAAATCTTTTCTGCAAACTCAGAAAAGCAGTCAAAATATTCCGCCTGTATTATGTACAGTGTTAACTGAGGAGCCTTCAATTCATCTATTTAGTATTCACCTGTTTGCTTTTGCATCATTGATGATTTTGTTGTGAAAGCACTAATTATTTTCCTTCAAATTAAATAAATTCAATGAATGATCATTAGACAGACTCCTTGGAGACCACCTCTATAACAGCTAGATAGATAATTAGAAAACAACTAGATTAGATAATTGGAAAAAAAGTGATACATAGTACACATTGAGCCAGAAGTTCTTTATATTGTATATTTGCCATAGAATCTTTTTATTGAGCAAAGTTTTTCTGTTATTTAAACATGTGCAATACAAACCCTGTAAAAATAGCTCAGGAACTGCTCCATTAACTTCTATAAATACCTAAATTAAAATAACTACTACCACTGATGTAAGTTAAGAGAAGCTGGATAAAACCTTACTCATTATATTTCAGTTTTTAATAACAACATGTTTGAGTCCTAAATATACAAATTAATCAAACTAAATGTGCTATTGTAATAAAATAGAAAATAGAAATAAAATAGAAAATGAAAGATGTACACATTCACAGTGCAGTCACTGTGCATAGTTTAGTAGAAAATAATCATTAAGGCTCTCCAGTCACTAATAAGAACTGAAGAACAGAACACAAGGATTCACATATTGTACACCTATTGAAAAATGCCCGGTCAGTCATTCGTCCAGACCTGTCTCCCACAGTCATATTTAAACAATAGAATAGTGCTTTTTATTATTATTAGTTTGCAATTAATAGTCCTTCTGTAGGGTCTCTGATCTCTGATTATTTGCAACAATTCAATCTAGCTATGGTAAACTATATTAATCAGCACTATGTTAATCAGATTAATGTAAACTGTATTAATCGTTTATATTAATAAAAATTGGTTATTTTTCCACTTTCACAAATGTTAGTTCATATCAGGCTAGTAACTTCCAATTGTTAGATAGTCAGGAAAGTCAGCCAAAGAGAAACATTAAAACTTTTATTTTCCTGATTACTGGCCATGTGATAATATGTGGGGGGAAATTACTCTCATTATAAATAAATAAATAAATGGCCAGTCTTCGCGAACGAAGAACCGGGGAAGGTCTTTACACCTTCCAGCCTGCGCATTGGATTTTTTA
>JAWMRA010000162.1:21320659-21377450 GCA_035584735.1 Pseudotriccus pelzelni | reverse complement strand
TTGTTAATAAATTTTACCTTTTTTATTTATAAATTGGCTCTTTAAATTTATTCGGCCATTTAGTAACTTATAACACTGTCCTTTGATTGCTTCTGTTAATTGCTCTGAAAAAGAGTCATTCACCTTCTGATTTCATTTGATATATCACTGAACCCTATCACGAGACTGGTCCAGTCTTACTTTCCTTTTGAAAAGCAGAGAAAACATATTCATTGCAGCTGTGTGATGCATCTCTACTTTCATTTTTTACTTGTATCTCCTTTCTTAAGTGGCGTTTTCTGGCTTGTGGAGATGCTGTATCACAGTAATATACATAGTGGTAGAATGATACTATATTTTATTTAAAAGAATAAAATCTGAGCTCATAAACTAAATCTAGTGACTTCAGTGAACTGTGCTATATGACTGGAAGTATGTCATGATCAATGTATTAAGTACAGCAATGATGACAGGAGGAAGAAAAAGAAGAGAAGCCTGAATGAGAAAAGAGAACCTTATTCTTCTGAATACTAAAAAAAAAAGTGGCAACTGGAAACATATCAAGATGCTGCTTAGACATTTTAAGATCAGCTAGAAAAAGTCTAACAAGTCTGAAGAAAGTGTATGAAATTATTGGAAACTGTTATAATGAATATTTGAAAAATAGAATTGAAATCTGAAAGAATCTGAAAGAAAATTGCTTTGTTGACAGAAATTTTAAATAGGATCGGGTATGAAATGCATGTGCAGATTAGCAGCAAGTATTAGCTAATTATTCCATTTATTGAGAACATCGAGTAGCATACCAGGAATTCTGTATTTCTTGTTCAGAAGAAATTTCTCTTCTAAGTGTTCCCTCCCCCTGCCCTGTAGCAGCTAGGAGAAGGAGTTAATGAGTTCAAGGTGAGGGAACATAACCATTAAGTGTGATGACATGAATCTACTGAGCAAGGTGCCTGTTTAGGGTAATGTGTAACAGCTGTGGCTGCTTCTGCCTATGGACTGCAGTAAGGACTGCAGAATGACTGCTCTAGTGCTGGGAACCCTCGGGGAGGAATTTGCTCTCTCCTTTTACTGTACAGTAGGTAGAGATAATTTACTTGCTTTGCAAGGATAGCTAAAGTTTGCTTCTAAATATGTACTTGAAAATGAAATTTCTCAACAGAAAATTGATTCAAAACTTGTATGTGGTCATGTACGTATACCTTTGTTGTAGCCATCCAAAATTATTTTTTGGGATGTATCAGTGGTTGTTTGTTTTCCAAAAACATTCTTTGGAGTGTAAACATCTGTTTTATAGGGTCATAAAGGGACTTTCTTATAGTTTATATATGGTGTTATTTAATCTCTCTGAAACTGATATGTAAGGTTTTACTATGGTGAAGAGACAGACTTTTCATTGCCTTCATTACTTTTTTTTTTTAAGTGCTTCTTAAGAATTACAGGTCTCTCTAAGAATGAGAGTTTGGGGGCTTGTTACATGATAACATGTATGGTACTTCATATTGTTACTCGGTCTGTGAAAATCTCACAACAAAATTATTCAAGAGTAACAACATATATGCTGCATCATGTCGTAAATATCTAGTGCATCTCATCAGATGAGAAACTGTCAGGATTTTCAGGTTACTGTTTTTTATTTGGATAGTAAATATAAAGCACACACTTCAGTTTTATGGGGTACTTGAATATCGTTAGTGCTACCATTCTCCACTTCCTTGAGTTTTTATCTGTAGGGATTTATTAAAAATTATTTTCAATTCTGGGAAATTTTATATTGTTTTGTTTGCATTAGAGGCCATCCTGCATTTTCATTTTAAATCCATACCACCCAGTGACTTCAGTAGGAGTCTTCATGCTTATTTTTTATATTTAAAAAGGTATTTGTTTGATCAAAACACAGGCTTCCACACCAGGGTTTTGCCTTTGTTTGGAAATTTTTAAGGCCTTTTGGGGAAAATGTCACATAATATAAATAATTATGAAAATCTATGTCAAAATTCACCAAATAACTGTGCATTAAAAATATCTCGTAACTATCCAAGTATTTCTTTCCATCTCATATATTATGCCTTTTTTTAATTGTACAGCTGTCATAACATTTTAACATTCTTGTTTAAGCAACACTTTAATAAATAACACTGAATGGTGGGCAGACATTAGTGGACAGCAAAGAGATATGAGGGAATATGTTCTCAAACTTCTGGAACTGAGTGGAACTCTTCAGATCTGAGTGCATATTTGGTAGTTATGGCAGATTTATTCCAAGCTTCCAGGGTATTGGGACTGAAAGTGGTCTTTGATCTACATTCATTTAAAGCATCAATGACAGAAATACCACTAAATCCTATGATTCTGCTGCAACAACCTAAACAAGAGAGTAGGAGTTTACTGTTTTTTCTACAACCTTTCAAAAAGATACACCCTTTCGGCCCATTCCAGTGCTTTTCTGTGAAAAAACTAAACTTCTGTATGAAGTTTAGTGCTTGAATAATGGTGCTATGCTGTGACAGTTGCATTTGTCTTGTCTTTTAAATTTTCCATTGTCTAGTCAGCCATCTCCTTAAGGAGGCTTGTAGAAGAGTGACTGGGGTCATCAGACAGTATAAGGGATCATGAATGTCCCAGCTTGATACTGCTGACTGTCTGCCTCCTATGAACTTCTCAGCACTAGCGAGACCAGAGCTGGAGCGGTGTTCCCAGGTCTGGCTCTCCAGTAGGAGAACATGAACACACCAGGTTAGCAAAGGGCCACAGAGGTGAATAAGGGACGGGATATGGTAAAGATAGGGAGCAGGAGTAGAGCGGTGCTAATAGAGAGCTTTATGGCTGGGTAGTTTTTTTGGACCTCAGCTGTTTAGTTTAAGACAGGGCATGAGATAAATACAAATGTGGGCTTTTGCATAAGGCTTCAGACTAGGACACAGGTGAGCTGGGTTGTATTTTTACCTGTACACCACTATCTGCATGATGATGCTTAAATCACTTGAATTCTTTGAGATTCAGTTCTACAACCTGAGTTAAGGGATAATTACAGTCTTGTACGTTTGTGTAAAATGTTAATGAAGCATTTTCAAATGTTTGAATAGAATATGCTATAGGGATTGAAAGTGTTCTTTTATTAGCAATAGATTTTTGTTTTACTGGAGTTCCCTACAGTGGTCAGTTCTTGTTGCATTTGATTATAAATTAATTCCTTGAGAAGCTGAACAAATGCATGAATTCATGACAGTTAAATATTTCTGTAAAGCAATTTATGTGGTCATGCTTGTGAATGTAAATATGTAAATAATTTAACTTCAGAATATATAATACAAACTTACTTTGCTGTAAAAACAACTGCAGTAACTTTAATAATTACATAAAATGATGCTTTCTGACAAGTGCAAGATTTCAAAGGCAAACCATTGTATTCGACAGGTAGTTTTGTAACAGAAATTTTACATCACTATTTGATTACTTTTTTGTCAGGTGAGGACATGTTTTCTGTCTATATTTGTGCTACTGCTTCCAGGGTATATGAACAGCATTAAATTAAGTTTGCCCTGGACTAAAATTGGCTGATTTTTAAAATTATTTTTACATACATACTGTTGCTAGTGGTTATCTTTAGATAACAATATATAGGGGTGTGAATTACTTTAACTCCAGTTAAATATGAGACTGCAAGTTTCAAATTCTCTCCAGTCAGAAGTGTGAATTGAAAGAGTAGACGCTTCAGTCAGAGGACTGCTATTATTAATATTATTTTATAGTCACTCTAGAATTTTCTCTACACATTCGTGCATTAGAGTTGTATACATCCTGCTCAGTCTGAATTACACACAGAGCTTGTGGTCTTCTTTGACCTTTAGGATTTTTTTTTTTCTTTTTCTGAACCTGTGGGTTTGTGTCTTGAATATCAAGACATATTTTGGGGATATTTCTGCTTGAAGTGTCCATAGATTTCTGGTATTGAGTCCATATTTCCTTATCCTGCGTTTTGTAAAAGAAATGTTATTCTATGTTTGCTCTGACTGCCAGTGCCAGAATCACTGTCTGTGACATCAGTCTCATAATGTCAGCAAAAAGACAGTTGGAATATTGTGAGGCAGGTAGGCACATTGCCTGGCCAAGTGCCCAGGAGCTTGGCTGGGTCTCCCTATAATGCTTGCCTCAAAAATGCTCTAATGAGTAAATGGTGTAGACAAACTGTGAATCCATTCTGAAATCCAGCCTTATGCCTACTTGTGCACAGCATTGTAGATCTGGCATCTCAAAATCACATTTAAGTTACACTTACCCAGATATCTTGTAAATGGGTCTTAAATTGCATTAAGGTCCTCTGGAAATCAAATGCATAAACTTGCCCTCTTATATTAAAATATATATGCTGCCAGTTCCCACGAAAACACCGTATTTTGTCCTTGGAACCAAATTTGTGTTATTTTCGTTATTTTCATTATTTATGTATAAAAGTTGGGAGTTTTCTAATTACCACAGTTATTCTAGTCTTCTACATTAATTCAGTTTCTTTTGTCAACATTCTGTTTTCATGATAGCGAGTTCTACCTTTGAGCAATAGAAGTGAGGAGTTTTTAAAGTGTTGTTAGGAGATTAATAATTTTTCTTTAATTTTCTGCCCCCAGGAAACGTTGGACACTTTGTTCCCTTGTAGCTGTGAAAGTAACATGATGTAAAACTATGCCATTTCAGAAGTTTGTCTTCTGTCTTCTCCCTCTGTGCTTTCAGAATTGTTTGGGAGATTTTATGAAGTGCTTCATGTATTTGTTTAACAGCTACTCCATGAGAGCACTAAAGATAAGGAGTAGGACTAAAACTGCTGTTATGAAGATCCATTTGTAGATTGGCTTTCTGGCTCTTCACAAATATATCACCTCTTGTGACTCCAGATTTGAACTGTAGGTTTGTCCTCACATGAGTGACCATTTCTTCAGTGCTTTTTCTTCATTTTGGCCTTAATCTTTATTATCTTCATACAATTTGTAGCTGCTTGGGCCACTGTTTAGTCTTGGTGGTCCTTAGTGAAGGAAGAAAATATGACTCTTCTGACAGAGAATTTTTGACATGCCAAGATATCCAGCAAATAAAACTTCCAAACTTTACCTGGCTGTGTTTCCTGCTAGTGAAGAGAGCTTGAAATCAATGCTTTGATCTGTCACTTTCCCTTTTTCAGTAGGCGAAGGTCAGCATTGCTGGCTAAGCAAATCGCTTGGTTTCATCTGTCTTTTCTGTTCTCTATTAACGTTTTTAAAGACCGTAATTCTGCAATTGTGACACTATCTGTGGTATATGAATACAGCTGCTTCTAATAAGATTAATTACTACAGATGTTTTTGTTGCTTCTGTGGGAATAATTAGGTGCAGCAACCTAACCATGCAAAAATGCAGCATAATATACAAACAAATTGCCAAACCCATATTCTTTGCCATGAAGAACATAAGCTTAGCATATCTGACTTGGCATATTCCCAGAGTGTGCTGTTGTCCTCCCATCTTGAGGATTCATGCAAAAAAAATAGTTTGTGACTTTAAGAAATAGAAAGGAGTTCCTGTATGCATATATGGCTGTGTCTTTTCACCTTTTACTGAGTTTCAGTGGGTTATTGGGTTTCACTGCATTGTTGAGAAAGGTGTGTTAAAATCAACATTAAACTTAAGTAATTTTCTTTCACACAGATCATGTATTTTCCAAAACTATATCACATATGTGTCTAAGCTAGTTCAAACTATGTTTAAAGTCTGATATATATATCAAAGGAAGAATTGTATCTACTGTGCTCCTGCTATGCGTTTCCTCTATTCCTTATGTTTTGTCATGGTAGTCCAAATTCGTTATATGTTTGATTTGTATTTTTTTATTGTCAGCATGCTTCTTTTCTTCAATCATAGCCCTATTCTTAAAGTGTTTGGATGTGTTTATATATTCCATACCATGAGATCCCAATCATAAAAGCTGTTATTTGCCATCATGCCCAACAAATTAACACTTCGACCAAACAAAAACTAATGGAATACTTCTCATCTTATGCATGAAGTCTGAAAAAAACCCCAAAACCCACCCCAAGGCTTATTTTCCTTTTATTTAGTATTTGTATTTATTAGTATTATTACTTCCACTCTAGATACTTTAATTATAAAGATAATAAAAATATGTTATCATGAATATCATAATGATCCAAATAGCAGATGAAAAATATCTGCAGTCAGTTTGCATAAATTACAACTTGTCATTTGACTAAAATACTGTGAGAAATGCTACTGGAGTATGTTGAAAGCCACATGAATTTCTATACTATTCTCTTCATGCAGCATGATTTTGTGAAAGTGAAAGACATATCAGTATGTACAATTGGATTTGTATCTGCCAGTCACATATCAAATAAAAAAGTTTTAACATTAGTGCCTCTGGATGCAGCTGGCTGTTACTAGTAGCTAAGAAGCCAAGATAAGAAATTTCAATTATTGGTACTGCGTAGAGTAGAAAATTATTTCTTAAACATCTATGTTTACTGAGTTTGTTTATCACAGCTAACCTTTACTGAATGATGGCTGAATATTGGTAATTATGTTTGTGATGACCCATTCTCTAATTTGCTTACAAATTTATTATATAAACTTCAAGTATTTATTCTTCAAAATGGTATCTGAAGTGTGAACAGGGAAGTAACAATTATACTCATAGTTTAAATATACCATAAGCAAATAAAATAATCTCTTACTTGATTTTATATTTTGAATTATGTTAGTGATACTGTGAGGCACTTGTAACACATATTTTTTCAGCAAACACCACCAATATTGTCAGGCCTATTCTCTTAAGTCCATTTCAAATACATACGTTATGGCTTCTCGGGAACGAACATAATTAGCTTTTATATGCTTCAGGAGAAGTTTGGGTACTGGTGATATAATCATCTGCAAAATCCAGTTCATCTTGAATTCTTCCCGATCAATAGCTTGCATACAATGGATATTGGAGTAGTTGGCGTTTGCTTAACATATGGTGACTGAAGTCAGAGTCACATTTTTGACAAAAGTAAGCTAGAATAATTTTAATTAAATCAATTATTGGTCTTTTAAAGATATACATATGTGACGTGAATTTTTTTCAAAGATACGAAAGCCTGCATCTTTGCTTAAGTTTGGAAAACTTTGAGGTTGCTACGTATCCTGCACAACTTTTAAGGCCTTTAGCTTTCTTTCACCTGCAGAAGTGCTAATGATGTTGAATGCCAGAGCCGTGCAGGTCAGGTATGGTGTGCAGACTATGTGTTATGGAGAAGCAGAAATCAGATCTTCCATCGTAAGATGAGCATAGGCAGAGGATAACTAGTCAAGCACATAGCAGTCTAATTCCCTGCCTAACTGAAGTCTAATATAGGTGCTGTAACTGTTATCTCTTAGGCAATTGAGGTGTATTTTAGTTATGATGCTTCGTGAAAAAGACAAAGCGAGCATAGATGGATTATACATGCAATTACTAGTTCCAATAGATAACATACATGAAAACTGTAACAAAAATAAAAAAACCCAGCATGTATATAACAGCAAAAGTAATAAAAGCAAAAATGTTTGATGGCATCCAGTTTTCATAATATAATTTCCAAAAAAGCAGTTTATGAAAAGAATATCACATACAGAAAGACCTAATGAGACACATAACACATTCTTTCTGACCCAGATGAGGTAAATTTAGTACCCTAGAAAGCACCATTTTCCAGTACAACTTACTGCTTATTTTATACAGCCTATTGGATAAACTCGAATCATAGTATAGATATAGGTCTAAATCTGCATCTGTAAAGCTTTGAATCCAGTCTGTGCCCACTAACTTGGCACAATGTAAATGTGATGGGCAAACTGATGCAAAGTCAAACTGCATCTCATGTGGGTCTTAAATAGAGTTTGGTTTAGTTGATTTTTATATTTCTAAGCACCAGAAAACTGTGTGGATCTCAGTTTAGATGTTCTCATAAACAAAGTATACAAGTGCAGCTTTCAGTTTGGTTTTGTCCAAAAATTTCCAATTGAAATTTAAGCAATTGAACTTTTCCAAATACCCGATCTAACTATGTTTCAGTATAATTAAAAACTCTTGGGTATCAGGTACTTGTCAGATATGTATTAGAAAATATTTCTGTTAGTGATGGTTTGTGTCAGCATTATAATTTTTCTTAGGAAATGCCATGTTTGTTTCATGGGCCTAATTACTGGGTTTGATGGAAGATTTGATTATGATTTTTCTGTTACTGTTTTCCTGATCTTGAATGTTGTGTATTTCATAAAATGCTTTTTAATTCCTCATAACTTCCTAGAAAGAAAGCCCTTAAAACTGTTATTTGCAAAGAAAATTTTTGGTTGTACAAGGCAAATAATTTTCCCTAGTGCACAGTCTACCTATTTGTTAACTGCTAAAAAAAGCTGGTGTTTCTTAAACTTTGAGAAACAGGAGAAAAATGCATCAAATACTAGTCTTAGTGAAATCAAGGTAAAATTCATGTGCACTTAAGTGTAGTCAAAATTTCTTCTTCTTCTATTTAGTAAAGATTTAGATTCTTTTAGTGAAATCTATCATTATATAAATTTGTTAGACCTTAAATGCACCACACAAATACAAGTAAGAGAAATAGTTGTGATGTTCAGGATCCAAAATACCATTATCCCAAAGCTGCAGACCTGTAAAAATGTTTGATGTAGCTAAACAGAAAGTGAATAATGTAATTAACATTTAAACTAAAATTTAGTCATGGTAGATTTTGGATTTGAGATTTAAGATAACTGTGCACTCTATAATCACCATCTTTGCTGGCAGCTATAAGAACAGTATGCAGTATATCATTTACAGAACCCATCCCTCAGTACAGCAGACAGATAGAAGAGATATGAGGACAAGACCAAAATTAATACAGCGAAAGAATGTAATTGAATATACTTTGTTTATTCCCAGCTCTCATTTTCTCTATGAGTTTGCCTAGTCCAGCTCCTGTCTGCTGGGTGTCCTTTTTCCAGTTCTGTTGTTTTAACTCGTTCCAATCTTCAGATGTGTTATCTATTCCTTATAAAAATAACAACCAGTTAGTGTGATCTTTTACAGCACTTTGAATCTGTACCAGTGAAAAAAGGTTTTTTTCTGAAGTAAGGCATTACCACTTATGATGTGCTTTAAAGTATGAGTTTCTGCATGTAAATCAAAACCTTTTTTATATATATATATATATATTTACTTTTTTTTAACAGCAAAGATTAGGCCACTACTAACATTGCTGTCTTAAGTGGCTTTCTTGTAGTTTCAGCTGATTGGACAGTATCTGATTGGACACTACTGTAGAAAGCTGGTGATACACAAGGAGAAGCAGAAGCCTGTTTGCTCTATTTGCTCTTTTGCTGTTATATCTGGTCTGAAGAAAATTTGAAATCAGAGATAATGGTACCAAACTAAGAAATTGCATCATGAGTAAACATGATTAAGATTCAAGGTGCCAAACAAAACAATGCCATTTTAGCATAGTCCATTTTGGTTCGGGGGTTTTTTTTAGTGGAATTTAATTTCAAATACTCCTAATTTAAAGCTGAAATTATTCAGCCAGTTACTAAGACTGTACTAAATTTGTAAAATTAATCTGTCAAAAATTATGCTGTAGCAGTTTACTTGTAATTTTTGAAACACATAGTATAGTGAAAAGAACTTCAAGGACTTTATGCTCTGTAAGGCCAAAGAACAATTAAAGGTTTAATCACTGCTGGGGTGATTATGGCTGGTAAAATCTCTGAGGCAATATGTGTGAACCATTTTATAGTTCCATTTTGGTTATGTAGGCACTAGTTCAAATAATTACATTACCGGGCTGCCTTGTAACATTTGGGTAGCTCATTTCTGCACTATCCATTACCGATGAAGTAGCCCACACTGTTTCCATAGAGATGATCTCTCTGTTTTATCTCTTGTCATATAATTCTCCATGCAACACATTAAATACTCTAACAAAAGAGAGGGGAAGATTCTTCTCTGACGTCTACCCCATTATTTTGAACTTCAGAATTGTTTATTCGTATGAAAACAGTGATCCTTTTGATCCATGTTTTCAGAAAATCAGAATATTGAGAGACAACATATAAGTGTAGAAGCAATTTTCCCTTTTAACTGGCCCATTGTTACGAGCTGATAAACTGTAATTTGTTGCCAGGATCATAGGTTTTAAGAAAGGACTTTAAAACTGTGGGTTTGAACTTTCCACTTAAATTCATAGTGTCGGGATTTCTTGATGAGTTTCAGTGGTTTGACTTGTGGGCTCTAAAGGATGGCAGGATTAGAAGCTGACAAAAGGGGTTGAACCTCTGTAACACTGGTCATGTATTGGTACAATCTGCAATGAACTGATAGTAGAGAGGTTTGCAGAGCCAATATGTGTATCAAAGATGACAGACTACAAGGAAATGACAACCTGTTTAGATAATTGGAAAAAACAGTTTCAAAGGCAAGCCTATTTAATATTAAAGATATTTTTTACCCTATTGCAATACTTAAAAAAGAAACCTGCACTCCTGATTTGTTTCAGCTTATAGTGTAACTCTGATACCTGGTTACTATGAGGTGAATACAAATAGCTGCACAAAACTGAGACTTTTTGGATGTCTGCCTTACCTTGCCATGTATCTGAGGTTATTTACTGTTGAATAGAGACAAGAAAATCAATTGGTCATTTACCATGTCAGCAAAAGGATGCACACTGGAGGTTACGCTGGATTGAAACAAATATAATAAATCTATTCTCTAGACTGTCATAGTCTATGTAGACATCCTCTCTATCACTGTTTTGTCAAAGTAAAGAAATTTGGTTTTCAACAATAAATGATTCTATCTTATACAAACTTTGGCCTACACTCAGTGCTTTTGCCTCTTTCAATGTGAGTTTAAGTTTTTCATTTTTTAAGCACAAAAGACCCTCATTGTTTAGGATAAGCAGTCCTGCTTGTTGCTGAAAATTACAGCAAGTGAAAACACAGGGCCTGGATTTGAAATCGTGCAATATTTTTACAGACTCCCACATGTTCAATGAGAAGCAGAAAAGAGACTGCAGCGAACCCTGAACTGCTGTAAATTAGCATAGCAGTGTAGGTTTGAGTGGCTGATGATCTGTTGCATTCTTTCTTGAATTGTTAATATTATTTAGGTGGCATTTATCAATATTTCCTGCATGCAGAGTAAATGTTTTATCTTTCCTTAAAACAATAGGTAGATATTAACATGCACACATTCTGTTTGTTTTGTTAGATGGTTTTGTTTCTACAAGGTACATACAGCAAGTGATAATTAACGTTCACGGTGTGAAATTGCTAACTCTCCTTCACAACTAACAAAAAGGATGTATGCTATATAGCAAACTACAAAATGAATGTGTTTTGAATTTGACTCTGCCAGAGCAAATCCAGATGTATTATTTTACTAAAGCTTATGATACATTTTCAGCAAGGTATCAAGATACTGCAAACTGTGTATTTCACATGCCTTATATATACAGAATCTTTCTCTGTGGCCTTTTATATTAATTGAGTATATGAAAAAGTACTTTTTCAGCTATTCTAAGAAATTATTTTACAATTAGAAGTTTCTTTCTAGTTTTTCTATTATTTAGCTTTCAACTTAATGTGCTGTTTTACACAAATGTTTGCCTATATGCATTTTAAAGAGAGTAGGGCTTTACATGTAACACTTTTGTAAGTTTAGCTTAATAACCAATTGTTTTATTCATTGAAATTGTTCCCAGGGAACAATACTGTCTGAAAAGAAAGCGTATGGTTTATAACAGTTGGAATTATAAGTATTAGTATAAATTGTAGCCTATAAAGTTATCAAATATGATTATGGAGATCAATCTAAATAGAAATATAATCATATTTTTCATGTATATACCTAACAGTGTGAAAAGAAACTTAATTAAATAACTCAGAATAATATAGCAATCATATTAATGAGAAGGACACTAATTTGTAAATTTTGTAGACCTGACCACCATAATGCAGTCTTAAAAGCCTAAAATATTATTTTGCCTGGTAGATAGATGTTTGATTTGCAGAGGGTCATTGCAGAAGTGCAGTGGTAGGTGCTTACCTTAGTGCAGAGTTAAATCATAGATTTCATAAAATATTTTTCCCTGATTTGAGACTTTATTTGGGGCTAGTCAAGATAGCAAGCTATGGAGCAAGTGTCTCTGGGGGATTTTGTGTTAATCATAATTAATAAAAATAGTAGCAGAAGAACACCATGTACTATATTAGATTGCCTAAGCTTTTTAGAAAGGGACAAATTCTGATATCTTTTCTTAAAATCATGACTTTAAAAGGATATAGAAGCCTAAATAGGGGAAAAAAGACAGACACTTTTTAAAACCCTTTGTAGCCTTATAACATTCTGTTCTAAACCATCTGCGAAGTTCTCAACTATAATAAATGCAAAAGTTTTGCTTTAGATATTCAAATTGGTACATACAACAGTTCTTGCCTGCAGACTCAATTTTACTGTCCACTTCTCTCCTCCGTAGATAATTATGGACTTCTCTCAGGAACACTCAGTTCATTATGTACTCACCTATCTAAAACACAATCTTTGAATTGGCTTAATTGCTTCAGTCAGCCAAGTCTTAAAAATATCCTGTTTGATTATCTCCGTAACAGAAAATCTTATTTTTACTGTATGACTGGAAATGCCAATCGAAATTGTATCAATTGCTTTATATATCTGAAAAGAGGTTAACTGCTCAGAGGAAAATAATAATTTTTATTTTATTCTGTTCATTGATTCAATCCACTAACTAGTCAGACAACACAATGTCTTTCAATATGTTCATTTTTAAATTATTGCCTTTCCCTTGCTTCAGATGAAAATATATTTCAGGAATAGATTAAAATGTGACCAAATAAATACATACTTTAAATCATTGAAAAGGTTAGTGTTTCTAAGGAGTATGTGACTGTTAGTAAAATTGAGTCGCTCTGTCTACATACAGCAGTTAATAAGCAATGGGAATAGAAATATATTTTTGTTAGAATATTTGTATTCAAAGAGGAAATGCTAGCTTCTCTAGATAACAGAGTCTAATCCAAATTACTGCTTGACAAAACTGCTATAAAAGTAGTAGTGGAAATAAGAGCGAAGACAAAAACTCCAGACATCGCAAGTCTCTTCAGGTTTTGGGTTAAAAATGGTGGCTGGAGTGTGTCTGGGTCTCAGAATCTAGAACTTTTCTATGAAGTGAAAAAATATTGGCATGCCAAGCATTAACTTCCCTGTCCTTATCAACCAAATAAACTAGTGATACCTTCTTTTTGTTGAGCTATGTATTCTGGGGGAATGGGAGACCTTTTTCTTGCTTTCTCCAGACCTCAGTCAGCATGTAGAAAGTGAGGGTGCTTTTTGTGTTTTGCTCTGGCTTTTAAACTGGTCTTTTCAAATGCTGTCTTGCATATGTCTTAAAGTCAGACCATGATGTTACTTCTGGAGAGTGGTGAGCTTGCTTACCCTTCCTCTGTCTGAGCTCTTCTACCTGTAGCTAAACACAGCAGTTACAGCACATTTGCTTAACTTCGGGACCCCACAAAAACAGGCTGAATTTGTTCTGAAATGAGAGCTTAAACAAGGGTTTGGCAAGGCAGTTTTCTTAAACAAGCTAGTATTGCATTAGTCACCTGAATAAATAAGGTGCAAGATTTTGTCAGTATGCCATTATTCTAATAAAATCATTTGCATGGTCGGTTCAGATCAGCTGTCCCTATATCATTTGAGGGGCCACAAGTTGCTTACTTCCTGTTTCTTTCTCCTACTGTCTTTTTCAAAGGCTTTAATTGCTTGATTGAGATCTGAGAAGGGGATTTACTGGTAGACATTAATGTCTACAGATTAAGCTTTCCGTCTCAGTTTAGGCTTGTTGTCTCCCTTTGATTTGAAAAAGCCATTCAATTCCAATTCAGCTGTTGTCCTTTAATGAAGCTACAGCTGAGGTTACCTGTTATAACCTGCAATGATGGGACTATAGTCTAGTTGTACGCGGAGGTTGAAATGATTGCGGCTACTGCAGAGCTAACCACAGATTTAGAAAGAAGGAGGGAAAAAAAGAGAGTTATAGTGTAGCGAAGAGGAAGAGTTCCATTTTAGTTGGTTTCGAGGAGCAGACAGATAACAATTACTCTTAAGAGGAAGAGAACCAGGAGAGACCTGAATCGCGGAATGGAAGAATAATGAGCAGTGCAATGTAATAGGTGCAAATCTGTGGAGCATAACAGATGGTACTGAGAATCCAACAGCAACACCGTGTGTTTGAGGGTGTTTGTTTCAGATTAGCTCGTATGGTCCCATGTAACTCATCAGTTGCTTTTTGGGACTGTTTCATCCGAACAGAATCCATACTGTGCAATTGAGAGTGCTTTGTGAAAGCATGGCAATAGAGAAAACTGGAAAATTGGCATTCAGATATGAATGTGATAGGATGAAAATAATATCTGAATATCAGACAGATGATTGTTCCAAATGTAAACTAAAATGTTAGTACAGACCTAGTTGTAAGTTTACTGTGTTCGTGAAGCATATATTATTAAAAAAAGTTGGTGAGACCTATTTTAGAGGAATGCAGTGGTGAGACAGAATAATTTTTCCTGTTTTTCAAATTGCTATCTGAAAGACCTTTTCCCTGACTGCATAATCATAGAATCATATTTTTTCTAGCTTTGCTGTAAGTACTTTTTTGAAATGTAACAAGAAAATATCCATTAATGTTAGCAATGCTACTTTAACCCTATTAAGGCATCTTTGACACAAGGGTATAGACTCATCTTCAGGGCAAAATGATTCACATCTGCCTATATTGTCATCTTGATTTACTTTTAAATTGTGTTTTATTTTATGATATTACATTGCAGCTTAATCTAGGAGTTAATGGATTATTACAGTTCTGTTAAATTCTGGTAACAATCCTATTTATTTTCCCATTGTCATTTACCTTTGCCTGTGCAGCCTTTCTGTTGGCAAAAAAAAAAAATTGTTCCTGTCTGAGTTTGTGGATTTGGAGCCCCAGGTTATATTTTATTCCTTTTCTTGCTTTCTACCTTTTTTTTGCTCTTGAATTCTTCTGTTTTAACATTTAAACGTTATGCACTCCCATTGTTGAAGATTGAAGTGCTATATAGAAATCCATTTCTTTTGCTTTGTTACATGTAGTGTTCCTGTCAGTTCAGTTTAGTGTAACCTTAAAGAAGGGTTTGATTTCAGTATGTGCTTGATTTCACATTGCCCGTCACTGATAACAAATGTATCCACAGTGATCCAGGGCTGAATGCATTTCTGTGCTACTTCCTTTCTCAATCTGTTAGATATTATTCTATACTTATTTTTCTCTCTTTGTTCTCTGACCAGCATTCTCCTGTGAGTGAAATTATTTAAAACTGAAAGCATTATATTAAAACTAAAACTTTTAATTATGTATTTTCCTCACGCTTAGAATTCAAAACCCCTTAGTCACAGATTAAAACTACTTTTAATAACATCAGATTCCTGATAGCCTCTGAATGTTTTAATTTTGAGTACATTACACTTATTTGACCGGTTTTCTTTTCTAAGTGTTTTTAGGGTCTGTGATGCAACAAGTGCTATACCATATACCAAATGGGAAATCTGCTGTAGTGTTTAGTTGTGGCACTTGCTTCCACAGAAATAAGTGATTGTAGCATGTATCATTAAAATGTACGTAGTTCAGTATGCAGTATTTGCAGTATCTTTAGTAAATGCAGATTCTATTTAAGTTTTCTGGTTCTGACTTTTTTTTATAGTTGCTTATGTAAAAAGTAGTGCTACTAATTTATTATCTTTAGTTTGACTATACGTTACATTTTTGGTAGCTTAGACATCTTTTTTTCAGCATTTACATTCCTCTCTCTCCCCACTCTCATTGTACAAATGCACAAATGATATGTGTGTTTTATGTTGTTGTGGAGGTTCTTGTTTTCCCTCAGAGCAATACATCGTACTACTCTGCAAGCAGATCTGTTTATCGTTGCCACTTAATGTTTATGCAATGACAATCATAGAAATACAGAATAATTTATGTTGGAAAAGACCTCGAAAATCATTGAGTCTAGTCATTAGCCTAGCACTCCCAATTCCACCAATTCTCCACATCTCCAGTTGCCACATCTGCATGTCTTTTAAGTACCTCCAGGGGTGCTGACTCAGCCACTTTCCTGGGCAGTTTATTCCAATGCCCGACAACATTTTCAGTAAAGACATTTTTTCTGATATGCTATTAAAACCTCCCCTGTTGCAGCTTCATGCCATTTTGTCTCATCCTGTCATTTGGTACCTGGGAGAAGAGACTGACCCCCACCTATGCGCAGTCTCCTTTCTCCAGGCTAAACAACCACAGCCAAATCTGACCATTTACTGAAAGAAAGCTTGGTGATCAAAAGGATCTGAGGTAGTCAGGTGGCAACTTCATACTGATGGCCAGCCATGCAATTGTATGATGTTTCATGAGACATTGTAAACATAATATACTACTGTTACCTCATATTGTTGAGCTGTTTCAAAAGCAACTGAGACTTCTCTTTCCATGTAAATTGAAATATTAAAAACAAAAGCAAAACCAACCAAAACAAGAACAAAACCACCAAAAAAACCCTGTACAAAACACAACCCTTGTAGTTTACTAGAATTAAAGGCATTTGTTTTATAATTCCCCAGCCCAGAAATTACATTCCAAGTGTCAGATTATTTTCCCAATGGAGAATTGCTGGCTGATACTTTTGGATGAACATGGATCAAGCTTTGTTTTCTAGGAAGAATCTGTACAGTGAGCATACACTGATGATGTTAGTGGTACTACTGAAGGTAATCAACAACATCATTCAAATGTAAATTTTAGAAATTATTTAATAAATGTTCAAATGCATTTTCCCCACAAGCTCTTCCATTAGTGTTACGCTGTCTCTTCTCTGTATGCTTCCTACATGTTCATTGGATTAGGAATTTTACTGATCCTCACTGTATATTGACCAGAAGATTACCATTCACTTTTAATTTCTAAAAAAAGTCATTGCAGCTTTCTGAAGATCTCCCAGGTCATACTTGGAATTAATGTATTGAACTAAGAAATATTATGAAACTGAAAATATTTATTTCTTCATAAACCAGATTTTTACCTCAGGGTAATGCTGAATTTGTTGACTTAAATCATTGTTAGAAATGGTCTGCACAAATTCAAACTGATGCTGTATGTGGGAGACAGCTGGTTGTCATGGTAACTGTAGTGCAGCTTTTAATTCCACTTGGTGAGTAATGCTAACACAATGTTGCTGAATAGACCATGGCTTACCAAGTACAAGTATCTTGAATTCTCCATGTCGGTGTTACAAAGTAAGAAAATGCTTTGTTCAGAAATGCGTTCAGCATCCTTTTTGGCTTATTGCTTTGAATAGAGACATGAAGAAAGTATATGTCTAAAAAGCTAGAGGATGTCAAAACTCTATGGAGCGTATGTTTTTGGTGTGGCCCTCAAAGAGCCCCGATAAGGTGATGAAATTAAGACACAGACTTTAAGATATACATAACTAGTGAACATAATTTTGTTTTCTTATGACTATCTGTTGCTGTGTTTTTAATGTTCATCTGTTGAAGAAATGTAGGAATATAAAAATTTAGGATGTCAGAAGGGCACAAAGTGGCCACTCAATTTTTATTTTTGTGTTTCTGTGTGGAAGAAAATAGGATATTAAGTTATTTAATTGTTAAAGTTGAAACATTGATTTAATGCTGTTTTTAAGAGAAGACCCCTGTTTTTCGGGTAATGTGTCCTGTGTGAAAGAAACAAAAAACAACAGTAGGTGTAGTTGGGAAAGTAGGATCAAAATCCATTGATTACTTTGCTAATGAGTACTTTTAAGACCTTTCTACTTACTATGAAAATACTTCTTCTTTATGTTAGATAATAGATAAGAATGAGAATACAGCTTTTAGTAGTCTTTGTCCTTGGCAGCAGTGTTTCCATATCATTGTGGATATATAGAGCTTCCAGGACTCAGAATTCCTGATGATAAAAAACCCTAAGTCTTTCTTGTTGCTGAGGTAGACAATTTGGGACTCTGCCAGTTTTTCACAAATACACTGTCTTTCAGCTAATAATGTTAGTTATTAATTTAGGACATCATGTTAGTCCTTCACTTGGCATGAGAGGATTCATTTTTTTTCTGTATTGATTTTTTTTCCCTTTTCCTACTTGAGCACATTTCTTTCAGATCCTCAGTCCTAAATAATTAATTCATACTCTCAGGTACTCATGTCATCATCTGGTAGTAGCAGTAGTAAAAGTCTAGAAATGCATGTGAAGGATTCAGCAAAGTACTCCCATCCTATTTAATGCAGCAAGTAAAACTGGAAAGTCCAGGAGGAAAAGGTAGTGAAATGGTGAACATATTAAGTTTTTATGTTAGAAAATGAACATTGCTACTGTCTAAAATAAAGGCATATCAGTTTAATAGGAGACTGGAAGTGATTCAGCAAGAATGATAGCACACTTAAAAAAAAAGTCCATCAAATATGGCAGTGGAAGTCCTTGAGAATGTCTGAATTATAAACACTGTTGTTGTGCCTGACTGATAAAATGAAACCCTTTAAAATAAAGGCCTTTGGTAAAAAATTTTAAAGACATTAAATATACTGATGCCAGAAGAATTGACCTTTACAGAAAAAGATTAGAAAATCAGTAGAGCAAGAGGGGAAAATCAAAAATATTCAAGCCATTGTGAATGCTTGCATACAACAATGTATAACAATTCATTTTTCTACTAATTAAATTGCAGATTTTGCTGCTTATATAACTAATTTACAAGATTTTAAAAGTGAACACTTCACGGCATATAGATCTTTATTTCTAATGAACATGTTGCTGTTACTTTTTCAAAATGCAGGCCCTGCAGCACTAATACTTGAAAACTTCTATTAATGCAAAAGCCACGAGCAAGACAAAAAGGCTATGCTTTCCTTTTTGCTCCTGTAGTAGATTGCAAACTGAAAGCAGCTTTATATGTGGAAGAATTAAGATAATTATTATTCCCTTTTGTTTGATCTAAGAAATGGGGAGAGGACACTGAAGTTAAATTCTCAGTCTTCATTTATTACTGTAAGAGTTTCATCCCATAGACCTTTAGCTAGGTTAGCACCTATCAAGTATTTAAAGGAATCTATTATATCGGAAATCTGTCACATTATATTAGGAATGCTCATTCTCAATGGTCACTGAACGGGAATAGGGGGAATCTCCTCCTAGAGTTAGTTCAGACCTCAGCTGGATTCATTCACTATGTAAGTCTTGGTGTCTCAACTCAAAGGCACTAGCTAGAGTGAGACTCTAGGCATACTACCCCAGATACATTATACCATCCTCACCCAACACAAACTATGAGTTTTCAAGTTAGAGATGACTGATGACAAGTACTGATAATGTGTGTAGTATTTTAAAATCCTAATTGGGATCACCATCAGTCAGCTTATAGAAATGAAATTACTTAGAATGTGTCAAGAGACTGTTTTTGTGGTAACAAAGAAAAATTGTACACATGCCTAGGTGGTTTCTTAGCATCTATAACACATTAAGAAATAAGAGTTAGGTTTCTTACAACCTTCTTCAACTAACAGGACTTATAAAGATTGGTAGAGACGTGGTCTGATGGCAGGTTCACTGAGACCTCACTTCCGTTATGATTTTTATTGGATTTTACTGTGGATACTGTGAGTAGTGCTAGCAACTGTTTTCACATAACTCTGTGACAAAACCCTTAGAAAAACTTAGTAGAATGAATCAAGATAAATAGTCCCTAACCTCTGATTAGAACAGAAGTTTGTCCAGGTAAATTAGTAATCTGTGATGACAACAATGAAAGTACATGTGATTCAGCCAGAGGTAAAAGACTTCTCTTTTGCTCTGAATGCTTTCTGGCTGAACTAAAAGACAAACACCACAGATTTTCACGTGACCTATGCATACAGTGTACCTATGTACGTATCCTACAGTTTTATTTTCAGAGCTTCCTCATTCCTCTAGTTTATATTTTTGGGGAAAATGTATGTGCAAATATATTGTTTGCAAGAAAAACAAATTGTATTCTTGCTTTTAAAAGGGAATGGGGGAATATACTTTTCCTCAGCAATACTCATTTTTTATATATAACCAAAAAACAGAATGACTTGGAAAAGGGTACTTAAAGGTTCTTAATGAGTTGGCAACTGACTTTCCAGATGGACTCCTTTTCTCTAATTCTCAACAAATTAAGACAGAAACAAAGGCTCACACCACCACTGTAGCACAAATTTGGACCCACTAGTGCTGATAATTATATCATGTAAATGTAACCTTGGATAAATTCCTTTAATACCTGTGGTTTCTTTCTTCATACACAAACATATGTACCAAATCTACAGTTTTAGTCTAAATGGTGTTCAGCACGGCATTTGGCCACAGCTGAACTTTAAAGGTGAAATTTTGACTAACATTTCATATTCATCCTGAGCTCAGTATCTTGCTTTTTGTGTCCGCGCTGGATGTGTCCGTATCCTGAAGATCTGTGTGAGGCTTATGGAGCAGGGATATGACCTTGCATGGGAGCTTTGGGGAGTAGCAGCTACTAAGAACTTCAGACACTGGCAGTAGTGGAGTGTGTCTTCTCCTTCATACTCAACATCTCAATTATAAGAATTCTTTTAAAATGTCACTTGCCATTATTGATCCACTTGACCACAAAGCAGCACAAGGGATTTGAGTGCCGTCATCCAAATGCGAACACATGTGTGTGACTCAGAACCTCTCTCTTGCTGATGTAACTATTCCCACTTCATTCACTTTAGTTTACATATCTTTTTACGACACATGCTTTCTGCCTTTACTGTAGAAGCTGATAAATTGATTGAGTAGCTAAAATTTAGGAAGCAAATTATTGTTTTGGCAAGTTGGAGATTAAAATATGTCATTTCTCAAAATGGGAAAAAGAGTTTTGGAACAGAAGAAGAAATTGTATTTGCTCTCTTGAGGAGGTGTACTTTTTTGACTGTTGTGAGAATAGTGAACTTCTATCCTGAAATAGAGTGAAGGAAAGTGTGACTATGCATACATGAACTAAAGAAAAGGCAATCTTTCTACTTTTCTTTTTCAAATACTTAACTGTCTCTATATAACAAAGCAAAGGAATGTAGTGATCTTGCATCTGCTTCTAGAAATGTGCGCCTTGCCGAAGTTGTGTCTTTTGCAAGAGTAATGCTGGGTCTGAATTGTTTAGTGACTATAGGCAAGAGGGATCGTTCTTGAGGATAATAGCCAAATAATTAAAAATCTGCAGAACATTGAGTGATTTCATGTTGTGGAAAATTTGAATTCACTTCCTAAAAGACCCAAAAATACTAAAACTCTTTTCAGCAGTTTCAGCTTTCCTTCAATATCAGAGAGGGGCAATGTCAGCGTTTCATTGCAGTAATCTTTATGAAAAGGCAGCCCTAGAAAAACACTTAATACTTGGACTTATGTACATTATATACAATTTAGAAGCTCACTTTGCCTCCAGAAAATTGTATCGAAATATTATTAAAAATTTCTGAATTAATCTTTTTCACTACATTCCCACTTACATTATTAAATGAACTTTTATTTACCTAACTTAACTAAGTGTGAATACCACGTCAGTCAAATTAGAAATCCCATCACCTAGTAAGATTAAATAGTTGTAATATTCAATCATTTTGAATTACTGTATTACCTAATGATTCTATCACTCTGTACTCATGAATGGATACACACAAATTACCTAAGGCTTCAGGAAAATCATAAAAATCTGTAATTGTAGGTACTGCACTCTATTAAAATGCATATGAATTTTGTTTAGTACAGAGTGAATTTTCTTATGCACATAAGCCACCTATTAACCCCTTTTCTTTTAATCAACCTGTGCTTCTCCAACTTTAGGAATATCTTTGTTAACACATTATGTCTGATTGTTGGTAAATATTCTCTTTATTCCCATTCATAATATTTTCTTACATATTATAATTATGAAGCTATGCAGAAAGACTGTTATGAGGCCTACATTAACTGCATTAACACAATTCATGTAGTTCAAGGAACAAATTAAAAATTGTCATACCAAAAAATCTCATCTATGCCAGTTTACCCAACTCAGAATTCACGATTCCATTTTCTAAATTGCTAATATTTATGTATATTTGAATTTAGTAGTCAATCAGCTGTAGAAGGCCTTTGATTATTTAGGTATTCTGTATAATTTTGATGCCCCTCTTCAGATCCATGGTGATAGCTTTGTAATCATGTTCCACATAGCTTATGCAATTATTTCTTGTGTCTTTATATTTTAAAATTCTAACAGTTTAGCAGAAGTCCATCCCATCCTCTGAGTGCATCTGCAGCTACTGAAACCACAGTCTCATCAATGTAATAAAATCGAATACGCTTATCATCTTTCCAGAAAAATTTTGCATATTCAATGCCTGAAGACAAACTGAGCTTCTAAATAAAAAAGGAAAAATACTCCTTCATCACAGGCTGCTCAGAGGAAAATGCAGTATTTCTAGGAGCTAATGCATCCCTGAAGCGCCCAGTGAACCAAACTCCTAATAGGGTGAGGCTTCCTGTAGAATGCACTGGCAGAAGCCATCCTTTTTAAAAATGAAGCTGCAGTGAGTCTCTGGGGGTCCACAAAAAACAACGGAAAGTTACAGTGTGAATTTTGGAATGTGTCCAAAATCCTTTAAGACTTCAAGGATCTCCCCCAAAAACTCAATAAATTCCAGTTGAAAACTCAAAAGCCACCCTTAAGAACTCTTATATTCCCAGGAAGATGAATTTTATGCATTTTCTGGCATAACTTTTTGCATTATGGCAAGTCTATTGCAAACTCGGCTTGACTTGCAACAAGGAGCCCTAAACTGACGCAGTTATGTAGTGCTGTCTGAAAACCGTAATAATTAACATTATAATAAACCGTGTTATGTTTTATATCCAGTTGATATAATGATGTTCTCTCGTTACTGAATTCTGTTGTGCTTTACAGTGGGTTTTTTTTTAATGTAGACAACATTTAGGCAAAAGTTACATTGCCATAAAATGGTAAAACTTGGACATTTTAGAATGGGTTTGCTCACGTAGAGTTTTGGAATACACAAAAAATATACTAACAAATTTTCAGTGGTAAATCATTTACAAGTGGGGTTCTTCATGCTTTTTCTTACATTTTATCTACTGGGGCAATAATGTTTGAGATTGTCTTCAGATTCACTGTGTTTTGTGAAGCTTTTGCAGAATTATTTTTTTAAACTGCTACTCAAATTGCTCCAAAGTCTTTCTTTGAAGTCACCTCAACATCGCAGTTAAGTATAATGGCCCTACCTATAGGTGCAGCCTGACTGTATGGGAGATTGCCGGCTGACCCACCAGTGTAACAAAAGGACTTTTATTACTGCCTTTTATTCAGAGCCACGAGGTTACCCAGTAGTGCTACTACTGATGCTACCACAAATTAAAGATATCTTAATTTTATATTCTATTTCAGGTATAGTAGATCTGGTAGTCTTGTTTAGGAGTGGTAATGTAGTGATTAGGGGGATTTAATTTTTATTGATTCTACATCATCTGGATGTCAGTAGTTATCTGTGACCGATATTGCCATCATGACCATCACACAGTGTAGGAGACAGCTTTTGTAACTTTAGTGATAAAGATCTCTTCAATTTTAAGAACAGACAGTAAGAAGCAATAGAAATATGTCTGTGGCTTCATTTTTTTATTGGTCTCTGTGAGATCTGTGTTTATTTGGTTTATTTTTAGACATTCATTCTAAAATTTCTAAAATAGGTGTCTACATTAAATAAGTGGCCCAGTTTTCAAGTTTGTTGCCTGCAGCTCTTACATGTGTCCAGCATGTTTTCAAAAAATGTGTTTCTCAAACAAATAATACGCCCATGCTCAGTTTTATTATTGCAGTTGAATCTACCATGGCACTACAGTTTTTTTAACTCTTCTTCTTAGTGAGAGTAAACTCACTATATATATATAATAGTTATGTTAGCTATATACTGTTGATGTAAGTAGAAGTAGAAAGTTTAAAAATTCTTTTAATCAGGAAATTCTTGAGTTCTCAAAAGGAATTTTAGAAACTTCTTTTAAAACAGAGAAATAAAACATTTTTAACTGCATTATGTAATTCTGTCATAAAGCTTTCAAATACTCTCTCAAGAACAGGTAAATTTTTGTGTGTCCACAGTGTCTGAAAACTATCCTGTCCTCTCGGTTATAAACTCTAGGAAAAATTTTTTACTTTTAAGTCTGCATTTTTGCTCTTGACTAATGCCCTATTTGTCCTTGTATTCATGCTGGCTATTTGCTCACATTACTCTAGATGTCTCTGCTTTTTTTAAAGACAAGAGGCACAGCATCTTCTTTTTGCCAGGCTAAGAAAGCTAGACTCTTTTACTCTGCACTTGTGAAACAAATTATTCATTCTAATGATGCTGTTAACCATCCCTTACACTCATTCTATTCTGGACTGATTTTTCCTCAGCCTAGTTGATCAAAGTCATGTACTATCTTTCTAATTAGGCCTTGAAAATCAGAATATTTCTGTGGAACTGAGTCATCTTGTATGTTCTGGACTGTATTTGTCTTCTTTAATGGTTAAATCATAGTGGCTCTGAGTCATCCTGTGATCAACCAGGGCTTTCACGTCCTTTTTCTTGTCTGTTGCTTTCCAGAGTGGTGTGTTTTACCAGCTTATAATAGACAATCTTATAAAGATGTAAAACATGATTTTGAACGTTGTCTTAGATGAAATTCCTCTTTGTTTCAAGGTCAGAAAATAAAAATTGGAAGTCTTTAAGCTGATTTTCGTGGTAACTTTGCATATATTCACTCCAGCTTGTCTTCCCCTTTGAAAGTAAATAATTGTGTTATCAGTTGTAGCTTGCTCCTTTTTCACCTGGAACTAATTGTTACTAATCCATGATGTCTCAGAAGAAATTAGGGGTGAATTGTATTGCCTTGTCTAGAAAAATAGTTTTCGAGGAGAACTATCATTTGGGTCTGGCATTATTTACCTTTGGTAAACCTACACTGTCTCCCTTTGTGTTCTTTTTCTTCAATCTCTTTTTTTTTTTTTTGGTCTCTTTTTCCCTTACAATTGCAGAGTAACAGGTCAGTCGTTGCATATAGATTTGTGCATATTTTCATTTTCTTAGAACAAAATTATTACATTTTCTTACCACATTTCCATGAATGCATAAATAATGAAGTCCTAAATGCTGACCTATGGTTTGGAGGACTAACACGTGAATGCAGAAGCAACTCTGGGTGGTCCATGTAAAAGTGCCTGAAGGACACCATATTTTTCGTGCCATTTACTGGTCAGCTCTTTTGAATTCTTTAAAAGCAGCCTGTCTTTAGACACAGGAGGAGAGCAATATGGCAGCAGCAGCTGTGAGTGATGTTGAAAACTGTGCAATAAAGTTGTTCGTTTATGCATAAGTCTGTACCATTATTTACATGTCAAACTTGTTCTCTCATTCATCCTTACTGCAGGTCATTTTACAGAGCAGTCATCTTTGCTTTATGACCAATTTTGTAGACATCCATCCCCCTAAAAAAAGAAAGAAATTGCAATTGTCCTTTGATTTTATGTGCCAATTCTGTCTAAGATTTGTATGACAATATTCAGCTCTTAATGAATTTACTTTGACATTTGTGGTAATTTTTATATTCTTCTTCTCATTATTGATTGTAACAATGTCTCCATGTAAGCATCAACACTTTTATTGACGTTGAATAGAAAATATGTTACCTGATTCTTTCTGCAGGGCAGCTCTGCTTCTTTCCTTGTCTTTTCAATGTAGATCTGAAGAGCTTAAGTGCTATTGAAACTTAAAATACTATTTTGTTTCACTGGTCAGTGGGGTTTTCTCCCTTTTCATAGTCTTTCTGATTTTACTCATTGTCCGTTCTGGTCTGCTTATCCATTCTTGACCTTATAAGTGCCATTAACTTTTATCAGTGAATTTCCTGAGTTTTCCAGGTTTTCAAATACGAAATATAAAATCCTAATGTGGAGGTTACTTTTATTCTTTACCTTTATTAGGAAAGGGTTACTGAAGGTCAGGTTTTCCAGATAATTTTATATTACAGCTTTTCTAAAATTTCAGTGCTGCTTGCTAAATCTAACATTTCTATAGCATGACTCTAGAAACTTATTAATTAGTGGGAACTTTAAACATTGTTTTAAAACTTTTTATATTATCTACCTGTATTTCTTTTTGATGCCACATTTTCACTGGGCATTAAACCAGCTTTTGTGCCTGTCTAGAGCAAAGGTATCTTGGCCTCTGTACTTAGTTTTCCAGATATTGAGATGGATGTGGACTGCGGTATTACTGTATAATGACTTTATCACATAATAATCACAACATGCTTAGCAATTTCATCTCGATAGCAAGGTGATTTTATGTTGCATTTTTTGAGGTACTTCTTCATTTCTCCCTGGGAATCTATATAAATTCTGCTTTTTCACTTGCTAGTCATCTCTGAGTCTTTCCAGACTTGTGTTTAAACAGCATTCTAAAAAGGATGGTTAAACTGTGACAAATTAGGAGCAAGATTAAGCAGATAAGTTAACGTGGCTGGGGAACTACTACTTTCCTTGCTTGGTATCATCCCATTAAAAAAAAAAAAAACAAACCTGATCTCTTTTAGCAGCTGACAAATTGTTTGTCTTGTATAGGCATATTCAAACTGGCATTGTTTCCATTCTTTTTACAGAACCTTTATTTGGTATTTTCCCGGATAGTCTAAATTTTTTGACCTTTTTGTTGATGCTTTTCATACCAGAAAAACAGATCAGAATTCATGTGCAGATTACCTAAAGCCTCACAGTGCTGGGCCAAATGCCTGTCCTTGTCTCATGTATCTTGTGCTAAGATAATTCCAAAGAAGTGTTGGTCAAATACCTACCAGCAGAGACAGCTGAAAAAACCATTTTTGTTATGTTAACCACTAAACCTTCAACGTAAACCCCAAACTGAAATCTTCAGTTGCTTCTAAGGATCTGCTGTCTTATTTGAGGGACTAAATAAAATCTATTGTATATGCATAAATAATTATTTGCTTGATTTTATTATGACAACCACACTGTTAACTCAGCCCATATTTAGTAATATAGGCTATTAGCCGTAGAGCTTAGTTTTTACTTTTTGTTTACTGCTACAGTAACTTTATATAATTTGTGCCTATGTTGGCAACACCCTTTTATCTTTAATAGTCTAATATATGGTGTCTTGCGTCTGAATCTATACAACACCTTGCCAGATTCTTTAAAATCTGGAAACAGTTGAGGTGCTTTTCCAGTTCTCTGCCAGGTGTTCAGGTGAATTCATTTACTTCTTTTTTTTCCCCTTCAGATTTCCTCTGACCTGTTGTTTAGGTGCTGGTTTTGAAGTTAAGGAAATTGCTGACTGGAAAAATATACCTTATGACTGCTCTGAGGACTCAAAATTGGATGGTTTCCTATGAAATATATTTCATATAAAACAGAAATACTGTGCCTGAACTCAGTATCAATCTAGTATCAAAGCATACACAAGGAAGAGCTACTGAAAATAATTTGATTTATGTCATTTCACAGTGGTTATGAAGTATGTTTCTTGATAATAATTTTTTGATGAGTATGGTCTCTGAATATTGTGCTAAATTTTAGACAAGTAGAATATAGTAATGGGAAAGCAATGATGCAAATGGGAGCAGGTCTTTTAAAGGAATTATGAAAGTAGAAAGGCCAACATATCACAAAGGCACCTAAGGCAAGAGGCTGTCTTTCCTAAACACTTAAAAACTACTTGTAAATGCTAGCATTGATTATAAGGAATGGACTGCTACCAGAATAAAATTGCCTGTGGAAAAACTTCACTTTAAATCTTTTGTTTTTCCCTTAAAACATTTTTAGTAAGGGCCACACATGCATGAGTTGCAAGAATGCCAAGAGTCTGTAGCTCTCAATATCCTGAGGACCATTTCCTCTTTAGGATGAGATTTTCCATTAAAATTTAAAACTTTTAGGATACAGTTGGATTTATTTGTGCTGTTTTGGTGCCTCAGATATTTTGAAAAATTCCACATACAAAACCAGATCTAAAATGGACCAAAAAAAATGAAACTTCAAAAGTGCTTATAAAACTATACTATTCAAATTATGATTCAGAGTTTAAAACGGCCTTTCACTTAGCTTTTTGGAAAGCTGATCAGCTTCCAAGAAGTCTTAGAAGCCAGGAGTCCTAGGAGCCCTCCCAGAAAATCCTCAGAGCTGGTTTAGAGCTGATAAGCCCTTTTTCCATGGCTGCAGGTCATACAGCAGATTTTCAAATATCTGGGCGGATGACATAGAAGATATCTGAGGGGGTTTGAAATTTGCAGCATTGCTATCATATTTATTTGCAAATGGGTGGATGTCTGTGGATAGCTCTCAGTTTAGAACACTGGCATTTTTCAGCAGGAGAATATTCCTTAGAAGAATCTGCACTGTGTTCAGGATTTCTAATCAATGCCAGTACAATCCAGTTAATAGGACTAAAAGTGAAATGGAGTCATGACAGGATTATTGACATTTTGTTTTGAAAACACTCACAGAATGTCTAAATCCTGACTAGTGAATTGCTGACACAAACTCTAAGCTTTTCCAGGAAAAATATGAGATGGCAGTGCTGGCCTATGTCATTGTAAAGCTGCAGCTCCTATGATGATTCTGTCTCTATTGCTCTTTCTCCCCTCTCAGAGATGCAGCAGCTTTCTGAGATGCTGCCACTAGCATGCTCAGAAATGTAGTTCTTATGTGATGTGACGATAATGATATGTTGCCCAAATAAAAAAATTTAAAATGAGATGAGTTATGTGGATTTTGAAGCACCTGAAGCACAGTCATTGACTCAAAATTTGATGTTGCCGTCATTGGTTTTAATAATACCTGTTCTCAAATTGTGTTTCGTCTCTAAACTCTGAAGCGTCTTACATAGCAATATAAATAGCATCATTTTTATTTCACCTAGTGAGAGGGAAACCGAGGCAAGAGTGGGGAACTGATATATTCTTCACCACACATAAGATTAACAATCCAAGACTGAACCTCCAGTCAGACTCCATCCATCCACAATAACAGGGATTGCCTGAATGCTCAGGTCATCTCTCTCCTGTGAATAATGAGTAATACTATTGAAAATTCTCACACATCTTAGAGGAAAAAAATGTTCACAAATATTTATTCATATTTTTAAACAGCATTGTGAATATGTGGGCCCTCTCACAGTGTGTATTAATATCCTAGCACAGGATCTTCTTGGCAGGCATGTTGCTGTAGCAGACAGTTGGATGCTTAATTTTGAGAAATTTCGGCGTGAAGTATATATTTGATGTGCAATGTGTAGTTTGACTTTACATGTACATTTTTCCAGTCAAAGAATAGCCCTGTCCCTTTGCCCTTCACCCCACCAGACTGCCTGCACTCAAAAGAAATTGAAATAACAGGTATACACAGGGAAGTATTCACAATAAAATTGCATTCCAGGAAGTGAATGTAGGCACTGTTTAGCAAAGTTTATTAAATAGTTTATGTTATGGGTATTCATATTCCTGGTACGTTTTAAAGAGACAACTAGGGAAAAACACTCTCCTGAAGTCTAATCAGGAAAATGTTTTCTGTAAATGTGTCTTTTTGTCAGGTAAATAATTTGATGTTGCTGCATGTTTGAGATTTGCTCAGTCAGCCCGAGCAGTGCAAGCAGTCCACACTAATTCCATTTGTAGGCTGTGCGCAGCTTTTCTGCACTGTATTTGACTTTGCCCCTGTGATGCAAAGCTGTAATCTGTGGGGAACATATGGGGCACCATGATAAGGTTCCTTCCTTTCATGCTGTGTAGTGAAGGGTCTTTTTGTGGGCAGAGATAGGGCAGTGGTGAGGAGGTGAGGGGTGGATACCACCTTGGTCTTTCCCCAGCTGTGTGACCTGCCATCGGACCTGCACGTCAGCTACTCGTGCTTCAGGTACGTGCAGCCTCTTCTCTGCACCTCCTCTGTCCCACAGACCAGCTCTGTCTACACCATTACTTTTTTCTACTAGTATCAGTAAGTCCCAATGGAGAAGAAATTAGAGAATCACAATAAATTAGATGATGCCCCCTCTTAGCAAAAGTGCTATAAACATCTCTGGTTTGTGTAGGACTACTTTTGTCAAGTCATAGCATATTGTTGCTTAACCCAGTGCCTTTAGCTATTGGTTTCATTATCATAAGCTTATTCATATGCTCCTAGCTTTCTCTTTTTGTGTATAATGACCAATTAGTGTAATTTAAAATGTCATCATCATAATAATAAAAAACCAGTATAAATATAAAGTTAATCACGCTGTAACTTCTCTTACACTTCTCTACATCTCCAGGTAAATCTTCAACACTGACCTGGTGTTTGAAAAATGACACTTCTAAAAAATGCTGTGCATAGTTATTGATAATACTTTTATGGCCAAATAGTGTCATCAGAGGTTCAGCATATGCAGATACTTTAGGAAGTCATAGAGTAAAATATGTCTTTTTCAGAAGCATGAGATAAAGCCAATTATAACAGCTTTAGTGAATTAGGCAGTGGAAACAATCTAAGGATGAGTGCTTGATGTTTAGCTCAGTTAATTCCAATTAAAGCCTTCACAGTAATTTAAAAAATCTAAAGTAGAAATGTTTTCTTGACACTAGTTGTTTGTGGGGTTTTTTCTGAGTGTTTTTAGTAGGCAACATCACCTAGATCGAATACTTACATAGAAAATGATTTTTTGGCATTTTTACTGTTAAAATTGAAAAACCTTCCCAAAAGATACATGTGTGTATATATATATATATATGTATATACAAGAAAATTGTACAGAAGTCTTTATCTCTTTATTTAAGCATCCAAATGACATCACAGGCTACTCATGCTTTTCTCCCACGTTTGTCGTGTGGTCAGTAGATGCTTCTCATATTCATTTTAGTTTACTGATCTCTGTTGTACCTTTTATCTCTCACGTGTATTTCTCCCAGCACATGCATGTATATTAATGTCATGTTTGTTTATATGATTGTGAAGATTATTGTTTTACTTTGGAAAGAGGTAGTGCACATGTGCTATGAGTAAACTGTGATAATCTATGTAAATTATGTGCACAGAGCCGTACTCTGCCCTTGGGGGAAATGCAAATTAGAACATTTTGTAGTTTGTTTGTTTTTAAATACATACACTTTTCACTTCAAGGCTTAGGACAGACTCCCTGTTTATTTTCCCATTGCTCATCGTTTCTTATTCTTTGTAAATATCTTAGTCTGTAATGATTAGTTTGCTACTTTGTCAGGAAAAAAAATGCTTGATGAGTAAAGTCCTCAGAACACAATGTTTGGTGGATTTTATAGCTCTGCTGTAAGGGAATTATCTGCTTGTAGAAGGGTGTATAACACACTCACGACTCAAAGCCATTATAGGGATTTGACAGTCTTCATTCATTTTCTTCCAGTGCCGTCTTGTTTTCTTCTTTTATATTAGTGTTTGTAATATTTTTTAATCCTGCATTACTAAAACACAGTTAACTTATTTTCCTTATATGAAGCAAGAAAAACAGATTCATAAAATGTGTCATTTACTGCACTTGCAGTTCTCTGCAGATGTAATATTTTTTAATAATAAAATTATTTTTATACTTTTTAAGTACCCTTTCGGAGAAATGTTTTAATGTAAGTTGTCTGATTCTATTTTAAGTGAAGGAGAAAACCTGGTAGAGGTTGTCTCTTTAAATCAGATCTGCAGTGTTGATGGACCCTCTAGCAGGCACGGTAAGAACCATTCTCACCTCTGCAGCAGGGAGCTTGACCATATAGACTCTCACATTCAATCAAAACCTTTTCCCTTTTAATATGCACTGTACCAATCCTATTCCCATGGTTACAGCCCGTGCTTCTTTGGTTGCTTCCAGTCTGTTGGAAAAGAAAGGCAGCATACATTTCTTGTACAGGAGTTTAAAACATCATGAAAGCAACCCTGTTGTGATTTGCATTTTAAATGTTTCTTTTTTTTTCTCATTGTACAGAATGCTGTAGCAGTAGCTTCAGTTCATTTGCCACAGTCTGTCTTCTCTCAGTCTTCAGCCTGGCAATCTGTTGATAACTCCACTTGCAAGCTGCAGTTTATTGTCTTTCGGAATGGAAAACTCTTTCCTAGCACAGGAAACTCATCAAATCTGGCAGATGATGGAAAACGTAGGACGGTTGCCACACCAGCTGTTTTTGCTAAAATAGGTGAGGAGCTGTTATGCATTATTTTCTTTAATCTAAAAGCTACGATGTACTTGATTATGTAGAGAATAGAGGGGTAGCGTATACAGTGGGCTGAGAGGCTGGAAACAGTCTGTGTCTTTGGTACAATGTTTGCAATTGTTCCTGTCTGCACGATTTTATTCAGATTGTCCTGCAAATAAAGAAATGCATTTGCGCTGTGATTAAAATGCATTTTCTGGACTGCTGTTTGTTGACAGTGCTGTTAGAGATGCTTGCTGCTTAAAGCAGGATGCTATCGGAAGGAGCTTTGTTTTACTCTTTACAATGAAATTTGCAGTGTTAATATCCTGGGCTCTGCTAAAAATAAGGCTTTTGGAGTGGGAGTAGTGCC
This sequence comes from Pseudotriccus pelzelni, assembly GCA_035584735.1. Taxonomy (NCBI): domain Eukaryota; kingdom Metazoa; phylum Chordata; class Aves; order Passeriformes; family Tyrannidae; genus Pseudotriccus; species Pseudotriccus pelzelni. The sequence continues at coordinate 21,344,717 of JAWMRA010000162.1, read as the reverse complement.
CTGTTGCATTTATCAATACTCAGCAGTATACTTTCTGATACGAGGAATGTAAAACAGGTGTCGTTAAAGACTTTTGTCTAAATACGATATACTGCATGTGCTACTGAGTAATTATTTTGATTAATTATTCACCCATGCAATTTCACTGATTTTATTTGAACCTGAGTAGTGCTATCATTTCTATTAACATTTTTAACTGTTTAAATGTGACTTTGAAAGTGCAGAATTGTCTCAGCTATTAATCATACCATGAAACTGAGCCATTTCTGTGGCTACATGGGCAATAATGTAACACTGGTAATAACTGAAGAATCGGGAACGATAAAAAAGATCTGCTTTGTGAGGGATGATTAGATCATTTGGATACATTATGGGACTGAAATGTTCAGATTTATTTATACTATCGCAAACTTTTCTGATGTGAGCACTACCTTTGATTTTGACCATGAAGATTATATGTCTATGGCTTTTTTCCCCGTAGTTTAGTGTATCTGATCTCTTTACACAACATTCATCACTGAAGGGTTTTCCAGGCCATCTCTCTGATTCAGTTTATTGCTTTTGCAGATGGGTGCAGTTTTGGAAACCTCACCAGCCCTCTCACTATAGGATTGAGGCACTTTGCACGGGGTATAGACCCCATTGCAGCCTTCTGGGATTTTGACCTTCTAGATGGACATGGAGGCTGGTGGGGAGAAGGGTGCCACATAATTAGCTCTGCAGGCAATATCACCACCATTCAGAGTACGCACTTCAGTAACTTTGCAGTGCTAATGGTAAGTATATGACTTAGCAAATATACCTATATGTTTCTCTCTTTTTGTTTTGCCATACATGTTATGTTCTTTCTATGTTTCATTCTTACTTGTCAGTAGCTAACCTTCTGGGGTTTTATAATGGTTAGTATAAGACAGTCTAAAACAAAGTAAGTCATTTGACTGCTGGTAAGGGAATGCCTCGGTGGTCAGTTTTAATATCCTGAGACAGGCCTAATCAGAAATGACATTAGATTCAGTCTTAAAAATAAAAGTTCCATCAAGGAACAATTAGTACGTAATGGTTATGAATTATAGGACAGGGTTTAAAAATGTATACTCCTGTGTGCTTTTACATCAGCACATCTCAGAGGCTGGTCTGCTTTTGTTCCTGCCCTGCACTGTGTTGATCATACTAATTAGTTGCAGGCATACCGCAATGTTGAATCATTTAATAAATGGAGAGGAATAACATCTTCGGCTCTTTTAAGTAAGAACAGTGCTGTCCTTGTTGATTCTGTAGGAGTTTTGGTTTGTACACCAATTCTGATAGCCTACTTATGAAATTGCTGTATGTGAGGAAAAATACTCCTGTGCAGTGCTAACACATCAGCCTGCTTTCCTCTGTTCTCAGTCACACTTACAGTTTCCATTGCAGTTATTTAACTAACCTGCTTAGCAGAAAGTTACCTTCATGAAAGCAAAAATACTGTGCATGCAATAATAACCTGTTATTATTCAGGAAATAAAGGAAAGCAAACAAAAAATTGAAAGGTTTCTAGCAAAATATAGATGAGAAAATGTTTGTACCATTAAAAGTATTTATTATGAAGCAGTTGTAAAAAGATTAGACCGATGTGTACTATTAATACTAGATTGATCCTGAATGCTGATGCATGATTGCACTGTAGATGCTGCTTGTGTACATTACAGAAATGTTTATAGTTGAGTAAATAATGTATTGTGTGTATGTGTAAGGGACAGCAAACACAGGCGACAGGAATTGTGAGGACGTGTGCAGAGAATACCAATCTGCTGCTGTCAGATGGAGCCCAGATGGCAGCCAATCATAGCACAAAGCTGTGGCACCCATGAGTTAAATGCAGATATTATCGTCCACTTTGTAAGAACTGATTTCCCTGAGACTTACTTGGACGTTTTTTCACACGCTCCAGAAGTGTTCAGAATTTAAGAGCTGTTCCTCTGATTTGATGACATCAAATATACCTCATTTTCTACAGGTTCTGTGAGTTCCCTTTTTTCCTCATCCACTTGTTTCCCAGAATTTGAAACATAATTTTGTTTTGAGGATGGTTTTCTAAATTCATTAAAGAAAGCACCTGTTGACTTTGCAGGTGCCACACCCAAAATGGCTTCCTCCTCCTTCAACTGCTTGAGTTCAGATTGTTCTTAAACTTTGAGTAGCTACTAAACGTTAAACTATTGTCTGCGAACATCTAAGTCTATACTTCCTTCTGGTTTGAAAAATTGAATACTGACACAAGGGCTACAAGTAATTTTTAGTTTGTAAAGCTCATTTATCTCTGATAAGATATAGGAGATGGGTTTTTCTACAACCATAAAGGCAACTGGGGCACTTTTTACTGCAGCTTTTGTATCTGGTATGTAATTCAGGTTTAGGTCTTGTGTTTGTTTTGGTATAATAATTCAACTTTGCTTTCTCTCTGTGTGTGCATCTTCCATTTTTACTTGTGCAAGACAAGAAAGTAGAATCTTAGACTCGCCCTTGCTTTGCAATTGCTATGGCAGCAAACAATGTGATATGTTTCCTAGCTCATGTTTCACAGTCACTTTTAAGAAAAAACGATGACTTAGGTCATTTTAAAATATATATATAAAAGTGTGCACACACACAAATATATTTTCCAACAGTGGTCTTTCTGAACAGTTTTTGAAAAAGTTTTGTATCTTCATTATGTGCAACCGTTTTCATTCAAGTGTTATTTCTTAATCACTCTTTTGTGGCTTAAAGTCAAGGATTGTTTTATTTGACAGATACTAGGCTTTTCTGGGTAGTACAATTCTCATACCAGAAATTAAAAATATTTCATTGTGCATAGCTGTTAACTTATAATATGAACAGTACAAATTTCCTATGTGTATCTTCTTAATTCATACCTAAGTGCCTAATATATTTTTAAAATACTAACAAACTGTTAACAAATTCAAAATAGCTGGCATCTGGTATGTAGCCAATGAAATTAGCTACAATGTCATGATAAATGTTATTAATATATAATTCTCCAATCTATTAAACAATAAAAATTCATAATTGATTATTATGGTTTGGGGTAATAGAGGGAAACTGAAGTAGTGTCTGTTAACTGAAAAGCAGCAGTAAGGCTTTTCATTACCATCAGAATATCCTGCAGTGGAGTAAGGCAAAACAGAAGCCTCAGTTAATCCAAGTGCCCATTTTACAGATAATACAGCACATATTCTGATTTGTCATTTTTTAAATGACAAAACTGCCAGTTTTCCTAAACTGCTTTTATAAAAGTTGTTTATGCCTGTGTACCGTAAAGGGGTTAAAATTAAGGTTTTGTAGAGTCCTTTTTTAGAAAGGCAGCAATCAAGGATTTATCAACTACGATTGATAATTAATAAGCATGAGCATACTTCAAGTGAGAGGATTCATGTAGAGCCATTTGATTTCTCTCTGTGACAGTTGTTCAAGTGATGTCAGTGAGAGAAAGAGTATAGTTTGGAGGTTGGGTTGTAAAGGAGGTACAGGCTTCTTCCATCACGTGGCCTGAGACTTTCACTTTGCTCTGGGTTGGGCTTGCAAGGAAAAGTAAAATGATAGTCAGACATAATACAGCATTATCTTTTTCTGAGCAGCTCTCAAATAGTATGTCCTAGGGGTGAGAGTAAACGACTGTGAACTAACTTTCAAATTATATTCCTGCCTTTCTCTTCATATATGGTGTGTTTAGACCAGTCCCCTATTTTATCTTTTCTTCCTTCACCTATAGGAGGAAGAGGGAAGGTTACACTCTGGTTTCTTTTGGAGATGGCCAAAGCCCTTTAGGGTCCTGAACTCTGCAATATGACTTTCTATTTTAGAGTAAAATTATGAACTTATATACTTTGAAGCTTTGGTATATCTAATGAAAAGAATTTGTTTTATAAAAACTATGTATTTTTGTTCTTGTGTGAACAGAGCTGTATATCGATATTTTAATTTTTCAGGACAATGTGTGTCTATGTTATGACCAATCTAGAGACCCGCATATCTGAGTAAAAACTCTTCAGGGGATAATAGAAGTGTCCAACAGCAACACTGAATTTCAAAATTTGTGAAATATGTGCTGAGATACGTTGCCCTCTGTTCTTCCTTTGACTTTTCTTAGAACAGAATGGAAATTCGATAGGGATGGATATTAGTGTAATTGTATACAGCATTTCCATTTCCCTCTTAGACTGCTTTGTCAATAGTAACTTCCTCAAATCTGCCAAATAAACACAAGTAAAATTCTTAACTCTAAGTATGATACTTTCCAATTCACATAAAATGGATTAATAAATATTGTTAGCACTTTTAATTGTAATCTTAAAAATAGGTTAAAATAACATAAAATCCTAAACAGCTCCTTTCCTGTTTTGTCACAATATGTACCGTTATTCCAGCCAACATAGGTGTGGGTTTTGTTGGATTTTTGGTGTCGGTTTGTGAGTGTAAGAAGTAATTATTTGCAAAAGTAGCATGGATTCAGTGGATGCTTTTATGAGATAATTAAGCCTGAGAAGACTGAGCTGGCAGAGTGTATTTGAAACTGTTCTGGAGGCAAAACTTGGAAAACTGTGTGAATGAAAAATTCAAGAGAGGCAAGATATTAGAATGGATCAGGGTAAGAGTTACGGGATTTTTCTCCTGTTGTTTTGCAAGCATTCCCTGAATCTTTTAAGCCTAGGTAGGATCACAGTACCACAAAAGCTACTTTTTCAATATTTTCAGTGTGACTGGAGACAATTGCAGTATTCCTTAAGCCTATTCATGAAATTCAGTTCAGAAAACAGTCTTCTAAACTTCCATATTTCAGGTCTTCTCTAAGTTAATCAGCCTGTCTAAGCCTTTTGAGAAATTAATTCATGAGTCGGGGAAGTATTACAGAGATGTCATTTAGAAGGTTGACATAATTACAGTATTTGACATTTTCCCCATAAAGAACACAGGGTTTTCTCATAACAGGCTGTGGAAACATGGTTCTGTACTTTGAAAAATCAGCCTGCTTATAATGAGAGGTATAAGAATGAGCCTTTCAATGTTTTTATTTTTGTGTGTTGTGTGTTTAAACAGCTACAGAATAGACCTTAGCAGAATTTAAGCACCAAAGACTATGAAAATGATCCGGAAAGTTTATTTGGTACATGCAAAATTAACATTTGGAGTCATGGGAACTGAAAAATTTATTGGAATTAGATTCCTGTGCAGTGTGAAAAGCTAGATTTTTAAGCTGTGCTGTCGTTCAGTGGTCTGGCAAGTAGGCACATACTCCTCACCTAAGTCCTCAGCTGGCACATACTGCTCATGTAATGCTCATTCTCATAAGAGAATGCTTAGTCCGTATGGACAGTGTTGAGTCCAGCTTCCCAGAAAAGGCTGCTTTTTTAAAGAATGTTTCTGAATGTATCAAACTTTTGCACAAATCCTTGGACTTACTCTTATGAGCAAGATCTGGCTTTTGTTTCATTCTCATCTACATTTTATTAAATTGCACTTAATAATATGTGTTATTTGCTCTGTAAAATGCGTGAACTGTTTTGGTACTGGGGTCAAAAATCCAGGCTTGTGTCCTTGAAAATACAATGATTTCATCACAAATCAAGCCTCTGGTTCCAGCTCTTTCTTTCTGATTGTTTTTCCATTCTATTGGCCTAATGGATCTTGCATTCTTCATGGTGCAGCTTCAGCCAGAGGTAAAGGGATTCAGACTATAAAGCTCAGTAAAATGTGCCAACTGTTGGGAGATAGAAGTAAATTGAAGACCTGGAATCTGGGTCTTGATGCATCTTGTCTTGGTGGCTTCTACTGAGCTCCTTCCAATTCATCAATGCCTTTCTTGTGCTGAAGTGCCCCGAACTGGACACAACAGTTGAGATTTGGGCTCACAGGTGGTGAATAGAAGGGAATAATCACTTCCCTCAGTCTGCTGCATGCACTCTTGATAATATGGCCCAACATGGGGTTCATCTCATGTCCACAAGTGCTCACCTCTGCCTTGGCTTCATGGGGTTTTTTGGAGTAGTCAGAATCTAAATACAAATAGGAATTTCAATCTGACCAGAACTGATTGTTCAGATCAGTTGTGTTTCTAAGTCTCTATGGTGCTTGGATATTACTGCTAGAGTTTTAGGTGTCCTGCTCAAAACACAGAAACCAGTTAGACTATACTTTCTGGTAGCATACTGTTACAAGCAGTATATTAAAAATAAATGTTTAATTTGCCAATATAAATAGATGGATTACAACAATTTACATCACAAACTGGATTCCTTTTAGCAGTTGTGATTTGGTTGAAGGTACCAGATATATAGTATTGGTTTGCTGTATCTTTCCCTCAGCTTTCTCAGCATCTCCTATGAGGTGTCTCAGGGCTGCCTTTAGTATGTAATCTGTCTATACCTCTTTATACATGTTGAATTTTAACTGAACAGAGTAGATATCTCTGTTTCACACCTTCTTATAAGGGTGAATGAATGATAAATTCTCATGAGACAACATCTGTAGTTGTAGACACCAGTTTGTAATGGTCGAAGTCTTGTATGTATTCATTTTCCTGTAGATAATTCCTGCCATTTTTCAGTATCATCATCATCATCATATGAATCCCCTCTAGGAAATAAAATCAAACCCACCTTTTTAAAATGCAACATACAATTACGCTGCTTTGTGTATTGCATTTAAAAAATGCTTGTTTCCTGCATGTTGTCTTCCCCAGAAGATTACTTGAGGGAGGTTGACAGATCAATAAGGTTTAATTATCATCAAGGAGCAGATGAGATAAATTTATTATATATGTATAATGAAATCAGTTTTCAACGTACAAAACCCTTAGAAAGGATATTCCGCATTGGCGCTAATGCATTATCATATTCAAAAGTTTTACCATTTATTTACTGTAAAAGATTAGACTAGAAATAAATTTTTAATCATATTTTAAAATTGAATTAGCTTTAAGATGCTGATTGTCCTTCATTCTTCTGCAGGCAAAATGGTATTCCAGTAGGACAGATGGCATATGCTTTTATATTGATGTTCAAACATAGTGATAGGTTGAACCTTGCATTTAAACTGTTAAAAACTGGTTCATTAGTATGCTGAATGATGCTATTCAAGTGCTTTCATTTGTTGCTGCATAAATGTGTAGCTTCACTGGGTTTGCTTTTTCACAACTTTGCTTGTTTTTTTTCAGAAATATCTAATCTATTTAGTTCCTTAAATAACTGCAGTGTTACTACTATATAGCTACAGTAACAGTTTTCTGAATGTACAGAAATGAACTGTGTACCTAAAATTATGACAAAGTGTACTATTGGTATACTGGAATACAATTGTAAGAATATGAGCTAGAAGTAGATGTTTTATGATTTTCAGCAGAGTATTTCTATTTGAGTTGTCCAATTTTTGCATTATCACACCAATAATATGAGCCAAAATTGTACTGAATGTTTCTGGTAACTACTGGCCTACCTCAAGAAACTCATTCTGTGAAAGAATTAACGTGGAGATGATGCAAATAAAAACATAGGAGAAAAGATGATCAAAAAAAGGTTCTTGAGTGGACATTCAGTGACCGTTCTGAACCAGTAGACTTTTGAGATCTGCGAATTCAGTATATCCTGAAAAAAAGTAAAACCAAGAGAAAGCCTTAAGAGCATAGGTCTGTCACATTAAAAAGCTAATACATCAAGAGATACAGTTCTTTTCTTCTGCTATTCCATTTGTGGTTGAGGGAAGAGTAACAACACAGACATCTCTAGATGAGATGACATAAGCTGAGTACCTCTGTGAGGAAGGACTCCACTTTCCACTTTGAGTCTTGGTGAACTGGGCAGGACTGAGAGAGGACTTACATGACAGACAGGTGATAACAGAGCAGATTCAACTGGAGTACACATGCAAGCTGAGGCAGTACCTGGAGAGAAATGGGATGTGATAACATATAGGTGTCATTCTGTTAATAAATTATTTGTTCATTTTGATGATCCTTTATATATATGTTGTAAGCTGCTCTGTTTAGAACTGACGATCATATGCATCTGGAGAAACTGGTACAATCAATTTTAGGAACTTTAAAGCTAGTAATGAAGAAAAATAATAACGACTAAGGCATCTGTTACTTGTGAGGATCATTTTGGAAGGTAAATTGAATGGTTCCTTTCCCCCAGTTTAATAACTGCATACGCTCATGGACATTAGTTGCTTGTACATGGGCAAGTTCATATATATAAATAATGGTGCTAGAAATCAACTCTCTGAGTGCAAATGCAATTAAAAAGAGGTATTAGTATTACAGTCCCAGTCTCCTAAGGGGAGCTTTCACCTCTGGAAAATATTGTATTGAATCTTCTTCTAGGGGAACCTAAAATTGACAAATAAGAAAAAAAATCTTTTAAATGTATGCCAGTATTTTCAGTGTTAGAGTTTTCTGGATTGTCATAGTCAGTACTTTTTCAGATTTTACCTTTCTCTGCTGCTGGGATGTATATTTATTTTTGTGTGCAGAGTTAGTGCCACTGCACATGTGGACTGGCATGTAGATGACACTTTGTTTGCACTCAGGTGATAGGTTTTGTGTATAATTTTTAGTATTTGTTTGCAGAAATGTAGCACCACAAACAGGTGTGGCTTAATGTATTACAGTGAGCCCCTGATGTTTGCTTTAATTCAGGTAGTCTCAAGACATCCCATTTTATGTAATGTGCATCTTTTGCTTTCCATCCATCACACTTTCAGACTTAGCTCACCTGTTATTTCTTATTTGTGTGATCTGGTAATATAGAATGGAAATTTGATAACGTTAATTTTAGAAAGATACTGATAGGTTTTCGTTATGTTTTATCATTACTTGTGTTAGTTGGCACTAACATGTCCGAAAGAAATGCATGGATCTTTACTCTGCCGTTTATATAGCTGTACCAACGGTTTTTGAATTGCTATAGGGAGGAGAATATTTGCAACTAAGTGTGAAGGTCACTGGGTCAGAGGAGGTGTATCAGCTGGGAATTTACTTGAATACGGGGACAAGTCAGTTTATATTTTGGATGTATTCTCATGGCCTTTTTTTAGTTTGAGTGCTTCTTGTGCAGCCATGGATATGCCATTTAGAGACCTCTATGGTAATTTGATATTTTGTACTTAATATCCTAGTAAAATACACACATATAGTTCATGTTATCAGAAGGAACACACATTGCTAATGCCAGGAAAATGTAATATTCTGTGTATTTTTTCAGACCTTTTTTTTTTTAATTAGGATATGCCTGCTTGTACAAAAAGGTTAATTTCTATCTAGCAAAGTGTATGCAGATGAGGAAAGAGCAGACCAATGTTACTGTAAATTCATGAACTACATCTACATTAAAAGTTCATCTTTTTTTTTTTTCCTGCCCTTGAAAGGGAACAGCTAGAAATGACAGGACATATTGAAATGAAATCTCAGTTTCACACATGCCTAAAAATGTTAAATCATTTTGCTTTCTCTGTAGGATTTCAAGACAGTGCTGTCTTTCCCCCAGTACCCAGGGGAGTTTCTGCACCCTGTGGTTTATGCGTGTACTGCAGTTATGTTGTTGTGCCTGTTTGCTTCCATTATCACCTACATTGTCCATCACAGGTAAGAATTCCATTTTAAGCACTTGTGTTAAATGGTGAGTGATGTTCTGAGTACTTCAATTTTTTAACCCTAACTGTAAATATAAATAAAACTGTTTTGAATTACTATTGGATAGTAATGGCAGCAATGTCATTTACACCAGAGAAATCAAAACAAAAGTTATGTCAACCTTTCCTAAGCTGTTCCCAAGCTGTATCCTTCTGCACCCTTTTCCTGAGATTTCTAACTTGACAATTCAATATAAAACCATGAGCACTATAAAGTTGCTTTCTGGCAACTTCCAGTCGAGCAGACTTTGTCCAGCTACAGCGGCCATACTGGCTTCAAAGTCCATGTTTGGTTGGAAGACTGGTAACTGTCATTGGATAAAAGAAATTCTCTTTGTCCTTTAGATTTTGGTTTTAGAAAGCTTGTGTTTTCCTTTATGTGAAAAATTTATATAAATGCCATTTTAACTACATACTTCTGGTTAAAGACCATTAGCAATTTAAAAGAGTAGGAATGTATTGTAGTGTAGAAGTTGCTAAATATTAATTAAGTGAACTTAATGCAATGTCTTCTGATTCTTCAGCTTCCATGTAATACTTTAGAGATGTCTTGTTAAAGTTCTGCATATCTGAAGCTATGCAATAGGCCTTTTGCTTTTAGAACTCTACTTTAAATTCTTGATTTGGTGGAGGAAACTGTAAATCTGTAGACTTGTACAATTTTTACCATTAACTTGACCTGTTTACCATTTATTTCAATGCTGTGTAAGTCAGACTCTGTCCTATAGGTAGATTGCTACATAGATGTTCAAGAATCAGAGAATTTAATTCTATCAAATTAAATATTTTTTCCAAATAGTAATTTTCATAATAGATATGTTGGGGTTTTTAATTTTTTATTTTTTTTTTTTACCAGCACAATCCGAATAAGTAGAAAAGGATGGCATATGCTTCTCAATTTCTGCTTCCATACTGCTCTTACATTTGCTGTTTTTGCTGGTGGAATCAATCGCATTAAATATCCAATTATATGTCAAGCTGTAAGTATCTGTCTAAGTAATTCTTACTTATAGAACTGAAACTTGCAACTGAATTTTCGCCCTAATATTGACAGATCTCCTTCTTTTTGTATATTGTTCCTGGATCTTAAGCTTTTCAAAATAAATTACTGTAAATACATCTTTTAAAGGCCAACACTGGGAGTGTTCGGTATTTGGTTGTCACTTGACATTCTGTAAGAGAGTGATCAATGCATTAATGTCTCTGAAGCTCAGAGTTCCTTGGAGGTTTTTTGTTTTTTTTTTTAAAAAAAGCCCTGAAAATTTTATTTTCTCTGCTGTGTATGATAGTTGAAAACTATGAATTCACAATATTTCTGTCCTTGTGTTTTGGATTGGATCTGTGGGACTAGAGTTAATGCTTCACTATAATACATGTACCATTTGCCTAAGGGTGGCCCAGGCTTCACTGGGTGATCTCCAAAGATATACTTGGGCAGCTTAATGTTTATGGTATGGATATGTCTTTTAATTACAATTTGAGCTAGGGAAACAAAGCAGGCCAATATACTTGTGACATGTGGACCCCTGTTTGCACTGCTGTACTGTTTCACATCTCCTGCACTATTTTGGGGCGATAGTGTCATGAGGTGCACAGAGAAGGCTGGCTTTAGCTGCCCTGAATATAGAGGCTGGACTTGTCCAATGTGTAAAGAGAGTCATTCCAGTTATCTTCTGTAATGCTTGATGAGGGATTGTTGCAATTTGTTTGTCTTAAATATTTCTTTTCTTGGATTTTGTAGAAGTACTCCAAGTCTCATGAATGCTGTTGGTATTTGCTGTAGTAAAAGGCTTTATTTAGCCAACATTCTCCCGGACATTTTGCCTCTCACTAATCTGGTTCTTAGGAGTGGGTGTAAATAGCAAGTGTCACCACCTAACAGCAGAGTCACTGCAAAATTTGCGTAATTAGTGTAAGAGTTATCACTCTAGTTTTCAGTGAAATGCTTTGCAAGCCTTTTGTGTATACTTATATGACCATCAGTAAACATCACATGTAGAGCTGTAAGCACTGTAACATTAGAAGTGTGAAGTCTATTTATGTGTATCACATGCTATTCATTTAATAACACGGTTGTCCACTAGATTATTTTGAGATAAATATCTCACAGCACATAGGGTGTTGTGTCATAACTAATCTGTGAGTTCTAGCAAATTGAAATATCACTTACCATTGTCTTTATCTGCAGTTTGAAAGTGAGGGTAGCAGATTAGTTTGTAGGGCAGCCATGGCGGTGTAATTACGTGATCACAAATGGCCATCTGTTGCTACAGTCATCTGGTTATTTACTTTGCAGATTGCATGGTAACAATGTGGTATTAACAGCTATAATGAAAAATTGATTGAGATAAATGTGTTATTAATAGCCTGTTACAAGTAATACATAAACTGCAGGGATATCTTCATAAAATGCAATATCAGTGACATCTGTCTCTTGCTATGGTATAGGGCCAGATCCTGAGCTGCTGAGAAACATGCACACTTACAGAAACTGAACTGATCTGTTCCTATGTGTCTTCTAACCAGTTTCATAAAGTTAATTATTTATCTGACAACATGCTACATTAACAGACAATATCATTAGTAATTAAAATACAGGAAAGATATAGGTCACACAAGACACAGGCTGTCCTCTCTTTCCTAGTAGAAATTGTCTGTCTGATGTAGTTAGATAGGGCTAATGGAGGAAATAGTTCAAACAATCACAGAATTACAGAATATGCTGAGTTGGAAGGGATGCACAAAGATCATCTAAGAGAAGACTCTAGTAACTGGTAACAGAGGTTGAACAAATATTCGCTCCCAGAACATTGTACCCCAGCACAGATCCTTTCTTGCTTTCTGACAGCAAGTTTTTCAAAATTCTGTGAGTTCCAGTGCCTGTGTCCTTCTGTGCCCTGAGACAGTTGCTCTGTGAATTAATATTCAAGGTGCCAAAGCTAGGAGTAAGGGAGTCAAGAGTCAGGGAGAGATACTAATAGTCTCCTGAGAAGCTCATGTATTTGAGCATTCCCCAGAGCTTGCATACGTGTTTATGTGTGGACAGCACTCCTTCTCTCCTATGCATAAAATACAGCAATTCTTTAAATAATTCAGCCCAATGAAATGTATATTATATACCTGTTTTGGGCTTCTGTGTCCCTCAAGTCTAAGATTTGCCTCTTTCTCCCTTTTATTTTTTTTTTTTCCCCAGTTCTGGAAAATAACCTGATATTGGGGTTTAAAATATACTTGTGAAAATGTTACTGCTTCAAGCAGCACTAAAATACTAGTTATACTTCAGGTGTAACACTTTGAGTTTTGCCACACTACTACATTTTTCAATTTGCTAAAACTCAAAACACAGCTTTACCCTGCAGCAATGCAATTTCCACTTTTTGTTTCCTGAGTGCATAGTGCAAGATTGCAAGTGCAAGTATTTTTTGTCCTAATCACTGAAATGTTGTATCAAAGCCAGTGAACCACCACCTTTCTTACTGTAATTATCCCTAAAACTTTCACACAAATTTCACTGCTGCATCCTTACCCAAGTGAAATAGTATACTGAGTTAACTTTTATCCTTCAAAATTAACCAAAAAGGATGGTTCTAAAGTAGATTCATTTGGATTGCCTTCTGCCTTTAAATGAATAGTTCCAGGCTAGTTTTAAATATCAAAAATTAATGCTATGGAAATGGAACCATTTTCTCTGATAGCTGGAGGAACCTTCAAATCCCCTTGAAGGTGAAGTAATCACGCCAAAAAAATTGTCTTCTCAAAGGTGATCAGATACTTATTTTTATATGGAATCTAAAAATCTAAAATTCCCTTTTAAACCTACGTATCTATTTCATGAGATTTTGTATAGATGCTTCACTTGCATATGTGCTATACAGTCTATAATTTATAAGGAAAACTGATGTTAGTGTGCTGGTCTGAAAGAGCTGATTGCATCTTCATACATCTCCTGTGTGAATGAATCTACAGACTGTTTAGATTACCAGTGAATCTGATTCTGGGTGTCACTGAATGTTGGCTGGTGTTGTAGAATCCAGTTGAGTTTATGGCAAAGTCGTTCATGCAAATCAAAAGTTGTCTTAGGAGCAGCTGAATGCAGTTAATTAGAGCCAGTACACTACCAGAAGGGTGTTTGAGCCAGCTAGTGGATGACATAGTCAGCCCCTTTCATCTCCCACAGTTAAGATCACATATTGCTTTCTTTCAAATGGCAGAAGGAGCGATATTCCTTTAATGTAAGGAATGAGAAAGAAAGGAGACTGTAGCTGGATCACTCACCATGTGTGGGAGGCATCAGTTCTGTACTCTCAAAGATTTCAGTTTCATGGCCCCTACTGTCCAGGAAAGCATGAAAGCCATGAGATTGTGGATGCTAGGGAATGAAATCATCTGTTCAGCATGTTGAGGCATGAAGAATAGGCTTATAGGCACAAAAGTCAGGAGGCAGAGAAGTTAGTGAGCAAGACAGAATCTTAATTTTTTGTCCTAGCGGCCAGTCAGTGAGTGGCACAATCACTTCAATCGCATCTTGAAGAACCTCCTATATGTTTTTAAAATAAAAGCTTCCATGTAAACTTTGTCAAGGCTCAAATCTTCCTTCCCCTTGATGAATGCCAAATGTGAAGCTGCTTGTGAGTTCCTTTCTGTAAGACAGTAAATCTTCAACAAGAAAATCAAAGCCCATTCCATACTAGCCAGTAGCAGACAAGTTCAACTCAGAAAGTTCAACTTCTTGCATTACATTTTCTACCTGTGAAGAGAGCATGGGGTTTTTTCTAATGCTGAATGTTTAAAGATCATGAAATATTCACATCCAGTCATGGTACAGGCTGCAGAGAAATTCCTGAATCCCTTCATCTCACTGAAAAGAATCACTCTTATTGCAGGATTAGTAGTTTAATCAGAATGTCAGTGCATATCCATAACTTTCTTTAAATAGAACTGGCTGAAGAAGTACAATCTTATCTGAAATATGACTACAATTGGAAAAAAAGAAACTGAATTAAAAACTTGGGGAAAACAAAGAAATTTGTGTGCAAGTTCAAGCTGATCAAGGGAGCTTTTTGTGCCCAAATGCTTTGCATAAATGTGTATTCTGGTCATTACCATGGCAACGGCATCATGTGGAACTTAAGTTACCTCTAAGGTACTGAAATTTCTTGAAGTAGCACAAATAGACAGCATCTTCTTACTGTAGAAAAGCATAATCTTCTATTCAAAAGGCTGGTGCTTATTCCCAAAGATAAGAGTTCTAAGAACAGAGGATGTGGAAAAAATGAATCCAAGCAAACAAGAAAATTTTCACCTTATAACTAGGGTCATTAAAGAGCTTTAAGTGCAATGCTGTCTTCAAAACTGTCCTGATAGTTTTTTCTGTACCATTTGGAC
Source organism: Pseudotriccus pelzelni (assembly GCA_035584735.1). Taxonomy (NCBI): domain Eukaryota; kingdom Metazoa; phylum Chordata; class Aves; order Passeriformes; family Tyrannidae; genus Pseudotriccus; species Pseudotriccus pelzelni. Next base: position 21,329,669 of record JAWMRA010000162.1, on the reverse strand, counting down.
TGTCAGTGGAAAACCTCCTTACGAATAAGGGTTGTCACTTCAGCGTTTCCAGTCATAATCCTTTGTTCTGTGTGGAAAACTCGACCTTTTCCACACAATTTTATGTGAAATACAGAAGTTCTAGTAATAACAGAAGTAGCTGTAAATTGCCACTTCGATATTTAATTTGTATATATTTATTGTCCTCTTAAACTTTACAGAGGCACAAATCCAGTCACAAGATATACACAGGTGAATTTTTACCCGGACCTTTCATGCAGGTTTACATTTACTAACAGAGTTAAGAGTTTATTGAACAAAGCCACATTTGACCTGTTCCCCTTTCTGCTGAGCCTTGTCCTTCTCTTCCATGCCATAAGTCTGTCTAGCATAGAGTTCAGATGTCTTCCTAGCTTAAGAGAGCTAGAAAGAGGTGATCCCACTGAATGGAACAAAAGATCTTGCAATCACAGTCCCTAAGCACAACAGTGAGGAAAATGCATCTCGGTGACATGACTGATGTCAGTGTAGAGACATGGGGAAGGAAGAGGCACAGAGCAAAGCCCACTACTTTGAAACACTAAATTTTCGATATAAGGTGTGACAAGCACTTCTTGACTAATTATTGTTACTGGATGAATAAGAGCAAACATTCTAGTCCAAAAGCATATTTTGTGATGGGAACTGAGAAACCAAGTTATCACCCCTGTCATGTGAAAGGAGGGGAGGGGTTTACCCGACCCTTAGTGTGGGAGAGATTTTCTCGACCCTTAGTAGTTTACTTGTCTGCCAGTGCCCCAGGGGAGCGAAAACCCTTATGTCTGACCAGTCTGTCAGCATCTGTAACCAGGACCCTTCATTGAGCAGATTTGTAAGATTGGAAGGTGATTTGATTGCCCTTCTCGGGGGGGCTAAGCCAACAGCATGGAGATCCCTCAGTGATTCTTCCCAATGTGTTATCTGCTGCCAGAAACTACTAGCATCGATGAAGGACTCACTCTAACAGTTTGTAGAATAACGCTCTTTATTAAGACAAATTGAGACAGGTTAATAAGGTTTGTGGGTCGGTGGTAATTCTGTCTGACTGCAAAAATGTGTTTAAAGCAATCTGCTAATACTATAAAGCAAGCACAAGCTCTAATCCTAATAACAGCATTTAGCGTGCATAGAATATGTTTCTTACCCAATAGGCGTACCTATCAGGGGGAAGACAGGTTCAGCCCATCAGCTGATCCCAGCAGCTTTGGTGAAGTCTTCCTCAGTTTTCCCCCTATTCGCAACTTACTTTCATACTGTCTCATTAGGTTTAGGTGGAGCTTGAGTGACTTTAGTCATAAGTACTTTTATTCCTGATTGATGTAAAATTCTCTCACTTTGGTTCACATACTTAGTATGTTATATCTTGGCATCTGTCTCCCTCGGTTGACAGGTACTTACGGTCTTTGAACTACAAGGTACCACCATGTTCCCTCCCTGCAAGGATTTCTATGGAGGGAGGCCAGGGTGTCTCTACTCTCCTCCACCCTCTGTACCATTCGCCATAGCAGGTGCTTATTGTTGTATAGGGAGCCTTTGTGGGTCACCACGTTCCACCCAGGGAGCAGCAGCTGCCTTTTACCCTGTCATTCTTAGTCACCTCTGATTTTTAACCCTATCCATCTTTCCACAACCACAATGAGAAAAGGGCACCCTTTCCTTTAGAATTTAAAGTAATGGCTCAGTGCGTCCTTCCAAATTCCACACTGTGGTTGTGTCATCTTGAATCTGTCAGTCATAAGGAGATCCTGCATCATCAGGATATATCTTTTCCTTCAAGCAAGAAATGCAAATGGTTGGGGGTTTTTTGAGAGAGAAAGATGCATATTATTAAAGAGTTGATAATATCATCAGAGGATGGTAACATTTCTGTCTCCTGTCCATGTTTGTTCAATTTGTCCATATGTCAGAACAAAGTTAGCTACTGAAATGTGAGCAAACTGTGAAGAACAATAATGAGACTAAGGTGTGGCATTGCAATTATGTGTTCAGTCAGTTCAGTTGTCTCCTTGAAAGTTCAATAAAATGGTTTTATTGTACTATTTTCTCTCATTCACTTAAGTGGCTTATTATTTCTGTCTGTATGGCCATATATGTTGTTCAACATTTCACATGTAGGTGCCTTTTCACATGGAATTCATTCTGTTGTTCATATTCTTACATCATACTTGTGTGGAATACAGAATCTAAAGCAGGTGTGCTATGCTGAAATGAGAGGTTAGGAATCCAATCTCTAGAATTTTTCCATTTTTACCTTATGATTTATACCTCCTTCTTCTTCCCCATTTCTCCTTCTCCTCTCTCCCTCCTGCCTTACTCCTTCACTCCCCTCCTTGCTCATGGCCCGATTCACTGTGTCCCTACAGAAATGCTGCAAGCTGCACATGAACTAAGTCCAGACAGCATTGGTCCCTGAGCTGGCAACGTCTGCCAGCTGATGATATAAAGTTGTCTCATTCTCTTATTTCTGCTTCTTTTACCTCAAGCAACAACAGCAATGAAGGCTTTATACTCCCTTGTCTAATGTGACAGACAAGTCCCAGAGAAAATTACAAAGGATTTTTAGTTGAAGATATTTCCTGCTATCTTCAAGTTTTGAGCTATATTACTAAATATAAACAAAATTCATGGAATTTTTTTCTTTACTCATCAATTATTTTGTTTTAAGTGGAGCAAAAATGAACACTGGTTCAAATAAGTAATTAGATTTGTGTTAGCTTTATTCAGCAATTCTCTGTATTCCTTAAACATTTATGTTCTTTCCAATTATAGCAATATTTTACTTGTCACTGTGAAATGTCAGGTTATTGCTTCAAAGGTAACCTCATTTTATATAATCAGATGGAGACTTAGCTGATGTAATAAAGCTTTGGAGATTGGATAAAAGTCCAATTACTGCTTCCACAGTAATGAATAACAATTATTAACATAACAAAGATGTTAGTATTTTAAAGGTGTTGGTACTTTATTTTACTTTCAGTGATAAACACACCAGTTTCTTGGTGATAGCAACACTATTAGAGATTGTATGTCTTTTTTAGGGGGAATGTCAAGAACTGTCATTTAATTTTAAAAATTGTATGGCCAAGCTTATAAGTTTCTTAAAATATGTCTGAAAATAATCTGGTTTTGGGCGAATAGCACTGATTCCATTGAGAGAAGTCAATCTTGGCTATATGTAGCACAGAGTGAACTACAGCAAGACATTCCTGAAAAATTAAAGGAAATAGTAGCATAATAGCAAGAAAAAATACAGGTCTCTCATTAATTTTTAAATCTCATTGTCATGGTAGGCCAACAAAGCTTGCAACACAAACAGGTGTAAAATGCTGTCATTAATCAGGTTCTTAGAAAACAAATGTCTTTACAGTCTTTGTTTCCTAACATGCCATCTGGCATTACAGATATTACCTATGATAGATTAAATAACTATTTGTAAGTGCAACTGTTAGATGTGCTTACAAATTCAGTTTAAAAAATCTATTTGCTTTTACACTTATGCAGTAAGATTCTTCTAAACCTCTTGTTTTACAGATCCATTTACTGAGTTTTTTAACTGTCCACTGTTTTTCCTAGGTTGGCATAGTACTGCATTATTCTACACTCTCTACTATGCTATGGATTGGAGTAACTGCCAGGAATATTTATAAGCAAGTCACAAAAAAACCTCAGCCATGCCAAAACAGTGACCAACCTTCTTATCCAAAGCAACCACTACTCAGGTATGGAATGTTAATTACACGTTAGTTTTTAATGTCTTCCTAAAACATATCAACTATAAACGAACTCTCTTTTATTTCTGTATCCTTTGCCTTTTACAGACTGTAAGTAGGATCCATAAAGAATTGAGCCACTTAAGTGTATATAAATATCTGAATATTTATTGTATGCTAATAGTTTACTCAGGAGATAGAAATATGCGGAACTGGTATTGCCTGGGTTCAGATACCTTTATCTGAATGGTAAGAACTGAAATGTTTCTGTTGGTTTCTTATGGAGGGAAAAAACCCCACCCACACGCAGAAGAAGCTGGCTTCCTTCCAAGCATTATTTAATCATCAGAAACTATGCTATAATAACTCTTCCCTTACCCTTATCTCTTCTGCTGTAATTCTTCCCCACACTTGTATTGGTCGCCTAATAACCTGATAGCAACCTTCCTTATTCCACATCAGAGATTTAAGGCTATTACAGGAGCAACTGGAAATCTGTACTCCCTATCAGCTTTTTAGATGAAGCAGACTAACAAACATGTCTCTGACAGCATCACGGATATAATATGGTAAGAATTCTTACCAGATGCCTGTAAGATGCACAAACTCCAAGCCAAAATAGTCAGTATTCACAGAAAGGGAAAAAAAAAAACAAAACCAACCTTACCACAAATGAGGTTTTCCAGCTAAAGATATGAGAAGATTAATTCATCCTTTTTGAGCTTAGCTGTCAAGAAATTAGGTATTACCCAAAGTTATCCATTGTGCTTATGTAGATTTTGGAAGGAGACTAAGGCAGAGAAGAACTTCAGAGAAAAATTCCTCCCACCTCTCTTGGATGTTTATATGAGGACATGATGAATTATCTTATGGAGGCGCCTCTCTTTCCCCAGAGATCATGGGAAAACCTCAATTGTCAGTGTAGCCTGAAGACCTCCATTTTATAGTGAAGGACAGGAAATAAGAATTCTACTTTTTATGGTTCTTCTGTGAATAATCCATATGAGTGTATTCTTTTGGACAGACTTAGCATATCTTAGTTTAAACACAAAATTTTTAACAGGTAGCATTTATAGATGACTGTTATGTCACAACTTGTTAGAAATCTATAGGAAGATGAACTGTCTGATTCTGCGGAGTAAAATTTTTACTAACATCATTAGATTTTCTTTTTATAAAGCATTTTATTTCTAGTGGTGAAATTGGTTATAGTTAACATAAAATTTGTATTGTAAAGAGAGGAATTGCCGTACTGATCCTGAGCTCTGTTAGGTGTAAGCAAGAGGATATACTTTCACTAAGAGTGCCTGACTTTGCAGATACGTGATTTACTATACTATTCTTCACAAATGAGAATTTCAGTCCTTCAGTTACCAGCTCATGGCAAAATGAATAATTGCCAATTTTCAAATGCTGCACTGTGACTATTAAGGTAGAAAATTGTTATAGGTTACAGAGACCCAGCATAATGTATGTTCTTCAAATTCAAATCTTGTTTGAGTTGGAAAACAGTAGACAATCAAGTTACAGAAAATATTACTCTAATTAGAATCTTTGTTGTACCAGTCATGTTCAGGTTCTCAGACAGTGAAAATAAATAGTAGCTATTTTAAGTTTAGCAATAGAAATGATAAACCTCCTTTTAGCTGTAAGAGAACATGAGTATAATTGTTTAATAGCTAAGTAAAATTATTCTAAGTTATTTTTCTCATGCAGGGCACCATATATCCTAGAGACACAGGCATTGAAATGTCTAATATGATTTTGTAATGGTTAGTACTAGATTCAAAATAGTAAGGATCACTTCATGTAGGAAACAGGCAAAGTATATGTAAAATTAAAAATCACGTTAAGTAAGAAAATGCTAAACTCATGATGAGTAATTGTTGTTCTTTTAGAATGATAATGGTCATCTCTTTGGGCATTTTAACTTTGCTGGTTTTAATAAAATTAATGTCAAATTATTCTGTATCATAATATTTCCATAAAATCCATTTAAGATGCTTATATTTCAGTGCAGTCATTTATAAGGAATTTTTTAACCAGTTAGTATTCTTGTGTTTTTAAGCCAATGCCAGCCTTTATACATATTGTTCCTCAGGTACATCTGGGTATGGGGGTGTTAATTTGTCTTCATTTGACACCAGTAGATAGCTAAATGGTATAAAGTTTATTCAAACAGAGATTGAGTTAAGCTTTTTTATTTGTCAGGACCGCCAGTGATAGGAAGAATATAAAACAGTCTACAAGATGCTTTTAAACAAGGGGTAGTTTGTCAGTTATCCCTGTCTATAGACCTACCTAGTTTGCCATGTGTTCAGGTTTTGTTGAATACAAATATATGAATGTGTTTGGCAAAAACATTACACTTTGCTGTTGTCCTTCAGTCTTTTTTGGTAATGGGTGTATGTGATAGACTTGTGTTTCCAGTTCACATATGACTGTTTTTGTATTCTGTATATACATGCACTTGCTGTGTGAATGAGACATAAGGATATCTTCTGTGAGTCAGTAAGTGGGGGCTGCTGCCAAAAATCAACACATAAATCTGTCATAAAAATTGGACCATCACGTTTTTTGCAAGGAGCTTGATCAACTCTAAAAAGTAGCTGAAATAGTGAAAATAAATACCAAAATATCTAAAAGGAGACCTTACCTATTAGTAGAAAAGGACATGTGCTTGTAGCAGTTACTTCAGCTTCTCTGCCTGCTGTTTACATATTCAGTTGCAGAAGCAAGACAAATGAGGTGCACTTGAGCTTTTTCTCCTAGTTTTCCCTGGGCTGTAGCAATAAGTGTCCTATTATGTAAAATTGTGGTTCTTTACTAGTTTTCACTGTTATAGATACAGTGATGAAATTTGTAACATTTCTGCAGTCTGATTTTACTGAAGCTTGTTCTTCACGGCAATATGATTTTAAATATTGCCTCTTCCTATACATTAATCATGTATTATATGATACATTATATATGCTATGCATTATACACGATATGTATTTTACTACATATATTATTCATGAAATATATATTATCTATTAATTACAGAGTTAAATCTCTCGGGGACTATCACTTTGATGACTGGAACCAACTGTAACAGTTTTGGCATTTTTCTCTAAATGTGCCTGGATGCTAATGAGGTGGATCAAATTAATGCATCATTGACTTTTGTGTATTGAAATGCTGAATCTTAGCACTTCAACAGATAATGAAATTGCTTCCTGTAAAATATACTCTCCGGTATTCTTAATAGAAATAAATAATTCTGTCTGTTCATCCTCTGTGGACATTTGTTAAACCTGGCAGAGTTTAGCTTCTGACTCATCTGAAGTCAGATTTTGCCAGGAAAGGCAAAGGGGCATGCAAGATTCAGCACTTACTTCAATGTACAATACTTCTCATCAGCCCAAGCTGAGGCACAGGTAGTATGAAGCTTTTGTACCTGGTATGTGCGTGCATTTTTGATGTGATGCTCTGCCTACAGGCAGATTAGAAGGAAGTACAGACAAAGCAGAAAATATTTCTGAAAGATATTCCATTAAAACCATTCCTTTCTAGAAAGACAGAAAAAAATTAGATTACTTTCATTTTTAATAAGATAACTACTGAGAACAATTGCATTATCAACATTTAAAATAAAAAATAAATAAGCTGCCAGCTGGGCCAGAGATTGGTGCTAAGGAAGCAGATAATTAAGTTTTATCTCAGGGTTAGGTACAAATATATCTCCTAATTTTCTCCCACCTCTTTTATTCAATGAATGTCTTACAAGATAACTAATATGGCAGACTTCATATTACAGAGTCCAATATCCTATATCTGTCATGAAAAAACATCAGTGTGCATAAATAGGGTTGCAGAATCAACTGCAAAATGGATAACAGGTGATTTCACTGTCTCTGCTGAAATTCATCTTATTTATCATGTAATGAATCTTGATAAGCTTTTAAAGATCTTCTCAGTAAAACTGTGGGGATGCTAGGAAAAGTACCCGTGGAGTGCTTTAGAAAAATTGTGTATCTAGCTTTAGTAGCAATTTAGGAATGGATTGTGTGGCCTTGTGTTCAAAGTATTAGCCTTAGTACAGTGGCTAATAAATATGAACATAGAGAATTTTGTGAAGATCGTAACTGATGCAAGTTAAAGTTTTCAGCACCACACATAGAGTACCACAGACAATTCCACTGGCTTCAATTCCATCCTCTGATGGTTTTCAACCTTAAATAGAATAATGTTTAGAATTATAAAGCTCTTTGCATATTTGATGTATTTTGAAATGTCTTAACTGTTTTATAGAAACTGTTCTTTGACCTGTACACAGAGCAGACCTAGAAATAGTAGGTGAGAACTGGAGCAGTTCAAACAAACTGTAATATCTGCTAATGGATTTGTACATGCAGATATGTGTGTATGTGTTGTGTGTGTCTGCTCTTCTGTATGAGCTTGTACATGGCGAGTTTCTGTACATCATATATACACTTCCAGAATACTGAGCGATGTCTTGGAAGCAGCAACAACGGGGTCTTCTAGTGAGCTGTGTTTGTGGTGTAGTGGTAACTAATGACATATGCCCTGATCACATGGATGTGCAAGATGTGGCAGTTCCCCACTTGCATCCTCCCCCTCTCCTCTCAATGTGGCAGCAGCTCTTCATGTTCATTCCCAAGCTCATTATTTCTCTCAGCTACCTAAACATTAATCAGTATCCAGCTAAACAGTAGCTAAGTATCTTTGTGGCATTTAATTATGCTAAATATTTTTACTGCAAAAAGAAGAAACTTTCAAATCCAAGAAAATCTTCTTCTGTTACTGCCAACCAGTGATGTTCTGAGGCTCTTGCTCTAAAGTGAGGAGATTTTACAGACTTACATGATGCCCCAGGGGTCATGACATCCGCTTAGTGCTTTGCTCACAGTGTTAACCCTGCTTGTCTCCGGATGAACATCTAGATGCTTGATCTGAATTCTGACAAGCTGGAAACCAGCACATGGGCACAAATGGACCTACTGCTGTGCACTGCTGCATTTGCCTAAGCTGCCGGTCCTGAGAGAGCCTGGAGGGAAATGTTGTGACTTCCATCACAAATTTATAACATGGTAATTTTTACTGAATAAGTTACCCATAAAGCAGGCAGTTTCCTGAATTTGAGTTGCACACAGCAATATTTATGATGTCAATGAAATTTGTCACATGATATTTCTGAACCATAGTAAAGTAAAGTAAATGGCCAGTCTTCGCGAACGAAGATCCGGGGAAGGTCTTTACACCTTCCAGCCTGCGCATTG
>JAWMRA010000162.1:21209371-21320559 GCA_035584735.1 Pseudotriccus pelzelni | reverse complement strand
CCCTGGCTGGAATCGAACCCAGGCCTCAGCGGTGAAGGTCCTGCGATCTAACCACTAGGCCACCAGGGGCTCCCTGAACCATAGTGGAGGTGCTAAAAACATTCCAGTTATAAAGACTAGAGATTTCTTATATTTAGTTTTTAAAGAATGCTTATGTCCTTGTGTCCAGAGAAAAACTCCAGAGTAAAAAGAACTATTTTTTCCTCATATTCCTGAGATGGAAAGGGTCTTCAGAAAACGATCTTTGTTAATCTCAGGATCTAGAAAAATGTCCCAAATTATTTATAACAAGTTGACTACAATTTGTAGCAGCATAACAGAAATGTAATGGAGTAATCAAAATTTGACTTGGATAAAAAATTCTTTATTAAATTACAGGTTTGGCAAATACACCATATTTTGGCCATGCTCTTTTCTGAATCTTCAGACTGAATCATATGAAGCGACTTAATTTACATTCTGACAGACAGAGACATTACTCGGCCCCTTGACACCAGCAGCTCTGAAATGCAGTTAAGTTCTAGTGCATTTTTCATTAGCGCTGGCTCTCATAAATTCATGTCTTCAAGTATCAAACAATGAGAGAGAGGGAGAAAGAGGTCAGACGAAAATCATCAATTACAGTCTATTGTTTTCTTTAGGATATGTCCTTAAATATTAATTCTCACAGAATCTTGAAGAATAGTAATTCTCGTAGAATCTTTTTTCCTTCCCACAGTGAACATACTCCTCTATAAAGTGTAAATTTAGGTCTAATTATCCCAAGGGATTATCTGTCTTTTCCTTAAAAATTCTTTATAGTTTGTATATGTTGAATTAAATGGGAAATGCCACAAGGCAGAATTCTCACAAGCCCTGAGGAGATCTCTGTAGTTCACTCTTTACTATTAGAATAGACACAGTTGTGTCATTGGAGAGTAAGTGAAAATGACGTTTTCCTATGAGTAAGATTTTCACCAGCTGGATGAACCATGGCATGATAAGCCAACAGTGTCACTGAAAATATGCTGTATCATGCTCAAGGAAGTTGGCTATAATTTAAACACTTGGTTATATCCTTTGCTTAGAGGACAGAATATTTTGATGTGGGCAGGGTCAGTCATCAGGAAATTTAACTCATATCTCTGATGTTATAATCAGTGTGTCTTATTTTAGATATTGGAAATAGAGACTAGAAATGTATATTATTAGATCATTTTGAAATTGTTCTGTAATTAGTTATTGCAATCGTCATGTATTCTCAAGACTGCTTATTGCCTTCATACTGTAAGTTTCTAAAAAGACCAAAGTGTGTAACAGCTGTTTTCGTTGAATGGCTTGGGTTGGAAGGGACCCTGAAGATCATCTAGTGATATTTCTTAAATGTTATCTGCAAAACACTATTCCCATGTTTCTTGTTTCAATATTTGTCATATTTCCCAGGAAGGAGAAAGGCCACATTGCTGAAATACCTTTTTTTAATTTTTTGCATTTGTTAAAAGCTGAATGTAATAGAAGCCATGTTTTTCTTACAGATATTGTGTTAGTTTTATTCATCAAAATAAGGCTTATATTCAAATCAAAATAATTTTACTATATTATTAGATTGGATATTAAAATAATCTAAACATTCCAGCCTTTTCAAAGTTTTAGTTTGATTTAATTATAAAGCTAATCTTTTGAACAATGCTGTATTCTGAAGACAATTTTAATAACTCTGACATTCAAAGATGACACAACACAACTAACAATACCACAGAAATGCTGATCATTTTGGTTAGATTGTACTGTGTTTTATCAACCCACCAATTTAGGCAAGGTCTCAAAAACAAACAAACAAACAAAAAAATCAAACTAAAACCCAAAAAAAACCCAAAAATAATTTTAATATGGAACCTTAGCTGGAACAACCAGAAAGATTCTGTCCCTTGAGGTATAAAAGGTAGAGATAGGGGAAAGGAACAGAACAGGAAGCTGAAGTCTGTATATCATGAGTGAGATGGAGAGAGAGTGTTGCAGAACCTAAAGGTACTTGAAATTTGGGGTGATACTTCAAGGACATACTGGTATTACATGCTGTTTAATATGATCACTCTTAAAAGGCTGATATATGGTCAGATGGAGTCAAGGATTATAGCCAGAGCCATTTTCTTGCTAGCTTGAAATGTAACTGAAAGGTCTGCAGTGGAAAAGGATATAAAATGGTGATAAGGGAAACATTTTCATGAATTCTTTTTATTGAATTGCAGCATGAAGCTAATTGTATTTCTATCAAATGGGGTGAAAAATATCTTAGGTCAAAGAAAATGCTTAATTTGGGTTTAAATTAGTTGTTCCACACAAGAAAATTACCAGTAAAAAGAAGATATTAAAATATTAAGGAGGCGCAGAGTAGCAATATAATGTCAGTGGTACCCGGAGAAAGTTGTTGCGCTTTGTGTAGGCCACATAAGTATTCACTGCTGACAGCACTGGGTTGCCAGTCTATGGTATCATAGTGTGGAGGGATTTTCCTGCCTACTCTAAAGCAAACAGAACAAGTGATTACAACTTTACTTCTCCACCTTCAAGGTGAGTGATTGAATTGTTGAGTTGCTAAGAGCAAGATGGTAACAGAAACACCTGTTTTGCATGTAATTTCATTTCATCAGTCTTGTGAATCAAAACTCCAGCTGAAGGTATTTCAGAAGTTTGTTCTCAAGTCCTAGTTGGTAATACTGTTCTTCAAGGCTGACCTGAATGCACTATCAAATACTTTCAGTGAATGATCCCTGGAATAGAGGTTCCTCCTTGATTTGACCTTATTTCCAGTGCGCGTCACAATCAAAGCAGAAAAAGGATTTTGTTAACTAAGGTGCAGGCAAGATGCACACAATGTTGACACTTTCCAAAGTAGGAATACCAAATCTTTCAGAGATGTTGAGGTAGAAGGTGAAGTTTTATCTTCTTTTTCTGAAGAACAGTGTCTCAGCTGCTTAGTACAGATGAAAAGAAGTGGGTTACGGTTTTTGCGAAAGAACTGTGTGTCAACTTACTACTTGTAAACAAGTTATTAAACAGCATAGCAAGTCACATATACAGATCCATTCAAATGAAACTCTCTTGATTATTAAAGCTATTGGCAAATGTAGGTAAAAAAAGAAAATAATCACACCTGAGTGATACCTGGTCATTTAATGAGAAAATGATGGTCTTGGGACTTAGGAACTTGAACTCCATGAGTTCTGGCATTTGCAAGCTTGCAAAGTTGTGAGCTTCATGGAGGCTTACAATGATTCCTAAGATATTTTCAGGTTTGAAAGGCTGAAACTGCAATATGCTGATCTGCAGAACTGTATTAGACTAAATTTTCAGCTGCTTTTATTATGAGTTCACATCTAGGTATTTCCTAGAAATTCAGAACTTTTGTCACACTATTTCTTGCCTTAATACTTTCTACAATTTCAGCTAGTCATATACATAATTGTAGAGGGTAAGTTAGAGGGTGAGTAAGCTTGATAAAATGCTCCATGCTTTGATATGCTGCTCCAGGCAAAATGTAAAATGCTGATTGGAAATTTTACAAGTTCAAGGATTTTTAGAAGATAGTATATTCAGACTCCAATGGGGGCTTTGTAGAAAACTGTATCAGATTTGAAAGAGCTCAATATGTTCTCAGATGATTCTCTGGTGTTATACAGATTTAACTTGATTATGCAAAAATGCTGTAAAGAGAAATGCATAAAATCTTCTCAGAAGTGCTTATTGTCGTTGTATGAACAAAGAACTAAGCATTCCCATCTGCATGAAATAATATTTACCACAGTTACAGAAAAGACTGTCTGACTTATAATTGTGAATTATTGTACTAATTTATTATTAAGAAAAAAGAAAAACAAACCATTTGATTTATTTAAGTAAAACCAGAGTAACATTAGATAGAAATTCTTTCTTATGAAAATTATTTCTGCGAGAAAGATGGAAGTTAAAGTTTGTTGCATGATACCTGTTTCTTAGGTAGGCATCTGTATACATCCAGCTTAACTATAATGAAAACAGTGATGTTGCAAGAAAACATAAGTCATGAAGATTTATGAAGTGTGTTGTGCAGACTGATAAACTGCAACGTCACAGAACACTGGAGGAAACCAACTAGTGTAATATAGGATTGTGGAATAGTCTGTAATAACTGCAGTACAGTACAATCACTATGCATTTACATTATAGCATGCATAGGACTTATTCCATTATTCCACTAGTAATTTTGGCTAGAAGATATTATTAGATTCCAAGAGTAAATGCTGAGCAATAAAAAGTACATGGGTTATCTTAAAATAAACTAACAATAAACCCCAAATATATCTTTTGACGCACATATATATATATATTCGCAATGATATTTTTAAAGACATAATTTGAATGTTTCAGAATATTTTTCTTTATTAATGAATGAAAACGTTCAAGAAAATGAAAGTATTTTCCCTGTACAAACATAACTGATGAAATCCACAGATATGCATATTACAGTAAATGTGCTGGATCATATATAACTGTAACTGTTGCAAATTCAGCTTCAGACCTGGCTTCTTCTGTGCATACTTCCTGTCAAATATGTGTGATAATCTCTGTTTTATGCCCGTTTTGAAGGAGGGCTTAAAAGTCTTGGGAAGAAGAGCTGCATTAAATTTATTCAGTTGATTCTGAATTGAAAGACCATAGAAAAATACCCATAAACTTCCACAGCTCTCCTTGATGTTGTACACCCTAGATAGCTGAAAACCATTACTGGAGGTGTGGATGGTTCTTTTCGTTTCAACTTAGTATTCATTAAAAACTCCAAATTAGAAGACATTAAAAAAAAAAGGGCACAAAATAAATAAGCTTGAATTGCAGTAAGGGGTAAATAGGTTCATATTAGAAAAATATTTTGAACTATGGGAATAGTTGACAATTAAAACATGTTACCTGGGAGGCTGTGGAAGCTCTGTCAGAAGCAATTTGTTAACATGGATTAGATAAAGGCAAACCAGCCTTGATAGATGTTTAATGTGACCCTGACAGAGAGCTTTTGAGTGGACTAGATGACCTCTTGATGTTCATCCCTGCTCTACAATTCATTATTGCTAAACCAAGAATTTTTCCTAACAGTATTTTCATTGTTCAACCTTTATTTGCTGCTGAATTCCTACAGCCTCATTGGTGTCAGAAGAAACTCCTGTGTTTTATTACGTAAGCAAATTCTGACAGAAGAGACTTTGAAACTAATGTGTTCCAAATATGCCTTCAGTGTTTGGAAATGTTATGAGTCTTGTAGAAACTGGCTGCTGATCCCCCAGGTGTTTTTATTCAGGTACCACATTACTATATAAAACATTAAAAAAATTAGACCAGTTCCTGCTCTGAAATGTATGCACCCGCAACAGGTTTTCAGTGGGAGTTACACATATTTAATAACAAGAAGATTTTGGTTTATAGATGAAAAATACTATTTATTGCTACTTACAAATAAAGTCTGGTAAATATCCTGGAATTTTAATGATACAGATTAAAATAATTTAAATATATGATATTTAATATACCTTAGCAAAGCAGAATGTCCATATTAAACTTTATGCCTCTGTTGATTGAGTATTCACTCAGACAAAGGGATAATGCCATTATTATTGGATTCCACTTAGTACTCAGAGAATCATTCAAGATTCTAACAATTTATCTGAAAGTGAAAAATGGCCATGTTTTCTGTGAAAGAAGACCTCAGAAGACCTCAGTGAGATACCTGACTTATTTATCTATTGATTATGAGAGATAATTGGATAATGTTTTATCTATTGATTAAGAGGTAAGAGATCTATGATTACTGAAGACCATTTGTGTTTATTTTTCAATATATATGAGAAATATCAAGAAATTGGAGATTTCAGAGATTTACCTTCAAATATCCTATATTATTTTTATGGAAAATGTATCAAATGTAGTAAGTAGCTCCCTGTTCCAACGTGCCTTGGCTGATAGCGAGGCTTATTACAAGCAGTCATATCAATGGTTATAGGTAATTCACCAAGACCATTATCCACAAATTTATGCCTATAAATCTCTGAGCAGATAATTTGCTCAGATATATTTATTGCTTTAGTTTATTGCTTAGGCTTTTACTTTTGAAGTCATTACTTTTGTAGGTTGATTATGGAGGATCTCTAAATTTGTAATACTTGCAAAGTCATGAGTGATCAGTCACACAGTCTTACAGCTTCTTCATATTAGACAAGTTTATAGACATCTCCAGAAAAAAAGTACCTTCACAGGCAGAGCTCATTTCCAAGAAATACTCATGCATGCCACTTTGGAATTGGATTTCTGGAATTACTGATGCATCTAAAACTCTTTCTTGTGAATAAAAAAGATAAGGAATGGGGATTGTGGGCAAATTACTACCTCTGTTATATTCAGAATAGTTACTCCATGCTGGCTATAATTTGTAGGTAAGGCATTTTGGACTCTAATGTGGATTGTCATACTTGTGTTATTCTCTTATATGAGAATGACATTAAACTTGTAGACTCTTAGTCTTCCATTAGTAATATTGAAGAAGCAAGCAGTTAGCTATATTCCCTCTTCATGCTTTTAAGAGAGTGTTTTCCAGCTAGAGAGAACTCTTCTTTCTGAGATTCTGGCATTGCTAAATCTGATAACAATTATTGTACCTAGCAAAGCTAGGAAGCCTTTTGAGCTGGAAAGCTGAGCAATGTGATGCTCTTAGGGTTTTGTGAAGATGGCAATGCCTGCTGTTCATTTCTTTTCAGATCTCTTTTTTCCATGTTACTAACACAGTAATGTTCTGGAAATGACATGTAATTTCTAGCTTTTAATTAATATTTTTTGATTAATGCTTATAAAATAACTCTTATCTTATAATTTTCTTTCAAAGCTTCATGTTCACTTCTGGTTGAGTGCTCCAAGAAACCCTATGATTTTTTAGAACTTTATCTTTTGACCTTTTTATATAGGATGGAAAACCTTCCTTTTTGCTTCTGGTTAAAATCTCAGATAGGCATCACCAAAAATAGATTTCTGTGCATGTCAGCTTTTAAACAATAGGAAAAAACCAAGTGTTCATGCCATCATCATATATAAAATATTTTCCATGGCTCAGCTTAGTGAGACTAAGACCGACAACAGCAAAACCCCTCAACATTAAAGCTGAAAATTGGGGTTGACATTCTTGAACTCATGCAATTGTACCTTTCTTACTTACTTTTCAATAGGGTGAATCAAGGACAAAATGTCAACCTGAATTTTTACCAATAAATCTGAATCTCCATGGTTTTGTGGACTCAAGTCATTAATTAGGTAGAATTTGTCTATGAGTTAATATCAGGGTAATCCATAACAACTTTTTTTACAAAACATTAAAAAAGAATGCTTTTTTCTCTCTCTAGATTAGCAGATTGAATTACATCTTATAGATTATGAAGGAGAAAGTGTTCCAGAAAGAAGCCAAAGGTCTAAAACCATCTAAAAAATAACCAGGTTTTTTTCAGTGTTTTAATGCTTCCCTACTGCATGTTACATTTAATAACACTTACTTGCTAAGTTCTTGGCTACCTGTATATCTGTCAAGATGAAAAATTGGAAGTTGTAGAAGTGGATAACATGACATAAATCCTAATATAATATATTCTCAAAAAAACAAAAAAAGAGTAAGCTTTTTCCTTTTTTCAAACTCTAAGGATGAAACTTCTCTAAGGTTCTTTATAGGGCAGATGAATGCCGTTGTGTAGTATAAAATCATGCAAGTCAGCATCTCACTCATGTGGAGTTTGATCAAAGCCAGTGGGAACAATTAGATAAGTAATGGATGCACAACTTATCAGATATAATAATGGGGTTTATAGATAGCATAAATTTCCCTTTTGTTTCAACTGTTCTCGGCTGGCTGCAGTCACAGCTGTAGGCATTGCTGATGGGGTGTGAAGTGGGGTTTCTTTATGAGCTCAATTGTGGCCTGTCTTGGTTACATTTTGATAATGCATTGTACTTTTCTGAAAAACTGTGACTTTAGAGATATTTATTTGAAAATGTATATTTGAAATTTGAAAATATTTGAAATATATTTATATTGAAAAATATTCAGAATATATTTGAAAATTTAGGAATTTTCAAGCTGTGCTCACTCACTTGTGAATCAGTCTACTCTGACTAGTGCAATGTTTCAATTTACGGGCTGATATGTACTACAAGAGTAGTAGATTTAAAGAGCTCTTCTCTCAGCCTTGACAGCTGGCATGGATGTACCCTAATAAGACTGAAAAGATAACAATGAATAATAAGTTAGAGTCCTAAAAATAATAAGATTAGCAGAAACATCTGTGAGTTATCTAGTTTAATTCTCCAATCAAAGCAGATACAACTTAAAAGTTAGCTCAGGGTCTCAGCTAGTCCAGTTTTGGAAATCTACAAGGACTTCTTCCTCCCATCCTATTTCTGTGTCCTTTTAGCTTTCGTCTTGAGTGGACCACGAACATAAATTATAAGGGCTGTAACGGAGCCTGAAATAGAACACAAATCACTCAAATCCCATGAACAAAACCCTGTAAGTCTAAAAGAACATCATTAAAATAATAGGTATACAATGACAAGTTAAAATTCCTAGATAAATAATGTTAAATAGATAAATCATCATGTTCATAAATACAAGAAATACTCATTAGCTTGTACCTAGTATATCTAAACTATTGATGAGAGAGTATAAGGCATAGCAAAAGAAATGCATCATGTGGTGGCCACCTCATTCTGCCACAGTCCATGAGGGCTCTGATTCTCTAGTCCTTTCAGCCTTTCCAGAAGTCTAACGAATTTCTAAAAAACAAAAGCAGAAATGAAAATAAAACAGAGTCATGACAGAAGTGATTTTACATCCTTGCAAATTGAAGGTATCCCTACCTCATAAGGAAATTAGCAGCATTTGTGCTGGTACCGAAGTGCTCAGGTGTGATGGCCGACCCTTAATCATCTAATTCAAGGGAAGAGATCTGTCTTCCTCATCAGAGTCCAAGCACCTGATTACTGAGTATCACCTTAAGGAGCAGATTCACTTGGTGTAATAGCTCTCTGTACCAAAGTAAACTTTAAATTGTCTCTTGCCTCGGGGCATGTTGTTATGAGTAGTAATCTTTTGTTCCCCTTAATGCTACAGTCAATATCTGTAGCATGAAGAAAGTAGGGAACTTTGTTATGCCCTAAAAGAAATGGGATGTATTCAAATATGTAAAGGTTGTGGCTTGTTGTTGAAAAGTATCCAAAATACATTTATCATTACTACATGGGTATAAAATTAATTGGTCCAGCTAATAGCTAAGCTAAGAAAAAAAGAAAATGGAGCTTTGTTTCAAATAGCTAAGCTATGAAAAAAACGGAAATGCACCCTTCTTTCAAACAGCAAAACTGAGAAATATGTTACAGGTTGAAATACATGAAAGCAAGGCTGTCATTACTAAGGAATCCTGAGTGGAAAATGACAGGAAGTAATAAAATATGCTTTAAAATATGTTGGAATACCACCAAATGACCAAGTCAAGGAGAGTAGTTATTCACAATCAAATTACCAGGTTTGGGATTTCTGCTGTTTTCCTTCTGTATGAGTTCATTGGTTGTAAATAGGGGTTGCATATACTGTAGTTATGTGTTCCAAATGTTGCCAGCTGTATAACTGAATTATCATTCATGGGACACAACTTTTTTGATATGTCTTCTTATTCTGAAAAGAAAAATAAACTCAGGATTTAGAAGTGATGATGTAATAGATATTCAGAAAAAATTCTGGTTGAAAAAAATTGAAATGTTTCATCTTCATAGTTTGGATTTTTTTATCTGACCTGTATTTTGCAGCTTTACATTTTAAATATCTGGTGTATGAATTTTCAGTAACTAGTCTTTGTGGAGTGCAAATTAATTCTTGAGGCAAGCACTCTATTCTGTCCTGCTGCCCTTTATAAAGACTGAGATACCTTTTTCTCAGCAACTGTTTGTGAAGACAGACAGTATTAAGGTAGATTTAAAAAAAAAAAAAAAAAGCATTTATACAGGCACCTTATAGATAATACTTTATTTTCAATTTTTCGTTGTGCAATCTTGGTAAATAAAGCAAAACTGTAGGATTGATACACTAAGGCACTGAGGTTGTATCCTAGGATCTTAACATCTGTGCCTTGCACTGGCTTTCCCTGACAGTGTTTCCAGATGGTTCTCTGTATGACTGAAAGCAATATTCAGTGTGAATGAACATCCTGTCTGATATTTGAGGGAACTGCTTTTTCTTGACTGTAATGGATGCTAGCTCCTTAACTCATGATCTGTGGCAAACCCTAAAAATACTAGACCTATTAAAAAAAATTAAAACACAGCTTCCTTTCCTTTACCATGGAGTATGGTCTTTAGAGGAATTGAAAGCCTGCTTGTCTGCTTTTCACATCAGAAAAAATTCCTTTGGGGAAACTATTTTCTCTCTTCTCTAAAAATGTGGGTTTGATTTGTTAATGACAAAAGCTTGGTAACTGAAAAGATGCAACAGAAAGGGTTTTGTGGTTTCCATGGATCTTCTGCATAAATGCTTTTCAATTTTAAATGTTCCTCTGGGTTTGTGACTGAATACTTTTCATAGACCAAGAAGATTTAATAATCAAAATTATATTGTTTTTATTTAGTGTGTGGCTTCTTCATATCTTAAACAAGACTGTTTGTCCTCTCACTTTGCCTGAGGATACATCTTGCTATAGCTGTGTGATTAGATTTTAGATAGATGCAGTTGAAAATAAACCCAATTACCTAAATACATGGAAGGCAGAAGTAAATTGTGATTAGCACATAATTGTAAACTGAGAGATGCAGAAGCCTCAAACACCAAGTGTTTAATTTTGGGGAAGTAGCACCTAATCCTTAAGAGTATTTTGAAGATGAGATGTTTATTACCTTATTAGTAAAATTCTCAGAAACACTAAGAATACGTTAATACTTTGAAGTTTTAACATTTAAAAGCTGATAGAGATACCTCCATATTATCTATATACGGTCTGTCTTGAGTTTGGTGCATGGGTGTCATTTAAGAATATGCATAGGATACACTGAACAAGTCTAAGTAGAGAGATGAAATTTACTGTTGTTTTGTAAACTGTGTAAGAAAGTGCTTTATAAAGACATACAAACCTATCAAATATTATTCTATTAAATATTAAAATATGTATGTTACATGGTGGCCATAACCTGTATAATATTATAGTCTTTCTAGAGTACTCTAACAGTAACAATCCTGTCATTGCTATGTGACAGAAACCAGCTGATCCATCCATCAGTTTTACACAGTTATGTCTGAAGCTATAGTTTTAATTTTCATTGAAGAAAGGCACTTTTTTTTCCAGAAATGGCAGATTTGGTGGGGCAACATTAAATTTCCTAAAGATTACTTTAGTGGCCTATATCAATGAGACTGGTTGTATAAGACCCTTGGTATGTTTCAGAGCCAGCTGAAAAGATAAAAATGCTTTTTAGCTTGTTGGAGCTGTGCTTTCTCACAACTACTTTCTCTCATCACTCAGGAATCAGTAAACTAAAGTGAAAATTATGGTATTAGTGTAGAAAAGCAGGTTTTTAAACAATTTAAGTTCAGTTTTTCACATTTTGCCTAAAATTATATGTAATGGAAAAATGTAAATTTGTTCTTATTTATATTTTTATCTCCTCAAAGAAATAGTCAGCTGTTGCTGAGACTTTTCCTGCCTAATAACTTTGCTAATCAGTCTGAGACGGATGGAGATCATTGAACTTCTGTAAGTTGCACATGACTAGATGGGCAGGTGAATAACAAAGATGAACACCTGAACATAAGGGAAGGCTGATGGCATAACTATGGGAAAGGTCTCAAAGGGGCCTTGTAACTTCTCCAGGCACTAAAGACTATCATAAGACAAAAACTGTAGGAAATCAGATTTCAGTTTTTCTTGTGCCCACAAAAAAGTTCATTATAGAAAGGTAGGATTCTTTAGCATCTGCCCTCTGGAACAGGGACTTGATTTTGCATCAAAAGATACAAGACTTGCAAAATATGTGCAAATTAACAGTGTAGTTTTTGTAGAAATGCCCATCTTTGAAGTATTTCTTGTGTTTTTCTCCTTCTTCTGAACGATTTCAGCTCCCTGTGGCACTGTGGGCAAAGAGCTTGCCCTTGATATAAGATCATTGATTTATATAAGAGGAAAAGGAAAAGAATACATGATTTCATAAGGATAGAGTTAATGTGATCTCTCTAGAGATATTTCCCAGGAGTTCCTGTATTCTCTTTTCATTTGCACACATCTGTCTTAAATGCTCAGCTGAGCAAATCTAAGAACAAGGCACCTGGGTCCACCAGTAGAGCTCCTATCTTCATTAATTGATTGTTTGGTCATTAATATCTTTTGAATCATTTTCTGTGTGTACAGTGAGAGTGCTTAGCAGGAAATAAAACTAAGAGTATTACTCATATATTACTTGTGAATCTTACTGCATCTTGGCAATGTAGCTCATAATAAAAATTAAGGCTTCATAATATCTTTTTTTAATACCACAAATATAGTTCATACCTAAACCCAAAAATATACCAAGTAGTGAATAAATAACCTCTGAATCAACTCTCCAAAGGTTCTTTTGTGAAAGCTGAAAATAGTTTATTTTCAGGTAATGTAAAAATTAGAAAACAAGGGCTTGAATGGTCTGTTTAAATAAAAAATTACTGCAGAAGGAAAAACATTCTTCTTGACAAAAAAATGCTGCCTGCGAAGTAAATAAGTGTCAAACTTAACAATGTATGAAACACAGGGGGATTCAGTGTTGGTGACTGCCATAATAAAATGTGGGGTTGACATAAATGCCTTTTTAAAAATATGATTTCAAACTTTAGTCATAGGAGAATGTAGACCAGAACCCCCTGTCAGTGACTTTCACAGTCAAACCAAATTAAAATATATGTCCTCCTGCTAGTCATTTCATTTGCTTCCTTTGGCAGTCTTAATGAAGTATTACCTCAAGTAAAACCAAAGAAATCCATATTTTCTATTTAAAATTCAAGGTGGTTCTACCCACAGTCATAAAACATTGATACTAATAGAAAGTGAACTGGGTATTAAATATGTGACAATATAAGAGTACAGTACTTACTATCACTATCTTTGCATGCTTTGCTTTTCATTTCACTTTCATATTATATAAAATGCCACTGTCATATATAGGCTCTTATCAGAATTCCTTGTCTTGATGAGGGTTGATAGTTAATGGTTCTTTTCTCCCCTTTGAAAGGAAGAAGGACATGCTCATGGTAATTGACTTTCTAAAGGTGTACTGCAATGCTCAGTGAAGCATTTGTGTTTGATTCAGTAGGCTGGAACTGCAAAATAATTTCACCTAACAGCCAGAGGAGTCAAATGCCTGGAAAAATGGGGTAGCAGTGAATACCTCCAAACAAGAGTGTCAGCCATTTTATTACTAGAAATTAACTTTGGAAACAGAACTAAAAGGCCTGTTGTGTTCCTTAGGGATAAAATGATTGTGCAAATAGAAAATATTCAAAGCATGAGTATTATTTCTTCTCCTGTTTCTTCTCTCCGAGCATTAACATAAACAGTTTTCTCTCTATGAGCTTCTTGCTCTTCTTAAACTTTTTCAAATACAGATTCTTTAAGAAATACTAATATTTTCTTACTCATTAACATGGTGCTTAATGTTTATTTACTTCTTTCCATCAGAAGTGCATTCAGCATGGATACCTTCTTACTATAACTTATTTATTTATTAAACTAAGCAGGAATAGAGGTCAATAGAGCTAAACTGCAGCATGGAATACACTGTAAGAATCATCTCTGTCTTTGATTTCCAGAAGTGCTGAAGGGATTCTCCGATAAAATAGAAAAAAAAAACCCTCAAGGGTTTAATCTGCTTCTTAGATACAATAGCTCTTCAAGTTGGTCTAGCTCAGGAGAGACAATACAGTTATTTCTGTGTAAATGAATCTCCTTTCTCTTCCTTCTACATTTTCTCTAAACATTTTTTGAGTTCTTGAATTCCTTTATTTTTTTTATATATTCATTTTTGGTTTTCTGTCCTCTCTGCTGGCTCAGACTGTCTTGCATGGTCATGGTAAAGCAAACTGCAACAGTGCTGTCAGCCTGTAAATTCCTTTTCATCTACTGAATACCAGAGAAGGTATAATGGCTACGCTAGCCAGGAAGGGTGTCAGCCAAGGAAGTGGAATAGAAATAGCTTCAGCACAGCTTCTTGTCTTCCTCCATTAGCAGGGCCTAAACTCTCCCACTACCTAACTGGCAGTGCCTGAGACATCGTCTGTCATGGGTGGAAAGGCAGAGAAACTCAGTATGAATATCAAGTGCAGTGGACTCACAAGAGAGAAGCATGTGTTTTTGAAGCCATTCGATAGCTGAGGTTTCACATCTACTGATACTGACTAATATTCTCCCACTTTTTTGCCCAGGCTTCCATGTTATGGGTCTTTAAGGGCAGATGAAGAGTATTTAATCTCCTTTCTCATGGCCAATTTTAATAAAAACTCAGAGACTAGTTTTGTAAAATAGACATCAAAAGTTGAGCAAACAAATCTGCAGAGACGGTTCTGAATAATTTTTTTTCATTCATTTTTTCTGTGGTTTAGTATCTGCCTCTAAATGGAAAAAAGATTATACATATTCTCACAAGGGCATTATGAAGATTAATTAATTACTGTTTGCAAAGCTCTTAAGTCGTAATAAGATCTAGAAAGAAGGAAGATAATTAAAAAAAATTAATAACTACCTGTCCAGTAACCTTTGTTCCTTTTGTACTGAATGAGTGAAAGTCTTATGGAAAAAAAGAAGTAGACTGTGAACAGGCAGTTAAAGAGTATAACAATATTCCCACATAAAAGGTGATAAAGAGGGTTTTCACACAACTCTTAATTCTGCTTTTATTTGCCTTTTTAAAGTTTGACTTGAAAAACTGAAGTTTATTTTAACATTATCAGTAGATTTTTAAACTTTTTTTACTATTTTACTCCATGTTTCTACCTACTTTGCAGACAGGAAAAAAGCACTAGAGAAATACGGGGTATTTTTCTTGAGCAATACCATTAAAGAAAAATAACATGGTATTTTTAAATCTATTCAAGACTATCTGGGAATAGGATTCAAAATGACATGGTTTGTTTTTTTTCTGAAAGGAAAATTATATTTTCAAAATCCCATCATTTCTACAAAGGCTTATTTTTATTTTATCAAAATTCCCAGGAAAAAGGATCACAAAATTATATGATGCATGAAAAATTCAGGAAGAATAATTGGAAAATCAGGCTCATAAATTCAGCTTTCTACTGAGCAGCTCCTTATCTAGCTGCCTGCCTCACGGGTACTTGAACTGTGGCATCTGGTTAGCTCAGAAGTTAATGACCATTTTCTATATGGATTATTTTCGCAAAGATGTTAAAATCAAATGCCAGCTTAAGGAAATATAAAGGGGAAAGTCATCTTGCTGTGATTCCTCTTTTATTTTCGTATTTATTTTGCAGGAGGATACTAGATTGACATCTCTTCCTATATGAACTGTGCCCTAGACATGCAGAGCTAAACTGATAAATCTTTTTTTTTTTTTTTTTGTACTAGAGGGCAGAAAACAAATGAATGCGTCACTGGTATCTTCATATATATATGTATATATATGTATATATATATATATATCACATGCACTTTTCTAGATTTGGGCATCCAGAGAGGAATACAGTTAAATATACATACATATTAATCAAATAATATCTGCAATAAGGACTATTTGAAGCTTTTAAATCACTTCTTGATACATTGCCATTTTGCCAGCCTCTGCAGAAAAAAATCCCCTTACGGTCAGTCTTGCGTTACACCCAGAAAGTCAAGGTCTGGTCCCTTTTTTTGGGAAAACTCAGTCAAGGTTCTTAATCTGGAAACAATTGGAAGCTGGAGAATAGACAGACACTTGAGCAAGGAATTCATCACTGGGTAGAACTGCCCTTTTACATGCTGACTTACTGAGTAACAGTTATGGAAATAAACTTAGCAGAATATAGTGTATGTTAAGTTATCAGAATGGATGCTGCCTGTGGGCTATTGCAGTCGTTCTTGCTGACATTATCCTGTTTCTATCAGATTGGCTATGTAGCTCCCAGTACTTTGTGGTCGAGTTTGCCTTATAAGAGGAGTTCTTGCCGAAAGGAAGCTGGAAAACAGTAAGGCATGATGTCAACAGAGGGACATCACCTCAAGCAGTGTCTGTTGCTCTGTTGGGGGGGTTGTGTTAATGTCAGTGCATGTAATAAATAATGTTGTACCTACTGGTCCCAGGCAGCTGTGGCAGAAACTGAGGGGCTCCCTTGTAATGGTCAGAGAGTGCAACTCCTCCCCAGCAAATTACTGCTCATCGTTTGCACGTCTGCAGAGCCTGGTTTTCTGGCCATAGGTGTTGCCTACACTGCAGCTGAGAGGTGCGAGAGCAGCATGCTGAGGCCTACCAGGCTAACTTTAATCTAATTACCTCAGATAACAATATTAGTGAAGATGTGATAGAATGCGCTCCAGTAAATAAATGTATGCTCATGTGAAAGCCTGCTTGGAATCATCAGGACATCCCTGGGTGGCCAGCAACAACAATGTACAAATTTTAAAATCTCTTTCTAAGGGCTGTTGAAGCAACGGCTTGGCAGTTGCTTCAAAGCCCCAAATTATCCCACAGATAGTTTATAGTTTTCCCTGTAAAACCATTTTAAAATATTACATAAATTAGCTGCTTGTCAAGATAAAATTTTAGCTGGAAACAGTTTTAAATTTTCTCTCTGGGGCTTTCCAGTCTTTAAAGATTTGCATGCATGGCTATCATGGCTACAACCAATCCCTCAGTGTTAGCAGCTTCATCATAACAGTCACATCTGTCAGAGCAAGGTTCTTCTGTGTTCTTACTGCTGCCTGCGGGATTCCATTACTGATAGCCTGAGTATCATCATTTGCATTCTTGAATGGTAGAAGAGTAACACAAGCAGATGAAATTGGCTCAAGTTACTGCTTGTTCTTTTGTGAACAGGAAACAACCCACCGTCAGAATGAGAAAAATTAGAAAATTACTCAGAAATAGATAAGGTAATTGGAAGACAGAAGCTAGTTACTGAACTAAAGAATATATACCTTTAAAGCTTTAAAACTGAAAGACAGTCATGAGAGGGAGTAGTAAATAAAAGTTAGGCAAACAGTATAGGCAAAAGATTGATCATTGTTTTCAAATTAAGAAAACGTACTTGGTAGGGGAGAGGTGAAGATGGTTGAAAAGCCTGTACTTTCTCAGTCTACAAGGTTCATCCTTCTGGTACTGCTTTACTATATTGTTGTGTGACTGAGCATTGCTGGACATCAGCGTTGGTGCTTAGTTCTGCTCTGGTATGGCCGAAAGATACCAAAAGTTGTCTGCAGCAGCAAAAACTTCAGAACCCAGCATCTCCCCAGTTAAAACCCTTACACTTCAACCACTTAAACTGGGCTAGAAAATCTACTCTGTGTACATACCCATGCAGTGCTATACAAAATACCAGTCATGTTAGAGCTAGGGCTGCATGGAAAATAGTACCCATGAGCTCCTCCTTCACAAGACAGGCTCTGTAGGAATAACAGACTGGCAAGGCTCACGGAATATTGGGAGGGCACCACTCTAATCAGGGGATCTTTCAGATAATATTATATTCTTGCTCCTGCTTGTGAAGAGAGATGCAGTTGTGTTTCTTGGGCTTGTAGACAAAATCCTGGATGACATGATTTGCTCAGTCCCTTCATTTACTGTGATGGAGAGGTTCTTTGTGTTTAAACATCAGATGGGAGTTAAGGATTCTCCTTCTGAAACAGATTTTCTGTGTAGCCTTGAACACTTAATCTCTCCGTGTTTTCTCATCTGTACAACAGTAATAATAATGTTTATCGAACACAGGGGGCTGTAAGGCTAAATTAATTAATGTTATAAAGCCTTTTGATTCTCTTAGATAAAAGGTTTTCTAGAAGTATGAAGCATAGCTATTTATTATCTGCCTTTTTGTCACTTTTTATTCACAACCTGTCAATTCTACTGCAGCTTTTTTCTTCAGAATTATTTGTCCTAATCATCTCATCTGTGTGAAAAAGAAGAAATTGATAACAACTAATGATTGCATGG
This sequence comes from Pseudotriccus pelzelni, assembly GCA_035584735.1. Classification (NCBI taxonomy): domain Eukaryota; kingdom Metazoa; phylum Chordata; class Aves; order Passeriformes; family Tyrannidae; genus Pseudotriccus; species Pseudotriccus pelzelni. Next base: position 21,302,373 of record JAWMRA010000162.1, on the reverse strand, counting down.
AAAGTACTGTTTAGAAAGACTGGTCTAAATTTATTACTTTTGAGTATACTTCCTCGCAACTAACATATATATGGAAATTCTTGATCAATGTTTCTTTTCTTTGGTGACTCTCTAATGTGGCCTTTATATACTGTTTAAGGTATCCACATGTTCACACAAATGGACGAGAGTATGCACTTCTGTTCTTACAATTTAACTTCTATATCTTTGATTGTGTTTTCTATTTGGTCTGTTTTAATCCCCTTCCTCTCTTGCTGACTTTTCTTCTATTTGACAGCTTTTTTTCTCCCCTCACCCTTCAAGAATTCTGACTACACCAGTGAAGAATCATTTGTATACACTGTCATCTTTATTTCACATTTTGCTTTTCTTTTTTTTTTTCCCCCAGTGAGATAGGGCAGGCAGTGTGCTATGCTGGATATCAGTACAGTGCACCTCAGGTGTGCTGAAACCATTTGACTTCAACTTTTGTCATTTCTAGAATGTATTTTCTTGTCTTTAGCATTGAGCCATGACAGGAATTTGGCTAGATGTTGCCACATTTCTGAAGCACTGTGTAGCTCAGTGTTTCTAGAACATCTGATGCTACTGTTCAGCAGCCTGCTGAAAGTGTGAGATATGAAGTAGATTATCTAAGACCCAAATACTGGCTTGTCAGAGAGTTTAGATAAGGATTGATTTAAATGTATGTATCCGATCTGTAAAAAGTGGTGGCACTGCAGAAAATGAAATTATAGGTTGCATTGTAGGTAAATTCTATGGTGTAATCACTTCAGATGAGTTTGAAATGCAGTTTCCTATACTTGCTTCTGTATTCCTATTTTTCTTCTCCTTACTATTTCTTAGATAAATTTGGATTAACTTTTCTATGCCTCATTGCTTTACCCTAGTAATTTCCTGAATTTCAAAAATGCCATTGAACATGTCTTTGTTAAAAATAATAATAAGCTATTAAGCTAGCTTATTCAACATGCTCGAGTCAAAAGATATGTACAATCATTAAACTGCAGTGAATGAATGGATTTTATAGGGAGGCAGCATGTTCATTCGAATTTGTTGAGCTCTACAGAATAAACCAAGTTGAAATAAAAATATATACTCAATGACTTAGAATTTATAAAATCTGAAGGGCTTTTTGATGAATGCAGAGGACGATCTTCTCTGGTCTGTTTACTGCTTAGACCATTAGACAAAGATTGGCTGTAAACGTTAACATGAAAATTTCTGAGGCCTGACCCCTAATTCTGCTTCAGAAAAAGGTGGGAAAAGAGGCTAAAGAATTCTAACACTAATTCTCTGTTTGACTTAAATGCTGGTCTATTTAATCTTACTATTGCTCTTTTTCTGTAAAAATCCTTCCTTGCAATGACTGTGAAATTTACATTTATACCACATTATGGAAAACTAGTAGCTGGATTCTGATCAGAATGTGTCCCACATGTTACCAGGTTCCTATTAGTCCTGATGGACAGCCTAACAGCTGTGACTGGCAAGTGTCTGTTCCCCTCCATACTGTTTTCCAAACCAAAGAAGTGTCTTGAAAAGAAATTAATTTTGTCTGTTGACAGAGGAGTATTGCTCAAACCAGGATATAAGTCAGGATCTTCAGAGAAACAGCTGAGCTTCTAGGTGCAGTGGAATATTTTTCCTTTTGCCACTGAGCGGCATTTCTTCCAGCTGTAGGAATGGGGGCTAATGCTCTCCACCTCAGAGACCACAGCGGTGGAAGTGCTGTGCTCTCTGCATCATTTTGTGTTTTGCTTATATAAATGGAAAATGTGATGATGATTTATTTTGCTGAATTTGGATACAGGCATACAGGATGCCAACTTTGGTGAGACTTCCCCTGGGACTTTACTGTAGCCTAATGATCATACATTGTAATGACCACTGCTTCCAAGTATTCAATGGTATTTAACCAGTTAAAGGGGTGGAAAACTATGTGTCTTACAATGCAAGTCTGTATGGGAAGATTAACGCTTTTCTTGGATATTTATGAGGTCTTGCTGAAGTCTTGGTAGCTTTCACATTTTAATGCATTTGCAAGGCTGAGTGTTGACTGAATAAAGAAAATTGGGGTATATGCAAAGGGATAGTTAATCCTCCTGATTTCTTCAGATTGTTCCCTGTGCAGAAAAAATCAAAACATTTTGCCAAGTGAACTGCCTCTTTTCTCTTTGACTAACTGAGCTTCCTTTCTTTTCTTATCTGGAAGTTAGGAAAATGTTTCTGTGATTTCTCTGAATTTCCCTGGGAACATTGTCATGTTAAAGTGAATACAGCAGCTTTGCCTGAATATTTTTAATTTATGATGCTTGCATATTTAATAAATATTAAATATAAATATCTAGGTGAGTGGAATAACTTCATTTGAAATGGAGTTCTGTCACTGGACAAAGTTTTGATTTTCACATGGCTACAATAGTAACTACCTTAGCTAAAGTTGCAAATAAAGAGTTTGTTAAAAGTGGGTCTATATAAATATTAAATATTAAGCTTTCTGCTCTTTGCTTCATAAAGTAGAGTGTTTATTGTGACAATATTTTATTCTTTGCTTTTCTGGTTTTAGGGACGTTTAATGTTTCAGCAGTATTTTATTCTCAAAATTCTTCAAGAAGGTACAATGATTTACAAAGCAGGATGTGACTACAAGTCATGCAAATTAAAATATCAGTTACTATCTCTCAACAGATTTTACCTGATTAGTGGTGGAGTTCCTTTCATTATATGTGGGATCACAGCAGCAACCAACATCAATAATTATGGGATTGAAGGCAATGCACCGTAGTAAGTATAAACTATTACCATAAAACTTTTAAGGAAAACATATTCTTTTTCTTATGCCAGTAAATGTAACTGGCTTCATAAAGGGTACAGACATGCAATTTGGGATGATTTTTGTTATGAAATTTTAATAAATATTAGCTACGAGAGAGCAATGTCTTAATCTGGGGCTTGCCATTTCGCCTCTACTGACTTGACTCCATTACTGGCAATACAGTCACTTTCATTTACAAAATTACTCTTCATTTACGTCTGAATGAGTGAAAGGATATTAAAAATACCTAATGGATACCATATTTAATGGAGCTATTAATTAATTAAATATTTTCATTTCATTATCTACCTTGAATTTTTATCCTTTGGGTATCAGTTTATGTGAAATAATGTCAATTATGTGAAAAAAAGGACAAGCACAAATCTCTCCCTCACATTCTCCATCCCCATTCTGCCATTAAAACCCAAATATTTTGGATTTTTACCACCTGGAAACGTTCCAGTCACAAAGTCTTGCAATCTTGACATAGTCCTCTTGTGTCTAGTGAGTTTGTGTGCAGAAGACCTCCAAAAGCTCTCCAGGCATCACATTGTTATTAATTCTTGGCATGAAGCATGAGGTATTAAGAAACTACAGAAAGTCTTTCCAAGGAAACGTAGCAGAAAGTGAATTAGACTGCAAAGTTAAATGCAGTGTGTGTAACAGATCGGCATGGCAATGACTGGCACACTAATGGATATCTTAGTGCTCTGGCAGCACTAGTACTCTGGAGGACATCACTCTTAGTTACTGCTTTGAGCATCTATTGAAACACACCTGAAACTGGTTGTGTTCTGGGCATGAAAAGTGGCAGCCAAGGAGAATGGTTCGTGAGGGAGCATCTGGCTCCTTAAAGCCATTTTTATAGGTAATTGAAATTTAAATTCCGGTGAGAAATCAGTGCATACCATGGCTAACTGGTTGTTCTGCCTAGAGCCCAACTCACATTCATATAGTTCTTCAAATTTATCCAATTAAACAGTCACTTATAATCAACAGTATAAGACTATTATTTATGTTCATAAATGTGAGATGTTTTTCATTTTGGTGCAGTTATAGAGGTTATACTTCTTTAATCATGTTAATATAGCAAATCAATACCCGGTACCACAGTCTGTACAGAAAACAAGGGAGAGATGAAGGATTGTTGTAAGACTGAGTAAAAAGACAGCTTCTAATTCGACGGCAGCATATTGAGTTACGTGCCTTACTCATTTTTTGTAGTATTAGTACAGTAAATGTAGATGCACACACTAGAGCTTTTTTTACACAACTGATTTTTTAAGTGATCCACAATGAGATTCTACTTGAAATAAGAGCATCCCAAGAGACTGTTCCTCTGGGGAGCATTCCATTCTCCATTTTGCATCAAATATGCAGCATTCAAATGTACTTCAAATATGCATGTAGCTTTGTGTTCTCTGCTTCCCCAATTAAATATAGGTGGTAACTTACCTACCTTTTCACAGATATCTTTCAGGGAATCTTTTCATTTGCCTGTCTGACAGCAAATTTTATACTGTTCAGAGTGTTTCTAAGTTCCTTAACATGTGTATGTATGCTTTTGTTTAAGGTTCAGATTTCAAAAATTCCAAGTTATCATTCTGAAATTTCTTGTGATAATACCCAGTGGGACTGTCTCTATTTAGCTGAGAGATTCTCAGCCTGGGAGAAAAAGTCATTCTGCCCTTTTTATAGTAACTTGTAGATAATTCCTGGCTTGACAAGAATGTGATACCAGAAGTTTCCTCACTGGAATTGAAGGGAGTACAACTAATCACGCATGCCTAAATGAGTATGAAGTGTCATACGGTGTCACTTTTAGAGCTGGAATGGATAATGACATATCACCTGGTTTGTCTTTTTGACCCAGTGGGAAATTAGCGATATCCAAACCATTCCTGACAGTTATTTATCTGAGGTGCTTTAAATGCTCCCATAATGGATAGACCACAATTCGTTTCAACAGCTTATTATCCTAATTGTCCTAACAGCTAGGAAACTTTTCAAAAAATCTAATCAAAACTTTTCTTGCTGCAGTTTAAACCCATTACTTCCTGTCCTAGTCTGAGAGATAAGGAAAGTAACTTCTTCCTCTTTCCAGAAATCCGTGCACTATTTAGAGTATAAGAATAGCTGTACTAGCCTATACTGCCTTCTCAGTTCCCTGTCTGTAACCATGGCTAAAAGCAGATTATGGAGAAGAGTCAAAACTGAGCAAATATACCTTCTCCCTCTGCCCCATCCCAGTTTCCATCTAGGATTTCATTAGCTGGAAGTGTTTTCTTCCCCTATGTGTGTTTGATCAGGTCATTCATCCTCAGGACAGTCCTGTTAGATTCATACTGGCCTGTGAACTACTTTAAGCTGCTCTAGAACACTTATGGTTATATTATTTAAAGCCTAGAAAATCATTGTTGTCACGCTACAATGATATTATTATACCAACGTATCACAAAGAGACCATGACTTTCCTTAATTTTTCTGAGGACATTCAGATGATGTAAATTAACTCCTAGAAACTTTGGAAACAGTGCAGAATTCAGAAATAGCATATATCTTTTAGGGCCACTCACTGCAGAAAGTGGTGACTGTCCAATTGGAAGTCTTTTTGCAGCTTTTCTTGGTACTCAGATGTTCTCTGGCAAGAAGAAAATTCTATAAGAACAATCTTTAGGCTTAAGAATTTGTATCAATGTTTGTTGATACAAACCATTGAAATCTGTTCATTTTTGTTGCTCACACTAACTGTATAAACTATGCCTCATTTGCTTTTTAATCAAAGTATTAGTGCTGACATTTTTAATACTATAAAAAAGGGTAGATATAAATGGTCTTATATTTCACTGCAGTTCCAGAGTCTAAACTGACCTACATTTCTTGGAAAATTTCAGTTTTAATAATCTGTAAATTATACTAGACATTTTATTCTATTAAAAAATAAGAAAGTGATGTTAGACATACTCTCTTTTCTCCACAACAAGCATATTTGAACTTCTGAGATACTATTGTGTCATAGTAGTCAGTCATCAGTCAGTCATCCGTCACATCTGCTGTGGGCTCTAAAATGTTCTTGACTGTCTTTTTTTTTTTGTTTTCAGTTGCTGGATGGCGTGGGAGCCCAGTCTCGGTGCTTTCTATGGGCCAGTAGCATTCATTGTGCTAGTCACCTGTGTTTACTTCCTCTGCACATACGTGCAACTGAAGCGCCATCCTGAACGCAAGTATGAGTTAAAGGAAAAGACCGAAGATCCACAGAGAATACCAAGTACTGATGTGGGCCATGGTCATATTACAGACTCTGTGTCCGTTCCCCAGGCAACCTGCCCCATGATTTCTTCTTCCTTATTGGAAAATGAGCATTCATTCAAGGCTCAGCTTCGAGCCGCAGCATTCACTTTGTTCCTGTTTACTGCCACTTGGACCTTCGGAGCACTTGCAGTATCTCAAGGTCATTTCTTGGATATGATATTTAGCTGTCTTTATGGAGCCTTCTGTGTGACCTTGGGGCTTTTCATCCTGATCCATCACTGTGCAAAGCGAGATGATGTATGGCATTGCTGGTGGTCCTGTTGCCCATCCAAAAGAAACACCTATTCCGTCCAAGTTAATGTGCGCCCAAAGGTTAATGTCAATGGTGACACTCAAGTTCACGCACCTTGTCTTCAGGAATCTCCATGTCCCAACAAATCAGCTGTGTTTAATCATCCGGCGGCCAGCCACTGCAAACTCACTAACCTACAAGCGGTTCAAAACCACGTTAACTGCCTTTCCCCTGTGACACCCTGCTGTGCAAAGATGCACTGTGATCAGCTACTTGATGATGAAGCTCACATTCACGTCCACAATGAGGGAACCTTCAGACCCAATATGCACATTCACAGATGTTTGAAAAGCAGAACTAAGCCACGTTACTTCAGTCGGCATAGGTCTGCAGGTGAAAGAGAGTATGCCTATCACATCCCCTCGAGTATTGATGGCAGCATCCACAGTTCACATACAGACAGTCCCCACAGTACACATGATAGCCAGTCAGGTCACAGACGGGCCTGCTGCTCAAAAAGTGATCCATATCCTACTGTCAACCAGCCCGAAAGTAGCGACGCAAGTACTGTAATATATAGTTGTACTAAAATGCCAGACAGTGACACTGTGCACCATCCAGCCCATTTTGAAATGCACCCACGGACACAGTCATTGCCATTTAATACGACGAATCACAATGGAATTCTCAAGGGAAACATGCATGAAGCCATGATATACAGCTCAGATAGTACAGGAAATATCAAAACTGGGCCTTGGAAAAATGAAACTACTGTGTAGTTCATGGGCCATCGTAATGTGTTTTTTGCCCTAAACCATCATTATTTTTGTTTTTATTCCAAAATAAATAATATTATGTATTTGTGTAGCTCATCAGTAAATTGTACAGCTTTTCATCTTTATTTTCTTTTTCTTAATAAGAGTCTAAAAAAGAAGGATAGTGACGGTTTTAAAGTGAAGTTATTTTTAAAAGAAAGTTATAAAATTATTCTGAAAGATAATGAGAAAATAAAGTCTAGGCAATTGAATATGAGAGGCAATATCCTTTTGTTATACAGAACAACATTTCTTTCGAAACACATCATTTTCATTCATTGTTTTCACTTTTGTTCCATAGTATCTTCAGATGCTTTTTATAAACATATCAGCATCTTAAACTTTTACTTATTTATTTTTGTAGGAAAATATTATTACTGTGCCATGGATTTTAATCAGAAGTGGCTATGGTAGAAATGATAAACAGGATTTTATAAAATTGCAGCTTTTTAGATCCACAAAAGTGATACTGCCTCTAAAGATCTTCTGTAGCATATGGCCTGTAAAGTCATGTAATGTACAGTCTCTGTTCTGTCCTTTTTCTTGTTGGAGAGAAGTGCTAGGTAATGTCTCTGTTACATCTTTGGTGCTGTATTGGTTGTATTTTGCATGACATATGTCAGGATATACCATTTGCTGTTTTCTAGTGTTACATGTGTTAAAAAAGAACAAAAAAAAGTGTTGTACAAGGCTGTGAAAAACCCTATTGATATTAATCTAGAGCATTATAAATCTACAGGAAAAAAAATCACTCTGCACTAGTTTAAGTGGCACAATCCTTTGTATAAGGTTATATGATAGCTTTGATAAGGGTCCACTCTAATGTCTTTACAGAGCATGCACTACTCATTGTATGTGACACTGTGCAGTGTAATAGCAACTGTCTCAGCAAGTTTTACACTTTTTTGTAAAGTATGCCTTTTGAGCAAATCTGTAAGCTGTTCCATGATAACCTTTCCACATCTGTTAAGGTAGAGCAGTTTTACCATTAACTCTTTGAGGACTACAGTTATTTTCTTAAAAGTAGCTTATTCTAGTTCAGAGACACTGTATATATGATATTGTCTATTTAGTTACATAATCCACATAGTCCAGAGTTGTCAGGAAAGAGGAAGTTCAGTAATTTTCAAAAAAAACACCTTTTTAGAGTCCATCTATTAATTTCACCACTTGCTTTCTGAAAACCCATTTCCTCCCCTAGAGAATTTCAGATTGTCTTCATCCTTTAATTCAAATTTGACCTTCAGAGAGGTTCTTTATGTGCTCATGATTTCTGCTGAATTGTAGGGCATTCCAGAGTCAGTACCATTCTCTAATTAACAAGGCTCTTGGCAAGAAATTTTTTCATGTTTCCATGAACATCTGGACACAAAGCATCAACTCACAGTACAGAACTGCATCATAATTATCCCTATATGAAATAAAACCGCTTTTTACCAATGGGAAGGGTGCAGAATAATAATAGATTGCAGAAAGTGAATGGGAGCATAGAGCTGTGAGAAAAATGTCTACAGTGGAAAGTGAACAGTGCATCCAGAAATGAGAGAAAAAGCACAATTCTGTATGGCCACATGAGAAAGTTTGCTGTGGTGTCTTAACACAGATTTATGTAGTTGATGCAGAGAGGAAATGAAAATTTTCTTGAGAGATCATCAGTCTGTGATTCTCTGTGTATATGTGGCAGAAATCTTAACATACTTCAGCCCATTATTTTTCTGCTATTAGCAGTTTATTATTAGTAGACTCTACCTTTTTGTTTTTTAATATGTAGGAATAAATTTCCTAATAGTGTACATAAAGATGACAATTATAATTGTTAGAATGTTATAAAAACATGTAAGTCAGATGAATGTGTTCTGCAGTGTTGCAGGTGGGAATTAGTACTCAAAGGGTTAATGCTCAGTATCTGAGTGCAAGAAATCTTGTTTTTCTGTATTTTTGTAAATTTGAAGTATATATTGTAAACTCCAGCAGTGCAATGTATCCATCTCAGATTGTGTATTTTTAAAAGGTGAGCGAGAAGAGTGCACTAGGTGGTTGTCAAGTTTTAAGCCAATATTCAACAGTTTCATGACTGCTTCTTTAGCTAATACAAAAAAAACAAACAAAACAACACCTGAGCTTTATTATGTATATGCTATATATGCTTGAACTGTCTCTAAAATACAGTATTTTTCTTTGTTTGCATAATGAAATATTTTCTGTTTCAGAATTATTTTCTTTTAAGATTACTTTTACTCATTCCACATAGACAGTGAGCCCTGAAAAAGCATAGGCATAATGTGAAATACCATTCTCTGTGTCTCAGCACTATGTATATGTATATTCTGTAATTGAAAAATCCTAGGAGGTCTGTAGACCATTATGCAAAACATTACACACACACACACACACACACACACACACACACACACACAAAGAGCCAAGTGAAATACTCTGTAAGAATCCACTCAATAAGCTTCTTTATTCAGCTTGTGTTTTAATCACCTCTGTTATTTTGTCTGAGAGGCCAATTCGAGCTTCATAATGGCTTACAAAGAAGTAAATAGGTGCTGCTTTCCACAGAATATCTTATGTGATAAAACTCTCTGGAATTTAAACGTAAAATATTAAAACACTTTCCTTATCATGTTCAAAAGTAATTTAGTGAATATTTTGGGGCTAATTGGAAGAGATGTGTTATGCAATAATCTGTTTGCATATTATTTTTTCAGAAAATATACAGTATATCTACAGCGTAGGAGACATGATATTAAATAAATGTAAAAATGTTTTGTAACATCAAATTTGACCAAATTGATTTTTGTGCTTTTGACTTTTTTTTTTTTCCTTAAGATAAAGGAGATAATTTCAATGCTTTGGAAGTCTGGTTTTGATTTATTGTGGGGTTTTGGTCAATTATAGTCAGTGAGCCATTACTACTTTACCTGATTTTCTTCCCTATAAAAATTAAGTCAGTGAAACAACCAGAGTATAAAAGATATACTGTCCTAGTAAATTCCTCACGGACATACACACATGACATGTTTCAAAGTCAGCTTTAGTTTTGGTGATTCACTGATGACATAGAAATGACTGGACAGATTTTACTGTTCACTTTCTGTCTGAGATTAAGCAGGAGAAATTTCATTTCAAAAAAAGATAATTTTCGGAGAATGATACAATCAACAGAAATCTGAAGAGTTGTTATTACAGTATTACCAGGATAAAAATATGGTTTTGCCATAGTATTGTTCTCTGAATATAGAAATTCCAGGTTTTGTGACCAAATTTGAAGTCACACAGACTGATTACAAGAAGAATCCCTACCCAGCCTCATACGAAGAATTTCGGTGTAAATATAAAGCATACATTTCTGCACATTATGTTTGATCCCATGTGTTGTTCCCAAGAAGTCTGTTGATTGTATCTGCACTAATATGACTGAGCAGTCGCTGTCAGTGGCCATAAACAGCTGTTCTCCTTCACCACACAGCTGCCTGCCAGCTACACTATGGGCACTGTATACAGATTTTAACCCACCAAGGGATCCTTCAGTGCGGCTATAAAGCATTCTTCCTCTCTAAACAAAAAGCAAGTCTGTGCTGAAATCAAGTCAAGGCCAATTTTGATAGACAATACAGGCAATTGGGCATCCTCCCCTTGAATACTAAAGGTTGAAGGCAGATAAACATATGGAAGTGGCTTTAAGCAGTTTAAGTCCTCCTCCTCCCAACTCTCTGCCAAAAGTACCTGCCTAGTAGGTCTGCTGCCTGCAGACATCTGCCAAATCCAGGCAAAATGAGTCAGTTTATCAAAAATTCCTAATTAGCTAAATTGAGTGAAACAGCCTAAGCTGGAGAAAACCTCTTTGGATGTTCTGTCACAAAGTTGCTTCAGGTTCATCATATATGGGGACATTGGTCAAAGCATCCTGGACACCTGAAGATCTGAAATTGCTCATGTGCAGACACTATTAAGGCTTACAAAGCTGATTTCAACTCCACAAATTTGGAGGTAACTTCCGCTGTAAATTTTACGATGAAGAGATTATCTGACATTTCACAATTTGGGGAAAAGAAAACTGTCATGAGGATCAGGCTGCTACCCTTTTTATCATAAGATCTTCTTTGCGTGGAAACAAGAAAAAGGAGACCACCTGTATTTGTTTTATTGCCTATGAAAAGAAACGTCAGGCTGATGAAGACACTGGCAGCTCAGCAGTTTCCTTACCAGAACATAAATTCAAGTTCCCATATCAGCATCCTCCAGTCCAGAAAGAAGCTGTAGACTGCATCTGGATCAATTGGAACTCAGTGGCTGAGTTTAAAGGCTGGCTGGCTGACTTCAGTTAAGCAATTTCAGTAGTTACTTGGTGCTCTAAGCAGCTTTTACTTGCATAGTTAACTCTGCAAGTAACGGAGCTTTGGTTTGATTGTTTGGGGGGTTTTTGCTGTGCACAGTTGACCATTTGCTAATTAGCAATTGAATTGCTAAGGAGAAAATTTACTTTACAAATTACCTTGACTATATAAACCATGGCTTTTTGTTCCCTGCTATTAGGTGTGTGAAGGTGCAAGTGAATCCCCATTTCTTTACCTGACCTATCTGAGATTTTTCAGGAGCCAAACAAGCAAGTGTCAGTGAATTCGGTATTTTAGGGCTCACTTCCCTTCAAGGAGGGTTGAAATTTGGTTTGCAAGCTCTAGAGTAATTCAACCTCAAATAAACATCCTGCCTTGAAGTTGTGCAGCTGGCCATGCCTCAGAGGTAAGGGGTTCTTTGTAAACATGGTGTCTGTATACCCCATAGGTACTGCTGTCTCTTTACATTTTGATCTGTTTGAATTCTGTAGTGCCTTGCAGTCTGAACAACAAAATGACTGACTGTTCCCATCAGCCCATCACTCTGCTCCAGCTGTTCGCCTTAACCTGCATCACACTGCCAGGCAAGATTCTCCAGCACAGTCAGTATTTTCATTCATTGGTTTATTTGTTTCCCAGGTACTCAATAACACCTGAGGAAGGCAGCAGGAGGAACTTATTTGGGGAATAGGGGAAATTTCTGGGAGAAGAGAAAGCAATAAAACACATTATTCATATTCTTCTCACACGGCTTTCTTTTGTTAGCTCATTTGTTACTGAGCTGTAAGCAGTTACAGTCACTTATTCCCTGATTCTTTCCATTGCAAGACCTTGTTCTCTACTAATTAGAACACAGCTGAAAGTGAACCATTTAGCTTGATTTATGCCCTCAGCAATTGCTGCCCTCGGATGATTTTACAGAGTTCAGCCAAAAAGGCTGCAGTGTTTTCAGCAAAGAGGCTTGATGAAAGTATGTCTGTCTACAATAACACCTGCCAGTGAGTTTATACTAGTTCTGTCTTCGAGGCTCATTATTTGCAACCTTTAGGAAATATAGCTATTGTAAGAAAATTCTCCCTTCTCACTGATCACATGCAGCTGCAAGCCCTAGGGGCTCAGAAGGACCAGCCCTATAAATTATTAACTTCAACTGCCCTCAGCTAGGATTGGGATAGAAAGCAGGGAACCTTGATTATCACGTTCTCTGACAAATGCTCGAGCTTACCTTATAGACACCGTGATGGAATGGAGGAGTGAACTGACTGATTTGTATGGGGAAAGACAAATGCTGAGCTAGAGGAAACCAAAAAAGGACTGAGCTTCTAGCGCTGGATTGAGTTGAACGGAACAAGCTGACCAGAAGGAGACAGTTTGGTGCGAGTAGGGAGCTGCAACAACATAGCCCGGAGACTGATTTGAAACTGGGAAGGAAGGGAGGATCATAAAATTGAAAAAGGACTTGGAGGCTGAAAAGAAACTGGGACCAAACTGGTCACTGGGGAGAGGGGGAGTAAGGTGAAAAAATCACTTCTATGAGGATTTCCAGGCTGAGGGTGAAAACCAAGCTTTGTGATTCATCTGCAGTCGGTAGATACCTGAAAACTTACTAGCAAAATGCTATTTACTTATAATGTTGGTCGTCATACAAAATGACAGTGCATTAGTGCTGTCAGCTATTCCATGAATATGTCAGAAGGCTGTGTATTGAATCACAGATTCTCAAAGCTGTTGATTAACCAGATATTTCATGTCTCACATAATAGAATTTCTGTATTTTTAATGCCTCCTTTCAAAATCCAGGAACTATCACAAAAAAAGACAACTGATTTCAAACAGTGTGAGTGAAGCTGAAAGTCAAACACTAAACTGAGGAACTGTTAGAATTAAGGCTCCCTTTGGAACTTTCATTCACAGCTTCAGTCTGTCTTTTGATGTTTTTCACTATATGAGTTCATGCTGCTTTCTAACACTTTAGCTTTGATGCTGCACATTTACTGCTCTTTAAATGTGTGGTTTTGTGTACAACTAGAGCTAAGCCAGTCATTTCACTTTTCTGTCTTTTTTCCATGTGTTTTTTCTGGAACCTTTAAGAAAGGGCTTCTTTGAAGAATTTTGATGTTGAAACGTTATTATAACAGAAATCCTACTTTTCTACCATTCCCTCTGCTGGGTATTAGAATGGAAGAAATGGATTGAAAGACTTTCCATTGAGCTTCTGCTTATTTGGTTTTGTGGGTTTTTTTCCTAAAGTAAGTAGTTGTGTAATTATCCCAAGTGTTGTCATTGTTATTAGGAGAAGGAGCAGGCTTCTGCCTGCCCTAGCAGTCTGTAGGAAGCCTTTACACTGATAATTCATGTTGACATATGGGCTGCCTGTAAATCCCATCTTCCCTGCAATGGAGTTTATTCTGGAAAGCCTCCTATGGTGTAGATAACTGTGGCTGCTGAGAAGGGCAACACATGCCCTGGCCCTCCAAACTGCAGGATGTGTCATCTTTGGCTGATGGGAGATGGACATGCTTTTGTCTCTGGTACTGTGCCTCCTCCAGCCAACAGCTGGCTAACCTTGCACACCAGGAGAGGCTCAGTGTAAATGTTTAGCCCCTGTCAGTATGCAAAGGTCATTCTGCTGTGAGTTCCAGGAAGGTCCCTTCCCTTCAAAAAGCCACACTTCGTTGCTAACCCAGAGCCTGTTGCCCAGGCCAGAAGCTGGAAAGCCCCAGTCCCCTTGATAAGATGATATAAGAGTGCAACATCAGCATGGAAGGGTTGTTCCTCTCTATCTAGAACAAAACATACTGAAACTTTCCCTGTGTTCATATATATGAGGGGAAAAAAAGCAGAGAGGAGAGAGTTAAATGACCAGGATCTTCTACGATAATAAGGGGAACAGTTTAAGTGCTGCAACTAAAAAAAAAAAAACAAACCCCCAGCCATTTTGAGTCGGTATGGAAGCCTTAATTCTAGCATTATAACAATGTTGTATTCCACCTCACAGCACAGCACAAGCAACGTGACATGCAGTCAAGGGCTATAGTGCATTGAAAGTAACTGCACTTCACCCACAATGCTTTTCCCCTGAGTAAAAAGGAGTTGTATGCAGTTGTACCATGGAAGTATTTTCTGCATCTTTTGATACGTTGGTGGACTGTTTCAGATTAAGGACCCATTTAGTGTGGACATGCACTTAAAATGTTTTTGTAATACTGAAGTGAAAAGAAGGAAAGTTACTTTTTTTAATTACATCCAAAGTCAATCATCAGTGTTACACTGAGATGTTATTTTCCTTCAGTATGTAGCTAACACAAAGCCAGGGAGCTGCTTAACAGAGAGCTACACCAAGAGTGAAAAGTAACCATGGAAAGTGGAAAAAAATCCTCTTAATATCAACAGTTCTGAACTTTACCTGCAAGGGAATGATTTCAGATCATGCAATCTGCTTCATTAGCCCATTCATCTTCTGAGTGTGTTATTGAGGTTCAGCTTGCTTAACAAAACCAGGGAGATAAGAATATGCCAATCAAATTTGGAATAACTTGAATAGTCTGTGGTGTAAGTGGCTTACATATTTCATTGTAGGTTGATGTGGGGAAACTGCTGATAGAGACAAAACAGGTTATGATTTCAAAGGCCCTGGAGCTGTAGGATGAAAAATCTTTAGTAAAAGTCCTTTTACTCAGACAAAGTAAGAATAAAATATCTTATGTAGGAAATAGGGAGGTTTGAATTTAAATCGGTGAAATGATGAAAGAGACCAACAAAGAGGCATTTTGAACAGATCAGCACAGGCTTTCCTTCCTTGTGTAACCACTGCTGGATGTAAGGAAATGTTTAATTTATGCAGTCCTTAGTCAAACTTTTTTCAGTTTAGAGCAATAAGATGTAGAGTTGAAATTACAGTCGTGGTCTTGGATTTAAATGCACAGAAAAGGCCCAGCATATGGTTTAGAATCTAATCTGAAAATTGACAAACTGCAGGCCTCATTAAATGGAGGCTTTCTGTCGTAGCATGGGGTCATCCACAAAGGGAAGGATCTGGAGGAAAAGTGAGTTGAAATGAAGGACAAATGGAGTATAAAGGGGAGGAGAGTGTTATGATAGATAATTGAATGAGCACAAGTGCCTGCTGAAATGGTGTTAGCATAAGAGTAACCACAAGTCCTGGATGAATAAAGGAGCTTATTGAGCAGGACTGAACCAGTGAGCCTGTTTCTGTTGTGATGGTCATTCAGAGAGGATGCCTAAAGATTAGATGATATTTGGGCAGTAGCCTCAAAGATGAGCTGAAAACTGGAAATAGGCTTCAAGGCATGTAATGTGTTCAGGTTGTGTAGAGAGGGAAAAGAGAAAAAACAAATTGAGTAATTTGATCACTGTCCACAGGTCAGTCTGTATGGACAGAAACTACTTTGCAGTAGGTTCTTTTATCTAGCAGCAAAGGTATGAAAAGATCCAGTGATTAGGAGCTAAAAGTAGCACTTCCCATTTAATCCACAAAAGTAATTAACTTCATAACAATTCCTTAGTGATATGGTATGTTGAAAATTTTTACTCAAGAGAGCATATCTTTCAGCAATGTATTTTTCCCTTCAAACACAAATTTTTGACCTTGGTGCTATAAGAACTACAGGGTAAAATTTTCCAGACAGTTTATATTATATTTTATGTTCAGTGGACTTAGCCTCAGAAAAACCCTCCCTTCTGGTAGGTATTGTAGAGGTGAGGTAGACCAGAAAGGACAATGTTTCAACCTGCCTATGGAGAACCTGGTAAACTGGGTTGCACTCCAACACCCTTGACTCTGGCCTTCGTGGCACTGTTCAGTTTAATTGCTATTTTAATGTTTATGATTCCTGGTTCTTTGTAAACTGTATAATTGAATGGAAAATCTTTATATTGTGCAACATAATAAAGCTTAGTTACTGTTTATAATGAAAAACTCCCTTAACTTCTGACTAAAATCACAGTGGTGCTTGCTTAACTAGATTTTATCAATATGTCCTATAACAGTCTGCATTAAATCAAACTCTTCCTTGTCTACTCTCTAGACCATAATGTCCAAACTTGGAGCTGTATTAAGAATTTGATGTTTCTAATTGAATTCCTTCCTTGCAAACTCCCCAGGGTGTTGCTGATAGTAGAATATATTCTTTATAATCTTCTGGTTTTCTGTCTTTCCAGTAAAATTGGTAAAATAATTCCAGATATCACATTTCCAGTAGCAGAGAAATTAAGGGTCTCAAATGTTTCACAAAATCTTATTCCAGTTCTCGGTCCCAAATTTCACCTTCCTTATTCTCTATATTTACTTGATCTTGGTGTAAAATGATTGAGCCTTTAATCTGTTGGGAACAAAGGTAAAGAAATCATGTGCTAAGATCCTAATGTACTGCACAGATACCAGCATCTTCTGCACAGAGATAGCCCTGATTTTGCAGTCTCAGTATTTGTACTGTGCACATCTGTACTCCTCAAACTATGATGAACAGGATTTATGTTCCTGGACTGTGTTAGGAAATGGTCCCTTTTTTTATCTCTTTCCAGCCTCATACACAATAGTTTTTCTCACATCCTCCTGGTTTTCATTATCTGACTTTGGTTTGTGCACTGAGTGGTTATGTTGCTGTTATTCCACTCACTTTTTCATGCCTTTCTGGAAAGGCAGCTCAGGCTCAGTGCTGACCTAAGCTTACCTGACAGCCCCAGGTCTTGTGTTGACAGGGTAGGTCATGGCTGTGATCTGAAATGCTCTTTGCTGTCTTTTTCTCTCTGCTCCAAGATGTGGATTTGTGCAGGGAGATAATTAAGCTGCAATCCCCACACCCTCTCTGTTTCCCCAGCCTGCTGCAGCACGCTGGGTGCTCTGACAGGATCACTTGTGTCCTTTCTCAGGCTTGTTGTGTAACTTCAGTGCCAGGCATCCACAGTGCCCTCTCTTTATTCTTCCTTTCTGAAAGTGTTTTTGCTGTGCAGCACGTAGCTCTGCTTGATTTTCCATATTCTTTGTGGCAAAACTTCCACGTATTGAAAGGGTTGTTCTGATTATTGACCTGTGGCAAAGTGGATTTGGATGATTTCTGCTCTTTCTTTTAGTAATTATTTTCTTTGCCTAGTAAACTATTGTTTATGAGTACTGAAGCATAAGTACCACAGCCAGTTTGGGAATGTCCTCTGCTGACATTCCCCAAAAGCACCATCTACCAGGAAGCATCATTTCTCTGCTAAGGCTCCCGAATTCTTCGTTTTCCACTCCTGTGGTGCCCCTTACGCTTCTTGCTATATCTTGGTTTTCATTCTCCCTCTCACTCTTTGCTCTGTGTGGTTCAGACAGCGTCCAGATGGTCTCCTCCTGAAGTGAGTCTGTTCTGGAAAAAGCCTCACTGCTGACACTCACCAGAGGATGAAGCTGACCTGAAAAGGCTGTGCAAAGCACAAAAGTTCTTTTTCTTTCACTGGCACTTGGGAGTTACATAGCTCTACAGAATATGTATGTGTGTATATGCGTGTGCACGTGTGTACAGCTTTTATGTGTGGAGATACACATACACATATATACAAATGCACTGTGGAGAGTATTAGAGAGGTATCAACTGAGTGCTTGTTACTGCCTCTCTCTGTTTGGAACAAGCAGATCATGTCTTCAGACTGTTTTCTAGTCTGAAATATTGTGAGCATTTGTAGTTTTTCCTACTGGTTTTAAATGGAACATAAAATTTTCTAAGTCTTATGGGTAATCCACCTCTGCATAAAAGGATTGAACCATTGAAAACCTCAGAAGGTTTTTCAGTGGCTGTAATTGCTCTTGCACTTGAAACTATCTCCCCATAGGTACAGGGAGTTGCCACTTGTTAAAATTAGTTATATTTTAAACACAATGTTGTATAGGCTAGACTAAAGCGACCTTTTGTATAATTCTGGTGTGCGTTAGCAAAACCTTAAATTCCTTTTAACAAATTTCTCTTCCACAGAAATGTCTTGTTTTATAAGAAAAGAATACTACTGTGTGATATTTCTAGAGAGTTGAAGCCACATGGTTCTAATTCAAATTTCTTCAGAAGCATATGGTTTACAAATGGAAATTTCCCCATAAACCATATTGGTGAGTTTCTCCAGTTAAGAGTTAAATGAATCAGACCGCAGTCTATCGAGTCATAACAATTAGAGGAAGAAATCATTAATAATTTAATTTAATTATAATCACTCTTTTGACTGGAGCTGGTGTAGAAGATTGCGAATAGGAAATGCTTGCATAATTATTATTCTGAAGATCATTCAGGACAAATAAAAGTCTGAAAAAGATGTTAAATCTCTTAAAGGACTTACTTTAATTATTTTAAAGTCATACATTAATTAAGGTGTTTACTTATTAATCCTTGGAAATTGAATTCTGTACTCAGAATAAGTGCTGTTAATTTTCTTGATAACTAAGTGCTGTGTTTCTCATACATAAGAGAGGTTGAATTGCTCAACCTTAACTTTAGAATTTTCTGTAATAACTTGAGGGATGCTGACAATTAACTCACTCAACAACTTCTCTGTGCCTTTAGCAAGTTTTGTGGCTCTAACATCTCTCTGTTTAGAAATCTTGTTGGCCTAGTTTTTTGGGGTCATTTACCAGTCATTGTCTGCTGCTTCATTTCTTGCTGGCCTAATTTATCCATCTGGAATTGAAGCAGAATGTAGACAGAATTGATTCTGTGGCTAGATTTCATGCCAGCTATCATAACAATCTGAAGTTGAAGCACTTTGACATTTGTGGCCACTCTGGAGAATCCCCTTCTCGCAGGTATAAGGGACAGGGGTGTTGACTATTCTTACGGCTTTCTTTTTCTCATGCTGGCCCTTTGAATGTAGGAATTAGACTTCACAGACCTTCTTACACAACCATAGCTCTCCTTGGAATATCTTTATGGGTCAGAGTTTTGGTTATCATCCTGGTTTTATGCTCATGAAAAACATTTTAAAAGCTAAAACTCAGGCTACAAGTGCATGATTCTGTTCTTTACCTCTTGTGGGGACTACATTCCTCTTCTCACTCCTGGCTTGGGTCACCCATATAAAACCCACACTAAGCACTTAATCTTCAAGCAGAGGTTCAGCACTATTTAAAAATACGTGATTTTGGTCCAATATTTATTTCTAGAAAAGAAATGTTTTGAGGTACATGGAACATTGTAAGCAGATTAAAAAGAAGGCATGAATGAAACCAGGTTGTTTAGATTAAGACAATGAATACTGCAATATATTCACAGGCTTTTTCAGGCTTTTCAATCTTTACAGGTCCCTTATAGCCAAAAGAAGTACACTTTGCCTTCTGTGTTGCAGTGCCCAGGGAAAAACAACAATCCTGCTTCTTCAGCAGAAATGGAGCAATCTCACTGCAGATGACAAAATACAACGCCACAAATCTGCAACAGCAAGCTGTGGAGCAGCCTGGAAGGGCACTGTCTCGGGAAAGTGAGAGGTACCTTCCAAACTCAGCTGTAAGTCTGATTTGCTTTGCTTTGCTTTGCTTTGCTCCCTCTCAGCCCCTGACTGGCCATGCAGTCTGTGAGAACTATAACTGCACCAGCTGGAGCAGATTTCATTTTCACGTGGGAAGTAAAATATTGGGTATCATTTTACCATTTTGCTGTAGCATACCGATTATTATTCAGTATGTCACGTTTCTCCATGTTACAGACAAAACCCTGCATTGTGGTTGTAACCAAGAAGTGCTGAGTGTTGGTAGCTGAAGCCATTTGTCTCCCACCCAGCTGGTATATTCTCCTACTCTATGTTTGTGTGGGTTATTTGAAGTTTCTCCTCAGAGAACTTTACCAGTTCAGTGGGGTGACTCTGGCCTTGGTGGGTTGCCCCTTCTTAGCAGGTAGATGTTGTCCTCTCAGCTACAAACACAACAATCAACTGGCTAGTCATTTTTCCTTGGCTGCTGCAGAAACTGGTGGATGGCACACAGTTTGTTGTGGCCTTTCAATTCCAGTGACATGTAAGGTCTAGGCAGATGTTGGCTGTAAAAACAATTTACCTTTATTTGATTGAGTCTGCTGTTTATTAATCAAAACCTTCTAGAGAAATCTGGATAAGTGTTTAAGTTCTGAGGTCTGTTAAAGCCCTTCTAAATTTCCTAAACATACATGTGTCATTGATATAAAGTTAGCAGATCTGTTGTCTGCAGCACCTTCTCAAACTGTTTCTGTCCTAAGGAGCAATCATGTGTTTGTGAAATTCAGTTGCTAAATAAAAGATTAAAGCTTCAGGCTTGATTGCAGCTGTTAGCACCCTTTCAAAGGCAGTAAGTAAGTAATTGGCCTAAGGTAATTTACCTTTTCATACTGTTGGACATAGAATACATAGAATTTCTCTGAATGCCCATCTGAAATAGCTCTTCCTAACTACAGTGTCATTTATTGCACCTGTGATTATTGGAGTTATTGAGGTCTATTTTTCCCACATTAGACCAAAAATGAAACATTTATTTTGACACATTGGGCTACAGCCATCTGTGCCCCAGCATCAAAACATTTTTTTAATGTTCTATTTCAGCTGTTCCAGTTGGCCTCAAAAGAGCTTAAAATCTGGCAAAAATAGCACCAATGTTTAACTGTGCACAGAAGGTATTATTTATATGTCAGTAGCACATTGTTCGCTTTCTAGGTCTTTAACAGCTGTATATAATAACTAGCATGTTATCAGGATCGTGTTTTCATGGAATATGTCACATGGCTTAAGTACTGAGGGTCAGCAAATCACTTTATATTTTTCTCATGTCTACAAGGACAATACACATGCACTGCATGGAATTTCAGCCAGATGCTATATTATTTCATCAAAAATAGTAATGCACTTTCCTGGCATTTGTAGGAAAACTGATTTCCGTTAATCTGAGTCTTTTCTTCAGATATTGGGTGAACAGTTCCATGTAAATCTCTTTGTGTAGACATACATGGTCTGTAATACCCCCACAGGCAAGAACTAGGACTTGGCTCTCAGATGACCTAATTTTGAGAGAGACAATAAGACTATTCAATTGAGGTGCAGCTCATATCAGTGCCCAAGGCCACCCCTAAGCTTCATCGCAGTCTATGTGATGGAAGGTCACCTTACTTCAGTGTCTGTAAACTGCAAAACAAACAAAAATATCAGCAGTGCAAAAGGCCTTCCAGAAACCTGTGTTTTACATAGAGGCCATTTCTTTTTTTTCAAACTCCTTTAGAATATTTTTATTGTAATTTTTAGTTTAATATAAAAGAGTACTGAAGACAGTATATTTTTCTAAAGTCTAAAAATAAAAGCATAACAATCATTTGGCTGAATATTAAAAGAATATGAGATAAATGATCTCAGAAGTAATAACTAAACTAATGTGACAGCCCAAATACTTAACTTTTTTTGTGGGTCTCAAATACTGCTAAAATCTTGCAATTCATAAACTAAATTCCACATGCTGCCTGATATGACTCTTTTTCCATAAAACAAAAGATACACGTCAACCTGTAGACACATTGCTTGGGAGCTACAGAAAAAAAAAATATCTTCAGGCAGATTTTTAGGTGAAAGTTACAAATCGCTCTCCTAGACAAATTGTGAAAGTTTATTCCCAGCTGTTGGTGCTGAAATTAAATCATTAGAGAAATAAGCATCCTTCAATTCAAAGTCCCCTCACACTGTTGGGACAGTAGTTTGTGGGGGCAAAAAAGACTTATTCCTGTTCTGGAGTTGCTCAGCTACTGTGTCCTGCCTTTAAGTACTGCCCTGTAATAGCCAGCAAGTGTCCACTGTCCCTTTCTCCTACTGACCAATGCTCAAGTACTTCATTTCAGTAAAAACATCTTTTTTTCAAGGAAAAGAGTAGACTTTATTTTAAAAAAATTAAGAAAAAAGAAAATAGTCTCCCATTTTTAATGGATGTGAAGTAGTCTAAATGAGAAATTAATATTACAAAATTGAATTAATATGATTCTATGAGTGGTGAGTTGGGGGTCAAAATAGAAGCAGTGAGAATCAAAGGATGCTTTGTTCAACTGCAAGCTGAAAGCCGTAACTGTCTCTGTCCTTAAAAAAATAGGCATGTAAGCTCCCATTTTTGACTGCAGTGTTAAGTTAACCATATTCGTTTTCCTGTTGTACTGTCTCATCATATTTTCAGAGCACATATGTACATCCCTACGTAGCACATATTATGACACTATTTTTTTTCCACATCTCAGTATTCTTCAGGAATCTTGGAGTTAACAGAAGTGAGCAAAGAACTCTATTTTTGGGACTGTCTAGGACTTCACTTTGATTATTCATAGATGAATCAGCATGTCGTCATCTCCGTAGGTCTAGACGTAAGAAAGGTAAAATACCCAACTCCATGCAAGTCACGACTGCAGTGAAAGCCCTTTATCTGAGCAGTATGAAAGCACAGTCACTCTGGAATCAGATGCAGGCTTAGAGGCAGTCAAGCAAGAGCAGTTCAGCTAAAGCTCTGGGGAAGAAAAGAAAATGCTGGCCTGAAATATTGTGAAAGATAAACAACAAGACCAGTTTGGGTTGCATAAGCATATGCTGAACAACACGTGAAAAAAAATAATATCCTATAAAACAGTGAAGTCTCTCTTTCCCCCAAAGGTAAAGCCAATCATGGCAGTTTAAGACATTTCTTGTTCCTTGTGACTCCACTGCAAACGCCATCTGCACTGACAAATCCTCATCACATGTCATCAGGAGAAAGGTGCATGGGCATCCAGCTATATTTATTTAGTCAGAACCTTCAATATTTTCCTTTCCCAGTAAAACTCATCTGACATAAATGTAAGAGCTAAAGGCTCACTAGGGATTGAAGAGCAATGCAAATTTTATAGAAGAGATCAGATATTATCTAAAGTGTACTAGCTAACAATTCTTTCAAGTCCTTCAGGGCAGTTGGTGCACATTAATGGAAGTTTCCACCAAAATCTGCAGACTTTGCAAGCTCGTCCTTCAGTATTTTTCAGTGGAAAACCTTGGTAGAGCCACCGCATATGTAATGGGATTCCCTGCAGTGTTGCCTAACCTGCAATCTTTGGTCAGATTAATCTCTCAGGGGCAGAATTTTCCTCAGTGAAAACAATAGTATTTCAATGACGTGGGTGAAATGCAAGATACTGGGATGATATGTAGAGAAAAAGCTTATATTATTTAGAAATGAAATAAATTTTTGTAAGAGACTAAATTATTGCTTCTACCTAGAAAAGATAGTTATACAGTGCATATAACAAGATGTGAAGGCACATAGATAAAATTAATGAAAATCAGGGAAAGGCTGTAACTGTTAATAAACTATAAAGAGCAAGTCTAACCATCTGATTTGCTCACCGAACACCTGTATTACAGAATGACCCCACTGGCTTCTTACTCTGTGCAAGGTTCTCAAGTGCCTTGTCTGAGGTCTCTTTCTTGTCCGAATAGATTTAATACATTAATCTGTATGTGCAAGTTATGAAAAGTGTTCTGGTTTAAACTAAAAATTCATTGCACCTTATCTACTATTATAGTGAGATAAAACAGTTGGTAGCCCCACAGCACAATGTTGGCACATGCAACATGTCCATCCAAATAAAATCAATGCGGTAATATCTGTTCAACGTGAGCCACATCAGTATAGAATATTAACAGAAATATATTAGCAGAGAGAGAGGTATTAGTGAGTGAAAGATAGTCAGTGTGTATATTTTTTAAATTTTCATGAAAACAGAGAGAGATGAGAGAATATCTGGAGAGGGACCAATTACAAATAACCCTGCATGCGCATGCATAATTAACAGGATTCAAGAAGCAGTAATGATCATTATTTTAACACAGCATAAGTCTGCCTAGAGAGGTGAACACATCAAAAAAACTCAGCATGAAATTTTAAAAAAATCTTTGACTAGTTGGGCTTTGGGGAGCTTGTCAGTTTATTAACATTACTTTAACCTAATTTTAATTTTGTTTAATGTGATTTCTTTTTCCATGAAGCTCTTTGAAAAAAATGTTGTTTATGCAAATAAACTACATGGAAAATTGGTTTTGTAACTAAATGACAGCTGACAGACTAGACTGTAATAGTCAACTGGGAACTTCTAAAGCATGATTTGTTTACTCAGTAGTACAAATTGCATAGCTATGATTATTAGGGACAGTAAATATCTTAATAGTGGCTATTTTAATTAACAGAGTCCTACGGCTGGATCTCAATCCCCACTAAGACTGTTTTGTGCTGCTCCAGTGGCAGCAAAAATAGCCTTAATCCTTATTTCAGTACTTGCCCTATTTAATATTTCAGAGGAGCTGGCATAATGTTTGTCCCATTCATTTCCTACCAGAACACTGTTTCTTGCTTGACTGTTTGCACAAAGAATATTTCCTACCATTTTTATCCTCACTGTCAGCTCTGACTTCTCTATTTGCCTTCGTCTGACTCCATAGGGTTCTTTCTGCCTGGGATGCAAGTCCTTAAAGAAATCCCTCTTCTCCAGGATCTTATATTCCATTCCAGTGCCAGATCTTTGCAATTTTTAGAATTTGTTTCTTCATTTGAATGTCAAGGTATTTTTGTCACAGAGTTCTACAGAATTTAAAAAAACCAACTGCAGCAGCAAGCAACAACAACAACAAAAAGTGATCACCCGACTCTATAGCTGATGCAAGATCTGTAAGTAATATAACAACTTTCTCACATTTCCTGCCAGAACAAGATTTTTCCTACTGACAACATTTTAAAATAGCACATTATGATGGAATTATGCAGCCTCATAGGCATCAGTTTGATTTCCGGGAGCCTGGTATTCCCAGAGATGCCTTTATTAACTGATCAATATTTGATCATTGTGTTAAGGAAATTTGTGCAAACATCTGAATCTCTGTTCTTCCTAACATCAAAGCCAGTGCTCATTCAAACCTACATCATCCTAAAAATGCAGCTCCTATACAGAGGTGGATGAAGGGAGACCAATTACAGAGACCATGGAAACCCTCAGAAGGTGAATTACCAGGGGATGGGGAGGAGGCCACCAGCTCTCTCCTCACATGAGTTATCTTGTGAGCAAGTAAACCCCTTTCAAAGTGACTGGCTTTGAATTCGAATGTATTTCCTTCTTGTCCTCCTTTCTTTGCATCATTTCACACCTGCAGATCTCTCCTATTGGAAGGGACTGGGTATTTGCTTTCTAATCTGTTTTACTCCAGCCCTGGCTGCTCAGAATGCCCCAAACAGTGGCACAAGTCAGTGAAGAACTGCAAGGAAAGAGTCATTTGAGGAATTTGAGGGAAAAAAAGCTGGTGACAGATGTAATCAGGTGAGCAATACCTTAAATGAAATATCCCTAATCTAGCTAGGTAATCACCTGAGACTACTGAGAAGCAGTAGGAATATTCGTACAGGAATTAAAATCATCTGGACAAAACAAGAGAGGAAACTGAATTATGGTGCAAGGTGTCAAGCCAGATATAATTAGCGTAACCCAGCTGAGGTAGAATAATAATAATAGGGTGCAACATAAACAGGAAGAGTACACATTATTCAGGCAAGCTAGAAATAAAAGGCAGGGTAGTAGAAGAGTATTATATATGTATAATATAAGCTTTAAAAAAAAAAAAAAAAACAAGATAATGTGATAAAATAAATAAGTTTGAGTAAAAAAAATTTAAGAAGGATTGGAAAAAGGTTTGGATAATGTTGGATATCTGCTTTAGCCCCCTAGAGTTTAATTTGCACTGGATAAAAATCTCCATAATGTTATTAGAAAGAGAAATATTAGCATTAGGGGAGATTTAGTGTCTTTATGGAAGATTTTGACCTTCCAGAAACAGGCTTTAGAGCAAATATTACTAATAATGGCAGAATGTAGGAATATCATAGAAAGTAAATGATTTTTTCACTGAACAAAGAAGATATAACAAAGCCATGCATTTAGAAAGGAAAGTAATAGTGATGCATTTGGGGTTCAACATTTGAATAGTCACAGTATATCTGTGAGTCATTAATGTCATAAGGAATAGAAAAGTAAAAACTATGCTCAGACACATCAGGCAAGCTAAAAAAAAAAACTACCCAGGCACTAGTTAAAATTTATCTGCAACATATCAAAGAGTTCTGGTTACCGGTATTAAAAAAATAAATAATGGCATTCTGACTAGCATTTTGATGTTAGAACTCTTCTATAATTTGAGCTGAAGAGTACAGAAAGACAATATTTAACAACATTTGAAGGCCGAATAAAGTTTGATAAAAGAGGATCTTGGTTTGTTTAGAGAAATTAAACCAATGCTAGAGGGGATAGTAACACAGGGGAAAGAAAAGAATTATCGAAGCATAAATTATACTATTGGCTTAAAACCAACTGGACCTATGCTAGTTTAAGTAAAGAATAGAAGATCCTTAATCACTGGAAGATTTGATTTCTCAGACACACCAAGGCAAAGACAAAGAACAGAGTGAAGATATAAAAGTGTGATTTAATAATTGAAATGGTCGCTTCAGGTGATCCTGGCATCCAGGAGAGGTGAAATGATTTTCACTCTTGGCAGGGATGGATAAGGGAAACACTAAAAATATATGCTGGGCTGCATCAAAAGCAGTGTGGCCAACAGGTTGAGGGAGGTGATTCTGCTCCTCGCTCAACTTAGTGAGACTCCAACTGGAGTGCTGCATCCAGCTCTGGGGTCCACAGCTCAGGAGGGACTCCTGTTGGAGTAAGTCCAGAGGAGGCCACCAAGAGGATTACAGGGATGGAGCACCTCTTCTATGAGGAATGGATGAGAGAATTGGGATTGTCCAGCCTGGAAAAGAGAAGGCTTTGGGGTGACTTCCAGTACCTGAAGCGAGCCTACAAAAAAGATGGAGAGAGACTATTTACAAGTGACAGGACAAGGGGGAATGGCTTCAAACTAAAAGACAGTATGTTTAAATTCAATATTGGGAAGAAATTCTTTACTGGGAGTGTGGTGAGGCCCTGGTACAGGTTGCCCAAAGAAGTTGTGGATGCCTCATCCCTGGAAGAGTTCAAGGCCAAGTTGGATGGGGCTTGGAGCAACCTGGTCTAGTGAAAGGTGTCCCTGTCCATGGCACAGTTGGAACTGGATGATCTTTAAGGTCCCTTCCAACCCAAGCCATTCTATGACTTCCCTTTTAAGTTCAATAAATGTGTTTCTTGCTGGATTTAGTGCTTCTGTCTGCAGATTCAAGTGGACATCTCTGAATTACTTGCTTTTTTAGCAATGGTAACTAAAGGTAGCTTTTCCTCTAGAAGTAGAAGTCAGTATTTTTCCATGAAAAGTAAACAGCGGTGGCACAATTATCTGGGAAACTGCAAAAAAACCTAGAAATCAAGTCACCAAATATATGACTCTATGCATGGTATTTCAAATATCAAGCACAAGAGCCTTGAAGTTTCATGAAACTTCATGAAACATGAAAATCCTGGGACTTGTTTCATAAATAATACCACACAAAAAATAACTTCCACTATAATGTGTTACAAGGTCTTAAAACATATTGCTTTTTACATCACAGTAGGCTTTAATGACCTATATATTGGAGACCTGCTTGCAAAACTTATCTTGCAGATATATAATGAAATGGAGTGGAGTATGTCTGCTATTCAAGACTCTTAAACTAATTCTATAGATGGGTAAAACAATGAATAACAAGCCTGATCTTTCCCAGCTCTCAGCTGGTTATGCTTTATCTGGATATAAGTTCTTTGTTATACAAAGCAACATAATTCACTGTCTCAGTCTCACATTGTTAGTGCCAGGTGTTCCCATGCAGTGATCAGGACCGATGAACTTTCATCATGCTGTGGCCTATCACCCCAGATGCTCCTCAGTACTTTTTTTCTAGCCATCATCTTACTGCTGAAACTCAGGGCTAAATGCATCAGCTATAGCTGTCAAGGCCTTCTCAGCATCACCTTGCAAAAGTGAAGCATTCAGGCACATTAGGAAGGCTATAAAAATAAGTTAGTGAGTTGGTGGCTAGAGAGAAGCTATAACCCATGGAGAGCCACCTGCAGATTGTCAATTAAAGCTGCCATCCCACAGCTGAACCTATTTTGCTCCATACTATGGGATTGCTTTCTATTTAAAGTGGAATCAGGACATATGACCTAACTTGGGACCCTGGTAGTTTATGAGAACCTGGCTAAGCATTGCTTTGACTTACCATACAGTAGAAGTAGTAATTTTGTGCCTTTGGGAACTAAAGTCCTTACTCTCTCATTCACTAAGAACTAATTTGCCAAAAAAAAAAAAAAAACCCAATATGTCGGAGTTAAGTTGCCCCAGATGAATTGTAAAATATAACTTAATATGCACATGCATCTGTTTCATGGAAACTATAAGGGAGAGAAAAATTATGTGAGTATTTTAAAGGTTCTTCAGTAATGATGAGCTCAATTGTATTTTGATAATGCGAGTTTGAAGTTACAAAGAGGAAGACACAATAATGTATTGAGCTTCTTTTTCTGTTTCTGTCCTTCCTATCCCCCTTCCTTTCTTGCTTTATGCGTATTTTGATAGGCTACTATTATGAAACAGATTTTTTTGTGTGTGTGTTGCCCCTGACATACAGATTTGTTTGTATTTATTAGTCTCCTGAAGCTAAATTTAGAACTGCAGAAGCAGTTCTGGCAGAATATCTCCTTATGGTTGGTTTAAACTACCTAGACTGCTGTAATAATGCTGTGGTTTACAGAAATGATGCAAAGAGACAATTGACCTTTATTTTCTGCCCTCAGATACCTGACCTGTTCCAGGATTACGAAAGCTCATGGGCCTGTTACAAGGCAGAGGTCAGAATTTACTGAGCTGAGTATTAATTACTACAGAGAGTAAAGCACTAAGGTAAGCAATGTGATGAGTAAAGTATGGAAAAATATCTATCTGTTTTGTGATAGTGAAGAGTGAATATTGGCTTGTTTTGTGCCTTGCATTATCCAGACAGGATTTCTCCAGTCTGTCACTAACACAGCGTCTTGTCAACTGTGCTGTGCGTCTTGCAAGTGCAGAAATGTCATTTTTGCTTTCATCCCTTTTTTTCCTGGCAACACAGTGGGGGCGAAAAAAAGTTGTTAATATTAAAGAGAACAGTGCTGCATAACTCAACAAGGGCAAAACTAGGCATCTTAGAATCATAGCATGGTTTGGGTTGGAAGTGACATTTAAAGGACATGTAGACCAATCCCCTGCAGTGACAATTTCAACCAGATCAGGTTGCTCAGAGCCTTGTCCAAGCTGACCTTGAATGTTGCCAGAGATGGGACATCCACCTCCTCTTTGGGCAACCTGTTCCAGTGGGTCACCATTGTCATTGTGCAAAAATAATTTCTTCCTTATATCTTGTCTGAATCTACCCTCTGTTAATGTAAAACAGAATACCCTGAGTTGGAAGGAATCCACAAGGATCACTGAGTCCAACTCTAAAGTGAACGGCCCATATGGGGATACATGACCTTGACATTATTGCAACAGGCAATAAAAAGTCTGCAACAGGTTGCTAAACATTCTGTCCCCATCTTTCTTGTACATGCCCTTTAGGTACTGAAAGGCAGCAAAAAGATCTCCCTGGAGTCTTGTCTTCTCCAGGCTGAATAAACTCACCTCTCTCAGCCTTTTCTCATAGGAGGGTTGTTCCAGCCCTCTGATCATCTTGTGGCCTCCTCTGGACTCACTCCAACAGGTCCATGTCTTTCCTGTGCCAAAGACCCCAGAACTGAATACAGTACTCCAGATTGGGGTTTCATGAGGGTGGAGTAGAGGGGCAGAATCACCTCCCTTTACCCGGTGGTCAGGCTGCTTTTGATGCAGCCCAAGATGCAATTGGCTTTCGGGGCCACAAGCGCATATTGCTGGGTCATGTCCAGCTTTTCATCCACCAGTAGCCTCAAGTCCTTCTTGGCAGGGCTGCTCTCAAGGGTTTCTTCTCCTAGACTCTACTCATGTTTGGAATTGTCCCAACTCAGGTGCAGCATCTTGCACTTGGCCTTATTGAACCTTATGAGGCCCAGGTGCCTCTGGATGGCATCCTGTCCTTCAGGTGTGTCAATCACATCATTCAGCTTGGTGTCATCTGCAGATTTGCTGAGAGTGCACTCGATCCCACTATCCATGTCATTGATGAAGATATTGAACAGTACCCATCCCAGTATGGACCCCTGAGGGACATAACTTGTCACTGATGTCCATTAGGACTCTGAGCCATTGACTACTGGCTCTCCCAAATCACCTCCCTGTTCTTCATGTGCCTTAGCAGAGTTTCTAGGAGGATCTGTTCCATGGCACATAGGTGAGTAGCCAATAGTTCCTCAGGTCCTCCTTTCTACTCTTTTTAATATTCAGTGTAATTTTTTTCCTTTTTTTTTTTTTTTTTTTTGTCTGTATAGAGTAATGTAGCTTCCTACTAATGTACAGGTTAAAAATACAGATTTTGGAATATTAGTCCACTAAAGGCCAGTTAGTCTCTTGTGAGATACTGAAAGGTCACATTGATGGCAATGCAAAGGAAGCATAAAATTTGAACATGAGGTTCCAGCACACTGGCTTTTTGGACATTCCTGGCAGGGACAGGTATAGAAACCAGGAGGTTGGGTCATTCAAAAGTTACTTGAATTTCATAAACTTCACTGCACTGCAAGAGACTCCACTGTACAGAGGGAAAATCTCATTCCTAAATGCTATCAGTTTGTGTGGGGTTTTTTACACTTAATCTTGATAGATGCTGGCATGAAGGCAGATGCACAAATTCGATTTGAATGATAGAATTACTGTAACTGTGAAAATTGGGGTTCCCACCTGTTGGGTTTTGTTACTGGATTATGAAATTTTCCAACAATAATAGCAAAGAGCTCTTTGCTATATCCTTTCCCCTCTCTTTCCCCACCACACATTAATAGTGCTGACAGCTGTCAGCATACCTATCGTCATCAGTGCTGGCAGGCAAAAGGAAGAACAGAGAAATGTGTTTATTTCACCGAAGTAAAAGCTTGTGATGATCATAACTTTAATGCCTCTGAACTGTAAGTCATTCTCCCTGAAATGTCAAACAACATAAGCTGAACAGCGAAGCAAACAACTTGGTCACAAAGAAAGACTATCTCTCCTTCACAATAAAAGAAAACTAAAACACCACTAACACACATACACACAAAAGAAACTGAGCTACAGACATTGCTATTACAACTAGAGCTTCCCAACTGATTCCTTTTCTCACAACATTTCTTTTTCACAATAAAAAATTTTGAACAAAATAGACATTTCCCAGCAAATACTGGGGGCAAATGAAATCTGGAAAACATTCCATTTCACTTTTTATAAGTGAGTGAGAAAAATCACCTTATATTGACAAGCAGATTTTCATTGTCAGTTTTTCAATGACAAAAATGTTTTCTTACAGCTGTATGTTGAAACCTGTAACAATAAAACGAGCTTTTGGGAACATGAAGATTTTCTTGCACTAAGAAGTTAACGTATAATTAAGCTTCATCAGGTATACTGATACCTTTGTATTTTCAAAGATCATAGGAAGGTCCTATATTTGGCATATCATGGCTATGTGTAAATCTTACAGTTGTATATTAAAAACAATTCTGATGAGAAACACTGTGCAAAATCTCTCTGAAATTCCAGTTCTCTTGGCTACCTTTCATTATGTGATGCTCTAATTGTATTTTATGGACAAAGTGAGTACAACTGTTCTTATTTTACCCACGAGTTATAATTTCTACATTGTTATGATAGACCAGAAAAAGTATTAATATAAATTAAGGTTAGAATTTATCTGCACAAATTTGCCAAAGACATCATGTAGCCACCTCTCCTCTTTTCTGTTTGTGCCATTTAAAATCTTTGATCACTCTTAGTAAAGAGTGAAATATTGGTATAGCTACATTATTCATTACTGAGACCAGCCACTTACATATATTTTCATGGGTTTGAAGGCCAAAAGTAACCACCTACACTGATCTGTATGTCAGAGCCCAGTGGTCATTTTTTATAAAAGAATATTCTCCATAAAGCAAATCACCACTTTTCAGAATTATTTGCTTCAGTAATTAATGTTAAAACCTGTGCTGTCTGTTCAATGTAAACTTTGTCTTCCATTTCCATCGACTGTTTTTGATCCCTACTAAGACTGTTCTTGGTGAGCAGGTGTCCTCCTCTTTAGAGGTAAACATGTTACAAAACAAACTTTAGGATAAGCTAAGCAAATTTATTTTGCTAAGTTGTTCTTTGGTATTTCCTATGTTTCTAGCATTCTTATGAAGATTTGGGGTTTCTTAGCAATTTTTTTTCATAGTGGGCACCAGGGCTGTACAGTAGTGTGTATCTCTTTCATAAAGCAGTTACTAGATCAAAACTCCCACATGCTCCTATAAACCAAATAATTTGTATTTATAGGGTCAGTTCCAGCCAATCTTCAAGACAATTTTAAGGAGAGCAGCACAGGCACTTGTGTTATTCCTCCCCTTGTGAAATCTATTTAAGTTAAGCAACAGTTCTGAAATGAGAAATTACGTGGTCATGCATATGTCCACCCTGCAGATGCCCACAGAGTGAACTGCACAGTCTATTACCCCAGGCAAAGCAAATTGACAGCTTGTCTAGGAAGATTTCATTTGCCTCCCGCTGGCTTGGCAGAGTCACGTAATGTCTGCCCATAAGTGAGCGTGTAGATGTGTGTTGAACATGTCCTGGGACTCCTGCAGGCTCCAGTCACTTGTCTGTGATACCAATAGAGGAATTAGTAGCCAGAAGTTCAGAAGAGCACTGTGTGGATCATGTCCAGAGTGAAAAAATGTAAGACTGTGTCTGTTTGACACATGCGAGTATTAGAACGTAAGTTACACGAGTGAACCTTGTAAGTCAATAGATACAAACCTCACCAGTCACATGCTGGTAAGCTTGGCTTTGTAGGGGCAAATAGGAATGTGGGACAGATCCTATATTGTTTTAAAATCTGTGTAGATTACAGGCTGTTAATTGTCTCTTTCAAATTTGAATATGGCCTGGATGGTATTTGGTGGGGTTATCTCTTAAATCACTACTTTTATAGTATTCAGACATACCAAAAAAATTTCACTTTTTCCAAGATTTAATTTGGTACTTACCTTGGTCTTTGTCGTATTTTGTCTATATAATCCCCTTATAATATTTTTTTTTCCCCAGAAGAAATCAGGCATGGATACATTATAATCTATTTTTAAAGTTCTTCTCAAGAAAATGCTGCAATCTATAATTTGATCTTGTATCTAAGATATTGTATTTTGAGTTCAGGAACTTTTATATATAAAAATGCAGTGTTTCAGTCCATTAGTTGCTCACTTTAGTTTGACCCAGCTTTAACTGGATTGAACATTGTGCTAATGAGATAGATTGGAAATGGCCTTCAGTAGAATGAATGATTTGATGATCTCTGCTAATTTGCTATAGGACAATGATCACATTAAGGAGGTGCACTTTTTCTGGCCTAGAAAATGCTTCAGGCTATGTACTAATAGGAGGGGGAAGGAACTGGCTTCTATGCTTGTTTGATATCCCTTGTCCAAATATGTTTCCAACGCACACAAAGAGAGTTCTTTACAACTACAAAGAGTCCTTAAAGGGCTGACTTACATTACATATTTCCTTCTTTCACTTGTCCAACCTGTTGCTCTCATTATAGCAGAACCTGCAGCTTAGGTTCCATTTCCAACTATTGTTTGTAGAATTGAGTTTTAAATCTTCCCTCTAATCATCTGAAGAGTCTTATCTCTCTGGCTCTGTAATATTCAAGAAGAATAATTCTTACTTGCTAGAAGGATGGATCAAATACATCTTTTTTTCCCTTTTCACCAGCAGTTAGATTAGAATGGCGCTGATTAAAATGCTAGTGGTTCTCCATCAGTAATGGAGTTGCACCACCAACAAAAATAGCTAGCAATAGGAGAAAAAACTAGCATGGACAATGCTCATCTATAACAAGAGAATTCCCAGCAGGTTTCTAGGACAGCTTCCCCAAAGCAGGCATCCAGCAGTGGATTCCCATGCAGTGAAGGCTTTCAGCAAGCTCCTTCTCCAGACAGATTTCAGCAGCAACATAAGCACTGGGGTCCCTCAAAGAGACTACTTCTTTGGAGGTCAGAAAGGAGGGATAAGAAAGGGTGAGGCATGATTGTCTTGAATTTATATCCAGTGTATTTAAAAATGTCACTTGAAAGAGTGCTGAAAAATTATCCTGTGTATTAAAACATACATGATTTCTGGTGGGAGTTGTTCACAGCCCAGGACATTATATTCAATAAAACCTGGCATGGGGTTGGAAGGAGAAGAAGATGCTGTGAAGAGGGTATTTCAAAATCCCTATTGTTAACTAGTCTGTATTTGAACATCAATTTGATCATTTTAGATTACATTTTCTGTGTGTGAATCATGAAGTGGCTTTTAGGTCAAGCTAATCAGAACAGTTAAAACCACCTTCTTGCTGTCCTACAGGGTCTCATTAACCCACACAGAAGAGGAAGCCTGCCACTTCTTACTGTGTTTCATTTAATTTCTGCTCAAGTAACCAGCCTATTTCCACTTGTCTAAGTTGTCACAAGAAAAAAAACCTGAGCCTGAAACATTAGATTTATAAATATTTGATGTGACATGCTTTTTTTTTCTTTTTTCTTTTCTTATTTTTTTTTAATATATACACGAGGCTATGTCACAAGGAAGTCCCATCTTATCTGCAGAACTGACCAATACAGGAGGAATCAGAATACTACCATTTACCAATAGTTTGGACCTCCACATCCCCTTGTGCATAAGCTGGGTCTTATAATGAACAGGCAGTGTGGGATGCTGACCTTCTGTTCATCATCAGCTGAAATCTGTACCATGTACTTTGACTGACAAACCTGGCTTTTAGAAGATAGAGTCTGTATTCCATTAAGCAGTTGGAGCATTTAAAGTACTAATCTTTACTATTACAACTATTTAAATGGTAGTTATCTAAATCAAGCTTATCATTCACAGAGAGACAACAGCTGACCTTACAGACTTTAAATCAAAAGGCAGGACTAATCACCTTCTCTGAGAGCCCTGTACCCTCCACTGTCTATAAACACAATGTAGCAAATGCCTCATATCATATGCTTTACTTCCAGAAGGCTAAAGCAGATGAGACAAATCCCACTTTAACCAAGGTAGGGCCTACCCAGGCCCTTCTGCTTTATCAGATACTCTGAGTTGCTTATTCAAAAGGCATTTCACGGACTCTTCATTCTTTTACTGGCAACTCACAGTTTGAGTCATAACTGGACCCATCAAAAACTGGAATCTGTGACTTCACTTTAGCTTATTGTCTCCTCTCCTTTCAATATTAAATAAATAAATAAGCAAGCTGCTCTTTTTTTCAGCCTGTGTTCACAGTCTCCCAAAGTTCATCTGCAACTTTGACTCGAGCTGAATGGTTCAAAACATGCATGTTTACTGCTTGGAAGGGAATTGTTTTGGTTCCATTCATCAGAATAATAGTGAGATGAGTATTCAAATGTGCTCAGTGGGGGTTCCTGTAATTCATATACATTGTTATAGTCATGCATTGTCATATTGACCCTTTATGTCAAGTCTGAATCATCTTGAACCCATTAGTTAAGTTATTGTAGGAAAGCTTTCCCTTTTGGCAACTTTCTTCTGTGTTAACAACTTAAAGGCTAACCATCTTCTTGTAAATGCACAGTATTATGTAAACAACTGAATATTTGAAGTCAAACTTTCATAGTTATTCAGTATTTTTGTCAAAGTACATGAACCTACTGATCATTTTGAACCAAATGAGCTCTCTCTGATGGCTAATTTCAGTTTACTGTTTCTCACCAGTTGTACTTAGCTATTTTTAAAACTTCCTAATTTTTTAAATAATAACTTAATAGAATAATATATTAGGAATAGAAAACATTCCTGCAAACAAATTACTTCTTTTTTTTTTTAATACTGTCACATATTAAAGTTCACTTTCTTATTGGTCCTGTATGTTCCTCCAGTTGTGATACAAGACAGGATGACAGTGATTCTTCTCCATGGTTGCATGGAAATTCCTCTGTGAATGGTTCAAAATTATCACAAGAACGTTAATGGTGCAAGGCAGAGCAAGGCTGGATAGTCTGGAGAGGTCTCCAGAATCTCCCCTCTTTATATGTAAGAGATGGCTGTGCTGTTTGTCTTTCTGAGGTATGATGAGTGGGTTCCTGGAGTAGGCACACCTCAGTTCTAAAGGTAGTTGTGCTGCCACAGATGTGTATTCATGCCACCTTCCCTTCTGAAAGGCGTGAGAAATTTAGACAGAGCAAGGAGGATGGACTATTTCTCTACACTGAGGCTGGTGTGCATGCTTGGACCAAGGCCTAGTCTCAGATGGCAGTTTAACCTTGATCAAGAAGCAGCAGTTAGACCCATATGGTCATCTGGCCCCTCCCTCCTGCTGATGTACAGCTGTTCTCCCTCTGGTGCCATCCAGACACACGTTCGATGTCTGGCTGAATAGCAAACCCTGGGGAACCCTTACACAGACTTTGAGTGTTGATTTTTGTCCAGTGGATTCTCTTTTAAAGTAGGTGAAAATTAATGAAGATTAAAATGTCATACTGGAGTGGGAACACTTCTTGGTACAGCGAGGCCCCCAAACAGGCTTGTCCATTCCTGTGTGTTTGAGAAGATGGGTAATGGTCTAAGAGGCAAGGGTAACCTCAGAGCGAGGCCAGAAAAAGGTATTAAATATTCCTACAGTCTCTCAAACAAAATATCTTGAGTCCTGAGACTGTTCTATAGTCAACTGAAAATAGTGTGCTTAATAAAAAGAATTTTATTTTCATGAAATATATTTCCGTGATGAATAGGATCCCTTTTATTGGTTTGTTCATATGGGGTTTTTCTACTTTATTTTTCTAGTAAAAAATCTGGCTGGCTGGAGGTTGCTTCTCTGCCTCATCCTGGCTGCTGATGCTTTCTGGTTTGAGGAATGGTAGAGCCTGGGTTGAGATGCTGTGACCCTTAGAATGATAGAATCTTAAGGTTGGAAAAGATCTTTAAGATCATCAAGTCCAACTGTTAACCGAGCACCACCATGTTACCACTAAATCCTGTCCCCAACTGCCACGTGTTTTATGAACACTTCAGTGACGGTGATTTCACTGCTTCCCTGGGCAGCCTGCTCCAGTGCTTAAACACCCTTTCAGTAAAGAAATATTTCCTAATACCTAATCTAAAGCTCCTCTGGTGAACTTGAGGCCATTTCCTCTTGTCCTGTCACTTGTTACCTTCAAGTAACCTCAAGATTGACCCCACCTTGCTACAACCTCCTTTCAGATACCTGTGGAGAGTGATAAGGTCTCAAATGCACCAGACTCACAAATTGCACCAAATTTTCACAGAACGCACTGTGAGACTCGCACAGATTTCCAGGTTATGTTTGGATAATTGTAAACGTTATTAAAAATCTGAAGAATTATTTTTATATGCATATTCCACATATCTGTGTGATGAAAAAGTATTTAGGCCTCTGGAAAGAGAGTAAATTGAAACAAACAAGTAGGTGTCTTCATGTGCCAAACCTTCATTCTCCTTGTAATTGAAAACAGGTCTAATGTGTGAGAATTAAAGAAACTGAGTTTACTCTTCTGCAAAGGCTAGCTTAAGGTTCATGCATTATTTAAGTCATACTTACACTCTATTTTAAGGTTTTAGGTGAGACTTAAATGACTTATCAGCTTTAAGCTGATTTTTCCCCTTAGAGAAGCAATCTATATGCAAAGAGTAAATCAGAGATACATTAATTTCTTCAGTACACAACTTCAGAAAGAAATAGGGGGTTTTATGACTTGAACCTAGAAAGCAAAGAAAAAAGCCCAGTGCATCATTGAGATGCCATCTTTGCTCCTAAGGATGAAGATAATGCTCTGTGACACTAATGTATCCTTGTACCATCTGCTTTTTCAGTCAATAACACTCAAAGATGTTCCTTTCAGAATTCATTCATTTTAAATGTTTGAATTTTCAGTGGAATGTATATAGATCACAGAATACTTTTTATATGTGTTTTCATTTCTATGCTTTTATATATTTTAAAATCAGAAAGCACAAAACTGGATATTAACAAGAGAGAACTTGGTTCTGCAAAGTTGTTAAAATAAGCTTTTCTGTTTTATAAGCTATTGCTGATACAGAGAGATACAAATCCTTTAGGAGGAATGTATAATATTCTGTAAGATTTACTGTACATTTAAAAGATTTGAAAGATGGAAATGAAGTGCTCGATGTTTCTTTTTCAATAAATCTCATAATGAAGTAAAAACTCAGGATGGGCTGACAAACATAATCAAGAGTTTCCTGATTTTTAGGACAGGGAAGTTGACATGTAAACTGTAACCTACCACTGAATAGAACTCCTCTAACACAACTGTGGGTGTCAGCTCAAATCAAATCCAAAGTCATCTGGGGAAAGAGGAGGAGCACTAAAGAGTTACTCAGGGATATGTTAACTTCTCCATTGCAAAACCTGAATGTCCTCATATTGAATCTTACCTGCAATTCTTCTTTGAGACTACGAGAGCCCCCAGCTCTATGTATGTAGCAGTATAGCCTGTAGCACTAGGGGCCATACACAGTAATATTTTATTTGTCTGCCCCTGCCTGAGGACAGGTATGGTCTTTTCTCACAAATCTGAACTTATTTCCGTAGCAAAGTCTTTGTCACCATCAGTTTAAGTTACTGGAAGTTCTTCCACTTGCCAGTACAAACACTGAAACCGGTGAAGCCATGGAAGAATTCGGTAGGAACACCAAATTCCCTCCACAAGGGAAATATTATGCTAGCAGTCTATTAATACATACATGGTGAAAATTATGTTTTGTAGATACTTAAAATATTTTGGCCAGGCATTTATTAATCTGCATTTTTTAATATTAATTATTTATTAATAAAGGTAAGTGTGCCAAAGCAACAGTGAGCCTAAGGAAATCTTCTGTGCAAAAATTTTAATGTATGACAGGGAATGCATTTGCATGGAAAAAATTGAAAGAGACACCAGAGGAGTTACTGTGTAATGTGAACAGACAGAGCAAAAGGGCTACATGACAATCCAGAGAGAGAAAGAGAACTGTCAGATGAAATATAAAGGTGGAGAAATCATAGCTCTTGGGACTGTGTTTAACTCCACTGGTGCCATGCCAGGATGAGTTCCAGGATTTATTACACAGTTTGCATTCATCTTTCTCTGTGTACCAAATTGCTACAACCTAGGTAATTGTTAGAGACAGACCTCCCCTCCAGACTTTTTTAACATATGAAATTTAGTCATACACAAGCAAAGGGTTAGAGCAGAGAAAGGACAGAAAAACTTGAGAATATGTATTTTGCTAGTTTCTTCAGAAGACAGATTAAGAATTCATGGGAAAGGAGTATTAGAAATTGTGCTCCATTTCTTCACTGGCCAGTACTCACAAGCTATATTCAAAGGTCTTGTTGAAATACACCCATGCAGAAAGCAAGTTAATAAAAAATAGATCTCAGGTTTCTTGTTCTCATGTGTAGCTGATGTCCTGGAAGATCTTTCTCAAACTATGATGTGAACTGGCAAGTGGGCTGCTGAGAGTGAGATGAAAGAGCATGACAGAGACTCCAGAGTATGACAATAGTATTCCAACACCAGCCACACTTACACTGTTATTTTATTTATTTTTGTTACATATCTGGGATATGCTTGACACATTGAAAGACAAAAGGAAATACACTTCTCTTGTGCCTTAATGCATTTTACAGTGAAACACACACAGTTGTGTCTCTTGTAAAAGCAGAGAGGCAACCTTCCATATTTCTCAGACATAAGCCTTTCAGAAGCAGGAATTCTAGTAATTCAAGAAATTCTACCTGCAACTTCTGTGAGAATGAATGAATAAAATATTTCAATAAGATTGTTTTCTATACAAAGCTGGGGTTTTATATTTTTATTTTCCCCAGAAAGACCACTTTTGATTTTTCACACAAAGACCATTAATGAGTGCTCCTTCAACATCTCCCTCACATTTGTAGAAATTTGTACCCCATGTCTGGCTCACTACAGAGATGTAATTGATGTCTCAGATGCATTTTATAACTCTTTTCTCTCTGATAAGTCATAACAATAATCAAACCTGTGAAATCCTTATTTTCAGATCTTAGCAAGGCCTTCCTTGAAGGAAACTGGGAGTTTATTGACTAGCATTCTTACTAATTAACAAAGATGGGCCAGATGGATAAAATTCTAAAATAAGGTCATTTTATGACTCTAATTCTGCTAATGGTACTTAGAAAGGGAACACTTCATGTCTTCGTGGAGCTGTGTGCCTTGAATTACAGCATTTGATAGTCCTCTATTTCATTGTCCCTCAAAAGCTGCAGTTTTCCTGTGTATTTGCTAATAGACCATTGAAATAATGCAGGAACAGGCCTGTGGTCAATCACACTTTTCCCAAGTGATTATCGGACTGGAATCATCCCCAAGGGCTGAAATAGCCCCATGGATGGCACACACATTCTCTGTCAATAGACAAATCAAGTTCAGACTTCTCACAGAATTGTAGCTGGGGGATAGCACATATAATGTAGTCCATTTAAATTACCAATAGATGTATTTATAACTTCAAGTATGTATATTGATAAATTATTTATATCTTTTTATTCCCAGAAATTGGATTGTGATATAAATATAGATGGACAACTGCTACATGCATAATACAAACTGGCTGAAGTCAAGGTCAAGGCTGATAAGCAATATATACTGTTGGAATCATTTTGTTCTTTTCAACACCAGGATTTTTTTTTTTTTTTCAGCTTTCAGGATAGAAAAAGCTTCTTCCTTTAACTTCTCCAGACAAACTAGGAAGATTGTTGTAATTATTGTGAATAGTGAAGATTTCTGTAAGACAACATGGATGTTAAGGCAATGAAGACAGTTTGCTGTCATGCTGACCAAAGCCTTAGGTAAGTGCTACCCAGGTCAGAACTGTGAGGATTTCATATGGTGTAACTTAATCATTAGCCTGGTCCAGGAAACGTGACTTTTTGACTGTTCTTAATAAATAAACATGACAGCACAAAAGTATAATTTGATTGATGTTTCCTAATCAAATTTATATGAAAATTTATATATCCATATAAAGACTGGTTCAAAAGTGGGTCATGAGGAAATTTTGTTCAAGCTCTCTTGATTTTTAGTTTTTCAGAACTTTTATGCTGATTATATTTTTTAAAGATGATCATAAATTCATTCCTCAGTGTCTTACTTGGAGGCAGGCAGGTCAAT
This sequence comes from Pseudotriccus pelzelni, assembly GCA_035584735.1. Taxonomy (NCBI): domain Eukaryota; kingdom Metazoa; phylum Chordata; class Aves; order Passeriformes; family Tyrannidae; genus Pseudotriccus; species Pseudotriccus pelzelni. The sequence goes on along the minus strand of JAWMRA010000162.1, from coordinate 21,260,548 downwards.
ATTACATATTTATATTAAAGCCTCAACTGAGAATATAGTTGCATTTCCCAATACTGTTATAACATGCTAATAGTTGGGATCTTTCAAAGAAACTTAATTAAATAGTTCCCTAGATGCACTAAGTTAAGCATTAAAACAACTAGCGCGGCATAAATAATTTAACAACCTTTATAAATGCATTTTCCCCCTACATTTTCACGTGTCTGTGTCTTGCTTGTACTCAGAATCATCCAGTTAAGTTCCAGGAAATTCAGAGCACAGCCGTGCATTTTGGGTTCAGAACATACAGACGGCTGAACTTGGGAGATTTGATGAGGGTTAAGTGGCAGTTTGCTTATTATCCCAGGTTTCAGCTGTGGTGGGCAGGTAAATGCTAGCAGGAAAAGCAGGATGGGAGTTTCAAGGTGCTTGTGCACAACAAAAGTCAGGTCAAACAATACATTTGCACACTTTTAATGCACAAATTCTATTTGATCCTTTTATTATTGCGGTGGTTGATATTAATTATGTCTTGATAGTATTTCAACCTTGGCATGCACAGCACTTCATCCACAAAATAATGCAACTCCTCTTCTGTATTTGGGGAACAGATAGGGCTTGATGGAAGTGGAGCTGTTTCCCTGCGTGGCCAGGGAGGTGATGATGTGTGAAATAGTGTCCTCTACTGCACGAGTCGAGACAATGCACTGGCATTGGGCTGCGCTAGCAGAAAGGCGGCCTGGGGTGGGAAAGCTCCTTCCCTTTAAGTGAATGTTTTAAGCTGCAGCCAGCCCTTCTGCTTGGGTTTGGTTGCTGGATGCTATCCAGGACTTCTACTGCATTAGGACTGAAATGTTAAGTTCTTTCCTTTTGGAGGGGATATATTGAGAAAGGTTTTTCTTTCAAATTCTCTTCTAGTGTCCTTCAATTCCTCGCTTGTGATGTTTTCAATTACAGCAAAACCTGGTCTAAAGGTAATATTTTGCCCATTACTAGGAATATGATTTATCTTAAGGAGTAAAAAGGTTGACAAAACCTGGTGCCTTGACGGGCAGCAGGGTCTGTTGCAGAGTTCTGTGATAGTTATTGATATGGTTACTCCATAAAGATGAAGGAAACACTTCAAATGCGGCATACACTGTTCTTTGATTGAAACATTTCTGTGTTCAATTCACTCTTTAAAACACCTGAACAGTATCAAGAAGCTCAACTCTGACTTCAAGTAACCCGCTGGGTGCCTAAGGAGGCTGGTAGCCCTGATTAATAAGTCAGTTTCACTGACCACAGTATGGTTACATACGACACCAGAGTATAGAACCCATTGAAATTAATTTAGTTAGATGTTAATGAAAGCTATGTTTCAATACTGTTGGCCATTTGCCATAGTATGGAGAAATTTAATATGTAATGCAGCACTTTATGACATAACCAAAAGGCACTTTTCCTGTCCCACAGTGTTCAGTTTCCTTCCCAGATACACAGACCTGTGCAGGTGAACAGTCATATACACTATAAAATGCGAGTTACTTTTTGAATATTAATCAAAATGATATGTAATATTTATCTGGCTTTTGTAATTCTCAGAGTGCTGTAGGAATGATGAGTAGGCAATTTTAATCTCTTTCCACAAAGTGGAAGAAAGAGAGAGAGTTGTTGGCACAAGGATGAGTTAAAAAAGTGTCTCTGTCAAACTCTCACCAATATGCCTAGGTCTGTTCCTAGTCTGGGTGAATTCATAGCTTTGGGAACACAGGTTTGAGTTTGTGAAATAAATTTAAGAAAATAATCTAGGATTGGGTTTGCTGGTTTTTGTTTTGTTTTGTTTTTTAAAGGAGGAAATGGTATTGATAGTCCAGTATTAGTACAGATATTGGCATGAAACAGCTGACAGCTGTTCTGAGATTTTACAGCAATAATATTTCATGCCCTTCTAGATATTCACTAGTTATGCCGATGTTGTGTTATAGCATTCTTTTGCCCTATTATTTTTTACTTTTGGGCTTTTAGAGTCACAGTAATAAAATAATCTGCCTGATTTCACAGAATTTCTTTTCTGAGTTTGGTTACTTGTGGTCTGGACCTCCTTCTTGACAACCATAAGATTAGAGTATCCTTCTCCTTACCTTGCCTGCTACTATGTCCCTTGCACAAAACAAATTATAATTAAATTATTCTTAGAGGGATGATTTGTAGGTGGAATTCCCTAGTTTATAATAGATAACAGAAGACATATGAGTCCATTGAGCTGAGAAAGAATATTCTAGGAAGTATATGTTATGACTATGCAATAGGATGACTCGATGATTTACTGTGGATGGAGGAAGATCACATGCCATAAATGCTTGTGATCCCAGCCATGTTATTTAGTAGGTTTCATGCTGCTCTTAAAAGACTGAGGCAAAGAGCAAATTTCATCTCCATTTCTTCTCAGAGATTTTGATGCAACAAAATTGAATAGAATTCATTCCCTCTGACACTGCACTCAAGGAGTAAACTATTACTTTGGAAAATAGCTTTTATAAAAAAACATATTTTGGAAAAGAACTGTTCTGGTCAGCTTTTCTGTACAGGCAAACGCATCTGATGAGGCCATTGCCATACAGTAACATTCCGGCTTTGATAGGAAGCAATTTCCTTGCTGCCGATCAAGCAACATTTTACAAAAAATCTTGTATATACCTTTCCATGGCAGGTGATGTTGAAAATTCAAAAAAAAAAATTTTACCATTAATTCTTACATTTTCTGAGTAAAAGTGAATGCAGTAGATATAAGTTTTGATCATGACACTCTAAAGAACAAGAAAAACATACTAGTCTACACGTGTATTAAGGGCTGTGTGACAATTTGTTGCTAGATTAATTATAGTTTTGTAATGAACAAAATATATTTTTCATAATCTGAAAGAAGCTTGGAAGTTTTTAGAGGGAAATTCGTCACCATATAAAGTAGCAGACAAAACAAAAGAGGAGAGCCTATCAAATGAAGCAAGAGAGAACTCCATTATGTCAGACATATAAACCCCTCTGACATAGTGAAGAAAATTACTTGACTTTTCTAATTGAACTTTTTCTCACTGAAGTTGTAAGAATTTTTTAAGTATAAAAAGAAAATTTGATTACATTCATGGAAAGCAACCAACCTATTATTTAATGTTCCACACTTCCACGTGACTGGATAAGGTTATTGATGGATAATATGCAATTTGTTGAAATATAGCATGGAAACTGATGCATATGTTTCCACTTACATATGCAATTCGCTGAGTAAATGAGTTTATTAGTTTTCTTTCAGGTGAAAAACAAACAGAAATTAAGAGACATAGCATGAGGTATAGTCTTTTCCTGTTACAGAGTTATATTTCTCTTTCTACATTTTGAAAATTGGTCACAGAAGGAATTTTGTAAAATTGTTTAAAAAATACTGTGAAAGAAAGGGGCATACTGATGGATTCAGAATAGCATCTTCAAAATGGAAATAGGATAAATAATGTTTTCTACACATAACCATGGAATACCTTAGAGGTTTCTGAAATCAATTTGCAAGTAAAGAAAAACTCCTAAATCTTACCATTTTTGTAGGAAAGAATTTACAGTATCCTCCCTCTAGATGCTATAAAGAATTCTGGACATAAAAAGTAGGAGGAGAGCCTTTTAGTTTCAAATGAATGCAAAACTAGTTCCCTTGTCTATGTTTTGTCACTGCTAATTTTTGTTGAACATTTATTTGAAAGGTGCTTATTCTATTGTTCTCTGCTCATTAGCCCTTCTAATACTTTTATTAAAATATTAACAAAAAGTTACTTTAATATGACCACATAATTCTAATTTGTCTTTGTTATTTCTACTCTATGCAAATTTACCTGGATCTAAGTTAACAACCTCATTTGTCTATTTGGTTGTCAAGATGTGAGAGTATTTCTAAGGCACTTTTCATGACACATTTTTCCCTTATTGGCAGTAGCAGATTTTATGGCTATTGTCTCACAAGCTATGCTGCAGTGACGCAAAGCTTTTCGAGGGCATCGAGTCCCTACCAACTTGCAAAGCCTGATGAATATTTTCATACTGACTTGGTAAATGAGCCACAACCTTTGTGAATTGCCTGAGGGCACAAAGCAATTCAAGGGAAGAGTCATTTAGAGAACTCATCTTTCCAGACTCCTTCACTAGTTAACAAGGATCTTTTTGTAATCACAATAAAACGCTGATTTCTAAAAGTGAAGAAGGACAGTCTGTACGTGCTGTGTTCATATAGGCTTACTTAAATATTAGCTATTGACCAGTGGCAGAGACAGAATAACTAACTGAACTAACTGGATCTCCTCAGGTAGCTGGAGGTAAAATATTATTTCATTGATATGATTAATATACATTCATCAGATGTATGAAGGATCTGAACTTAACCGAGTTTTGAGGAGACCTGGCAAGACCTTGTTGAGCTGTATGAACAACCACCTCAGATATCCCTAACAAAGGTCTTTTGAAAAGTAGGGTAGGAGACTAAGGGAGGGTGGGGGAGAAGCTCAGTATTACCTTTTGAAAGTTCCAAGAGCTCTCTCAGTTTCAGTTCTGCATCTCTCCTGTCATCTTCTATAGTTACACAAGTGTAATTGAGATTAGACTGGAAATGTGGAAACAATTTGGCCAGTGATGCATAAGAAGCAGAAAGCAGTTCTCCCTTCTCTGATCCTTTTCTATCGAGCTTTAAAGAGCAAATGATCTCTACTTCCCTTATTAAAATATGGTTCCTAATATTCAAAGGAAGTAATCCATAGAATAAGAAGGCACTGTTAAGACATAGATAATTTAGAAGGTGGCAGAATGGCTTATGTAAGGATAATGGAAATGCAACATGACAAAGATTTTCACAGAATCACAGAATATGGTGAGTTGGAAGGGACCCACAAGGATCATTGAGTCCAACCCTTAGTCCAGCACAGGATCATCCCCAAGAGTCACACCATGTGCCCAAGAGTATTGTCCAAACCCTTCTTGAACTCTGGCAGGCTTGGTGCTGGGACCACTTCTCTGAGGAGCCTTTTCCAGCACCCAGCCACCCTCTGGGTGAAGAACCTTTCTCTAATATCCAACCTAAACCTCCCCTGACACAACTTCAGGCCTTTCCCTTGGATCCTGTCCCTGGACACCACAGAGAAGAGATCAGTGCCTGCCCCTCTGTTTCCCCTCATGAGGAAGTTGTAACTGCAGTGAAGTCTCCCCTCAGTCTCCTCTTCTCCAAGCTGAACACACCAAGTGCCCTTAGCCACTCCTCATACAACTTCCCCTCTAGGCTCTTTCCCCTTCGTTGTCCTCCTTTGGATGCTCTCTAAAAGCTCAATATCTTCCTTACATTGCGGTGACCAAAACTGCACACAGTATTCAAGGTGAGGCCGTGCCAGTGCAGAGCAGAGCGGGACGATCCCCTCCCTTGACTGGCTGGCGATGCTTTGCCTGATGCCCCCCCGGGAAGTTTTAATGCAGCTGTTCTTTTCACACAGTGCCTGTTGCAACTGTGTGTTACAATAATATAAAATTGCTGTCATTAATAGTATAGACCTATTTTGCCTGCAGAATTAGGCTCAGCAGGATGGAACATTATTAAATTGCAGAAAACATTAAAATAAACTCTGGGTATTTAGGTAGCTAATCTGGATAAAGCTTTAAAACCATGACGCAGTGTTGAAGATAATGTAACACTGGAAAGCAGCGTACCGAGAGTAGACTTGGCAGAAGAAATCGAAGGCTGTTCTTTAGTTATCAAACAAAAAACGCAGCCGGTCACTGAGACTGTTATAACAATGCTGTCAAAACCACTAAAACTACTTTTCCCCTCATTTTTTTCATGCTGTCTGAGGCCCAGAAAAAATATCCCAGCACAGTTTCACTTTGACTTGATGTATCTTGCAGAAAAATAGGTGAGTGAATATCCCATTTGCATTATATTTGATTGCAAATCTTTAGGATTGGAAGATATATATTAGCAGTGCTATCAAACTGATATTATTGTACGCACCCCAGTACTGACACTGTTGCTGATGGACCTAGAATTCTGACCTACTGACTATCTGCCCTTACCCTGATGCAGTGTGTAGGAGAAACAAGATGCCTTTCTTGTTTCTTTTCTCTGAGCTCCCAACAACATCTATTCTCAGACAGCTGGGATTCACACACAGCTCAACCTCACACAGCCCATGGCAATAGTAAGATGTTTTGTGTCCATGTCGTGAGAACGCCCTGGTTGCTCCTTAGCAACTGACTGCTCGCATTCAAAGAGGTCATTCCCACGGGAGTCATGATGATGGTTTCTTACCAGACTTGGTAAATTCCTTGTGTAGGCAAAAAAATTATACTGATATTACCACCTGAGTAAACAAATATGTAATTCCACTGAACTGAGAAATAGGTTCTGTATTTTTATTGGAATAAAGGATGATGGATGATCAAAGCAGAGGCATCCAAGAGGCTGATATATGACAATGCAGAAGACTAAAACAAGAGAATAGCAAACTGTGCTCAAGTTCGTGGTAATTCACTTTTTGTGAAAGACACATACTATTATTCTCAGGGTTAGAATGTACTTTCCCAAACTGAACATACAGGGAACTTCTTTACTTTCATGCCACTGTCCATTTTTATTTCATAATTACCCAAAATACATGATTAGACCATAGAAAGAAAGAGGGTAGGGAGCAAAGAGAGGGACTGAAACCTGGTCAGATTAGGAAACATGTGGAGCAAGTTTGTTGAGTGAATATTTGTTTCACTCCAGTCTTGCTGATGTTGACCAGGAACAGCAACACTGCTTCTCTGCCAGGGCAGTAAGGGCATGCTCCCATAGTTGCAGCCAGAGGGTTGGCTCCGAAGGAGCATTGCTAGCAGGATGGCAGCAAGGGCCGGTAATAGAAACTCTGCCAGATTACAAATATTGCTTTCTCAGATAATGAGGGGAAAAATGGTGAAAGATCTTCACAGATATTTCTTAACCTATATCCTCACCTTCTCCCCTTCTTCAACTACAGAAGCAAGGTTTATTTTTCCATAATGCATTGTATAGTGGAGTTTGAAATCTGCAGGTGAAAGGCATAGTGCTGTTATTATTACTTACTGTTATAAAAGACAACACAGGCATTGCCATCAGTGAATCTGTCTGTCAGAGTTAGGTCTGAAATTTGCAGTCCTCAGCTATCTGGCTAGCTTTAAGGAATAATTTCTGTTATTTGTAATATACGAAGCAATAAAAGGCTACTAAGAATGATTAATAGCCAAAGTGAAGCTCAGACATTTTATTGATCTCAAAAGCCATTTATTGCAAGTATATGAAAGCAAAAGAGATTATTGCTATTATACAACAAACTATAACATCAGAAAGGAAAAAAAATGCATCTTTTTCTTCTTGAAGATGCTGAGAAAGTCTTCTGCTTTTTCCCTCTCTGCTGGATTTTCCATTGGAAACACATGCTGGAGGAAAAAGTGGGATCAATAACATTACCGACACAGCTTTAAATACTTATTAAATGATCAAGGACAGATACTGTTTGAGGATAAGCTGAAAAATTGTTCACAGAAGCAGCTGGTGCAGAGCAGAAGTGACCAGACTGGACAATGAGAGTTTTGTGTGCAGATACGTTTGAATTTTTCTGCCTGAAATTCTGTGCTTGTTATATAACCTCTCTTGATTAATTGAGCCTCCATGCCAGGTTGTCGGCTGCAGCTGAGGTGTGTCTGGCACAGCCAACGGGAACTGGCACACCAGACTGCTGCTAAGTTTTACTTTGTTCTGCCCCAAGCCTAGGACAGAATAAGCCATAGGAATACTTGATGACCTGGATTTTTCTGTGTTGGTTCTGTAGCACTTGAAGACTCTCATTCATATCAAACAAAATATCCAGTAGTTTGGCTTCACACTGGTCAGAGCAGTCCCACAGAGGTTCTGACTTCAAGAGGACATTCCTGGAGGCCAAGTTCTCTGGTCATACCCAGCCTTTTGCACAAGATAGGAAAAAAGCTGTTCCACTGGTCATGTGCCAACCTGACAACTGCTTATGTCTGGGGGACTGAGAAGGCATTAGGTGCATTAGGACAAGTGGAACTTGTTATCTTAAATATGTATGTGAATCTGGTTTTCTGCTTTTAGGTTCCAAGTGGAAGAGGTCTCAAAAGGGTATTAGGGGAGAAGTCATGATGTGAAGAGTTCTCCCCTTATTCCATGAAGTAGTAAGGAGTGACTAGAATTAAGGAAGTCTAGCTAGGGAAGCCTGCATGCAGATGAGCTTTTTTTGTTTGCTTTAACCATTTTTCTTGGCTATGCTCCTACAAATAAGAGGGGTTTATTTCAAGAAGTTGAAGTGAAATAATTTGCCTCTCCTTGCGAAGCAGATGAAAATTGGGATATACTGCCTCTGAGAAACAAGTAGCTGGCTCTTCGCTGCCTCTTGAAAGATGTGTTCATGCAAAGATGAATGCAAAAGACCAAAACTTAACCAAACATGAAATCAGTGAAATCCTACGCAATACTGGATGGAGCGTTGGCACACTACCTTGTACTCTTTCTGCTTCTCCCTTTGTGCTATGAGTTTCTTTATGGGTTATTCTTCTACCTAACTGCTTGGCATACACAGTCTTTTCTCTTTTTTTTTTTCCTTAATATAAATAAACTATCTTTATTAAGACTGAAAATTTACTAAAATGTTATAGATTCAGGTGAATCAATAGCTCTAACGGTTTGGAAGAGAGTTTTGCCCAGTTGATTCATTTGGATTATCTAAGTCAGGAGACATATACTACGGTTCATAGATTTTATGATGCCCAAGATGGCTTTGCCTTCATCCAGGAGGTAACCAATGATGCCTAATTAATGCCTAATGTTTCAAACACATACTTGCTGTATCTACTATGGACTTGGAGCTGAACTCAGAAATTTATCTTTCTTCCTGTCTCATTAAACACTATTTTGACCTTCACTAACATACAGCTAATGATCATGTCTTTAAGAGTATTTGCAAATCAGACGCCTCTGACCTGGAATTAGTTCTTTAAAAGTTTAAAAATCTAAAGTCCTGTAAAACAGACTGCATCTTAATTCCTCAGAGCTTATATCATTTGAAGGTTGAGGGGATATTTTCTCCCTTGTCCTGATGAGCTTTTTTGGTAAGAGGAGCTCTTCTGGTAAGAGTTTCTCTCCTCCTGCTAATCTGTATGTACAATGTACAAAATTCAGTCTCAACTATATCTTCTGGTTGTGTCTGTAAGTTTTATGGCTAGATTCTGGGTACCGACTGCTTCTCCTCAGAGGAGCATTTCCCAGTATAAAGGAGTCCCCAGTGGTGCAATACATAGATATTACTGATGCATCCATCACCAAATTATCTAGGCAGCAATTACAAAATTGAGACTCAGGTAGTACAGATAATTGAGTTCTTTTCACTACAGTAGCTGAATTGAGAAGTTAGAAAAGAGTCTTAATTTAGGGTGACTGGAAATAGGAGTGTTGGGGTTTTTTCTCAGAGCACAAAAAGTGAACTCACCTGTGTGTGGCATCAGAGTTCAAACTCAAAGCCTCCCTGCACAAAGGAACACTTCCATCTGCCAGGATTGCACCCTACTTGCAGCACTTGCAAGCTGTCTTAGCAGAGGTCACCCTTAGCAAATGCCTTCTCCTCTACAGTTGTGGCTATCATGTGAAAAATAAAAATCTCTCTGGAACTATTTTAGAAATTAAATCTGCATTTTAAATAGCTTCAGTCTGGCTCCCGCTGTGTTTTTCAAAGGACATTTTCTGATACCGTGGACGAGGTTTGCCTGTTTGTATGTGAAAAACCTCCGCTCTTCTGAGGTCAAGTTGACATTATTGGATGATCTGTACCTTTGAAAGTTCCTCTGACTATCTTTGTTACCAACTGAAGGGCTTGGCAGAAAGATCGAGTTCAGCATTGTGATCTGAAATTGATTGGGATCAGACTCATTCTAATCAGCTCTGGCACAAAGTAACATAACACAGGGCTCTCTGCCAAGAACAGTCTGATCTCAGCTCCTGAGTGCTTCACAGTGAAGTACTGCAGCCCTTGGGCTTCCGTGGAGAGTAGTTGTTTTCCTAGGGTGAGAATGGAGAACAGGTTGCTGGATTAGCAATGCTTTTATTTTGGAGGGCCTGTAAGGAATATGGAGAACAGCACCTGGTATGCTCCCAGGAGTTCTGTGTTGTTTTGTCTTGCACAGGTGGAATTTTTGAATGCCTTTCCAATTCAGTGTTGGAAAGAAAGGACTGCAGTGACCCAAGTGTGAAACACAGTAGCTAAATCCTCACTGGAGCCAAGTAGTCATAGTAAATCAAGAAGATGAAATTGTAAATATTGTATATTGCTTCTGTCACTAGTAGAATGTGCTACGTATGGTCTAGTTTGTCTTTATGTTTTATTGTGAAAGATTCCCAGGACAGCCATGGTCAGGTCTCTGGGGAAAGGAACAGAACAAAGAAGACACTTGCGGATTTTGTGTCAGCTGTTGGGGACAAGAGGTGATTGTTTTGGAGACTTTAGGTCTCAGGATGGGCTTTTCCCGCTAGCTTATTAACTTCAGGAAGAATTTAAACAACTCAGTTTGATTCAGTGCCCCATTGATGGGAGAATACTTCGTCCTGCCAATGTTTACCTTTCCATTATGAGCAGCTCATAATGATCTCTTAAATCTCTAGAGGAAAGCTTAAAGGAAATAAACAAATGTCCGAAATATAAGCAATCTCAGGATTAGAATTCTGCACGCACATAGTTAATTTTTATGTTTCTTTAATATGAATATAAGTTTTATTTAATCGTTATGAGATGTTTCTCTGAAGGATGGTTAGTACTACCCTCTAGCTTATTTTCCAGTGTTAAAGTGCCACAGGCATCATATTGGACTTTATTATGCACATTATCTTTTAAAATTATCTCCTGTGCAACTTTTTCTTGTGTTTTCAAATGAACACCACTAAAATGAATTAAAAAAGCAAGGGGACCAATAGGTGTTATAAAGACAATATTGTGTTATGAAGGCAATGGTATAATGTCAAAACTAAACCAGTTCAGAATCCATTGCAGGATGTTCTGCAATTATTGCATAAATTTGGCTTTGCAGGTTTATAGCTTAAATTTCCAGTTGATATGAGACTCCTGAGTACTGTTGGAAGTGATTCATTTTCATGATGCCTAACTTCACCATGTGAAACAAGCACAGTGATCTCTACCTTGCAATACAACCTTATTGTGAGACAGTGAGATAAAGGAAGTCACGTAACACTCCAGGGTGATAACAACAAGAATACCATATGTGTAAATACACACATAGATATTTCTGGATAGATACTGCCTATAACAAATCTAATAAACTAATTGAATTAATGAGACAATGACTCAGAAATTCATAAATACCAGACTTAGCACTGGATTCACTTTGGACCCATACCTCCTCTAGTCCTAATTTTCCAGTAGTGAAAAGAAAGATGTGTGTTTGCATATTGGATCATTACTAGGTTATTTTTCCATTTGCATACAAAAAACCCCAATTCTGGTCTTTGATCTTGCATCTCAATCTCTTCAAATGAAATTATGCCATGACAGTTTTGCTGTTGGCTTCAATTGGGGCCAAATCTTTGCTTCTGCTGTCTGTCTCTGCATTTCAGCTAGTAGGGGAAGGTAATATACAACTGCAACAGCATAAGATATTTAAAGAATGACAAAGAACATGGTGATGCCTAAATGCAAAGCACATTACCCTAAAGTAGCTTCTAATGAAAGCTATCTATGCCTGGAGTGCCATGTAGTAGAGTTCATGTAGAAAGAATCCAGGAACCAGAGATGCAGCCGCAGTTCAGATGGAAATTTATTCGATGGCTGAAAGATGTCTTGAGGAGAAGAATGGTGAAGAATCCTTTTATAGTCTTGAAAACCTTTACAACATGAAAACAAATGAAACTACTATTCAAAGATGCAATTAAAGCAGTCTTTAGACAGTGGACATGTGAGAAATTATGAACATGAAAAAAAGGCAAATGCCTAAAGAAATACCTCAAGGGGATAGATAGGACTCTATTAATAAGGTCAGCTCTCCTAAGCACCTGAGGAAATTATGAAATTAAAGTTCATCAGTATTTTAAATACAATAAAAGTATAATGTAGTAGAAAAGTAATCATGACTATAACACAGATTTAAGAAAATGCAGTGTTAGGAAAAGATGAAAACAAAGTCAAAGGCAACAGAATAGATATATACATGAAATAGTAATCAGTAAAGAAATAGAACTGAGATTAAAAGACAATGTTGGGGCAAAAGTGAATGAGTGGAAGTAAATGCTGGAAATTAGAAAGTTCCTAACATGTAGGAGCAAGTGGAGTTTGATTATTTCTATGAAAAGAATGATGACACAAATGCCTATAACGACTGAAAACTCTGCTTGATGATTCTGAAGTTTATACTTCTGTCATTCAACCCCATGAAAATGCAATGCCTCTATGTGGGTTTCCCCATACAGTAAGCAGTCTATGCATACAATTGTCTGATAATGCACCCCTATTGCCTTTGTAAGATTCTTAAGTACCTGCAATACAAAGTAATGTGCCACTTCAGTAAAGCGGATTTATGCTCCTTATATGAGTTGTAGCAGCAACTGGGTTGGTTTTAAACCAGCAATGGGGCTGGTTTAAAAATTGCAGTATTTTAATTCTTTCAGGTTTTTCAGTAGCAGCCACGCAATCTGCTTTTTATTACGATGGTTTCTCACTGCTGCCACAAAGGCAGCAGCAGTTGGCAACTGGCAGAAAACTTGTCTCTGTCTTTAAATACATATAACTGCTAAAGGAAGAACAGTAGTTTCATAGACTGTAAAAGTATTAAAGCCCACAGCATTAAAGAGATCCCTGATTAACAGAACCCAAAAAATTGAAAAGTATATAAGTCATAGACACACACAACCCAATTCTTTATATAGCAATCTTTCAGTTCCCCCAGTTTCACCCAAACTAAATTAAAATGAGAACCTTCAGGCAAATTGCCATTAAATGAAAACTCTTAAAAGGAGAATGTACAATCTAATTATACTGTTACAAATGTGTACCTTTCATCTACAAGGCTGGTACTCCAAATTATAATAGTCAATTATGATTATATAATCTATTAAAAAGAATAAGCAAAGTGCTATAATGAAAAGAATAAACCTACAAAGGAACATGAAAGACATCTCTAGTGGCACAAAGTGGTGTAACAGTAGTAGCATATACAATTTCCTTTCTTGTATTTAGATTATGTTGCAGAAGCGGGGTGCTGGCAGTCACTTCCTGAATTCTCATGAATGTATTCTCTGTGGCAAGTGCCCACTGAATTATTATTTACAATAACCCATGAATACAGCTATCTGGAAATAATAGGCATGAGGCTCATAACTAAAGTAGTAAACCATGGTTAAGAGAAGTACTTCCTTTAATTTTGCAGGTCATTAGTGTATTATTTTCAAAAATTCCTTCCTTCCTCCCTTCTCCCTCCTTTCCTTCCTTCCTCCCTCCCTCCCTTCCTTCTTTCCTCTTTTTTTCACAGTTTTTAATTACATAATGACACAATTAGAAAATATACTGAGGAGTGCTAAAGCATGATTGAAGTTATGGAATAGTTTCTCTTCTGTGAATGAACAACTAGAACAGGGCCTTTCAACCTAAAGATGAAACTAGGGGAGATATGAAAACTCTATAGTATCATAAATGATGGTAAGATCACACATAAGGAATCTATCCACCACCTTTGCAAATAGAAGAAGTTAGGGGCCTCAATTGAAACAAAGAATTTACTTTATGCAATGTGCGGGTCAGCCGAGGAATTTTGTAATAGGATATGGTGGATAGTAAATGCATTCAGACTCAAAAAGTGAATGAGCAAATTCATTAAAGAAAAATACTCCAGTGTCTCTTGAACCAGTAGACATTACCACTGCCTTAGGGAAAATCTGAACTGACTCTTTGGAGGCTGTGAGAACACAGCAGATGTCTAGAAAGAAGAGTGTAGGAACAAGGTAGTAACATACTATCAGCTGCTGTCAGAGACAGAAATCAAGTTCAGCTGTTTTGCTGCAAACATGCCTTATGTGAAAATTACAAACTGCCCTAACTCTAATGCATTTCCTATGAATGAGATCCAGCTTAAGGGGAGCATGCTCAAACTGTAAGAGAACTGAAATCAGATGTATTTGATCCATTTACTCTGCATTGTCTGTGATCATACAGTCTAAACCACCAAACTCCACATTGATTGAATGACTTTTTGGTCAAGAGTTTTCTCACGTATAATATCTACACTGTATCTGGAGTTTACAATCGCTTGGTAGCTTTTCTTCTCTAATCTACAATTAAGAAGTAAATATCTCTAATAATTGTGATTCCTGGTGTAATTGTTGCTAAAGAGATCTCAGTTCATACTCAAAACTTGATCACTGTCAAAGGAAACCTCTCTCTGGTACTTCCACAGTTTCAAAGGGGTACTTCCAACCTATTTCAAATATCCTTTACTAAAATAGTATTCCTTTGATCTGTGCTAACATTTCTTATGTCTTTTCAACCTACAGAATACAATTAGTGCAAAATAATGTTTTTATTTCTGCCTTTTGAGAACCCCCACCTTTGAGAACCTGATTTCTCTTCTATATATTTCTGTGTTCAATATGATATTCACCTGCATATTCACCAACCTCAGACTCAGAACTTAATCTCCACAGACACTCACATAGCCATCAAAACACCAATGCCTACCAATACTCCATAAAGACCTCCTAAGAACTTACATTCCTTAAGCAACACTGTGGATAGAACAGAAAGTATGACTGCAGAAAAACTGACAGGTTCATCTACATGTGGGGTTTTTTCTAATGCTGAACTGTGTAGTGTTGCATGTCCTCCAACAGTTCCTGTGGGCCATGACTAATTACAGCTGTTACTAAGAATGAATATTCTAGCATAAGAATTACTACATGAATGTATTAATCAAGTTGCAGTGCCTTTTCTGACAGTTGCCTCAACTGTGGGACCAATGAGGAAATCAAAACAACACAATTATTGATGTGAGCATAGGCTTAGAATAGCAATTTTTCTGGAAAAAATCTTCCAAACTGTATCAGTTCCATTGACTGTTTTTTCCTGTCCATCAAGGCATTTGTGATAAGGCTAAGTCTACTACAAGTTTTTGTTTACAGAGCAATGCTGTTTCATTTGTTTTCCATTTTGTCCAATTTCCACTTCATATAAATAGTAGAGCAAGTAAGTTAACCACAGCTACAGGGAGATAGATCTCAAATCACTTGTCAGTTAGTCACTTACTCTGACAAAAATCAACCCAAGCCTAGATTCAAGGTCCAAATAATGCAGGGTATGTGTCTGAATCTGAGTCTGCTAACCTTACAGGGAAATGCCCTATCACTCATTTATTGGCAAGGGAATTTCTCTTAGTCAACAAAAAATACTGATTCTTTCAAAACTAGCCTGTGAATTTCTGTGCAGCTTTCATAGGTTTAACTTAAAACTTTTTTTCAGAAATATTTGCGAATGCTCAAATTGTGATTGCAACGGAGAGCTGTCTAAGATGTATTTAAGGATGAGTGTAGATATCAGGCCTGATTTAGGCATCAGAAAAATTTTTCTCTTTTGTTCTTCTTTATGATGCAGTTATGGGTCCAATACACAAGAGTCCAGAATTCAGGATTCTTCTTGGGTAGATTGGGTTGCCTGAAGTTTTGCCAAATATGCTGGTGAAATACAGTGTAAGAAACATTTTATAATAATACTGTTACTGGAGTCATGCTGGGCTTCTTTTTTTTTTCAGAAGTACCAGGCACTCAGTTTCCCATGCTTTAGTATTTGTTTACAACTAAAAGCCTGAGTTACCACATTATAAGTATATATAGTTCATATCCATTTGAAAATGTTAGTAAAAAGACAGCATATATATGAAAGACTCCAATCTGTCTGGGTTTGGTTTTTTATTCAGTAGCATGCCATAACTATGGAATGTATCCAAATAATGTTTAATTGGGAAAAATCTTACAACTGCAGGATGACTTTTATGGGGCAGTTAATCAAACTACCTTTGTTTGCTTCACAGTGTTTGTTAATATATATCTTAATAGAGTATTAATCTTTTCCACAGAGTACTACATGCAAGAAGAAAATACAAAGCTCTTGCTTTGCTTGATATACTGTGCAGAGATTAATTAATGTACTTCATTTTGACACAGAATTATAGGAATACAGGAAAGCAGAATAATGAAATTGGCACCATTATTTTCCACGTATCTGTAGTTCTAAAATTTAATTACATGAGAAAAGAATATATTCTCACCATCCACCATTATTTACAATGGAGATGTAAGATTCTGATGTGGCTTAAAGTTAAATCAGGAGACACCCGCTCAGGGGTTACCTGTCCATTATGGAATGCCAATTCCTATTCCCAGGCCTGTTTACTCAAAACAACCTGAGCTTTCCAATGAGGTTTACTTGAAATAAAAACTGGCTTATGCAGGTGGTGGTTTTGAAGGAATCCCTTGATCTTGAACCTTTGATTTCAAGGGGAGTCTTAACGAAGTTACTTGAGGCACCCTAAGCCCGGTTGAGTGCAAAAATGGGCCACAACTGATGAACGGAAGGCTGATGACACCGGCTCGGTCTTGTTTGCCGTTGTTATAGTTCGAACTGCGTCAGTAGTTATGCCGTGATCATGCAAATATTTGGTCACCTAATTCTAAACACCGGTTTATCCAGTAAAGCCGGCGGTTTGCAAAGCCGGCGGCGGTAACGCGGGCCCGGAGGGCTCGGACAGATGGGGCGGGGATCGCTCAGCGCCGGGCAGCGCCTCGGGGCCAGGCACGGCCGCCGCCTCGGCCTCTGCCCGACGCCAACCCTCCCTCCCGCCGCCGCCGTTCGCCCGCAGAGCGCGGCCGAACCGGGCACCGGCCCCGGCTCCCGCGGGGCCCCGGCGGCCGCAGCCGGCACTGCGGCAGGAGCGCTCCTCGGGGCGCACAGCCCCGCCACCGCCGTCCCGCGGTCAGCGGCTCCCCGCCAGCGGGACAGCCCGGGCGAGGGGACGCGCCGAGCCCCGCGGACATCCCCCGGTGGCTGCCGGGGCCGCCCGGGGCGCGGCGCGGGCGGGCGGTGCCGCAGGAGGGCGGGCGGCGCCGCAGTGAGGCCGCGCGGGCGAGGCGGCGGCGGCCGTTGCCATGGCAGCGCTGCCCCGGCCCGCGGCGTGAGCGGCGGCGCGGGAGGGGCGGGGGCGCCCCGCGGTCGGGCCCGGCCCGGGAAGGGGTTAAAGCGGGCGGGCGGCGCCGCGGGGGTCGCGGCCGGGGGCAGCCTGCGGGCGGGTGAGGGGAATGGGCCGAGGGCCGTGCTCCGGGCGCATAGGGAGGCTGCGGAGGTGAAGCCTCTGCTCCCTCGCCCGGCGGGATGGAGGCTCTTGATGCCGCAGAGGACGTGTTTTATGAGGAGGAGGAGGAGGCGGCGAACTGCTACGATTTCGAGCCTCTGCCGACGCTGCTGGAGGATGAGGTGAGTGAGGCAGGTGCGGGGACGGAGCCGCCGCCCTTGCGCTCACCTGTGTTGAAGCGGCCGGGCCGGGCCGGGCCAGCGCCGTGAGCATCCCGTGTGCGTCCCGCCGGCTTCTCACCTCCCCTGCCGGCCGGTCCCAGCGAGCAAGTTGGGCTTGGCCCATCCCCGTGCACCTTCCCCATACAACAGCAAAGTCACGGTCCTCGAATGCGGGATGTCTCGTCACTGCTCTCGTAGCCGTGGGCTAATGCTGCAGTCGGCGAGTACGTGTCCTTGTCGCACTCGGTGAACGGAGATTTACATGGGCAGAGCTGTTTCCAGAAGCTACCAACCAATTTTTTTGTACAGCTGTATAGTGCTGCCCTGTGCAAAAAGGCCTTTGACACTGAGAAATTTTTTTAAAAGGCCCAAACCCACCAAACTGTTGAATCTCTGTGTTCAGTTGTTATGCCTAATAACCTGTAGCTAAACCCTATTGTCATCACGTTTGTCTGGATTTATTACTGGGTTTGCACTTGCTTTTTATTGCTCCTTCTCATCTTTGTATCTTTCCACGTGATGTGTGTTTCTTATTTCCTAGGAAATATTTGGGCAAAATGTTTGGAGTTTTCCTCCTTTTTTTTTTTTTAAAGTAAAAGTTTGGTGAGCCATATGTGAGCTGCTCATTTCCCACACCAGATCTTGCAAACTTTCTTATTTGCTATGTCAAGAATCTAATCTGAATCAGGATTCAAAAGTCAGTTTGAAAATGCAAAGTCCTTTTCAGCTTCCCTAAGTCATCAAATGGCTCAGCAGTTTGACTCTTCTGCCATCTGTAGTGTTCTGTGCAGTAGGCCCTCTCAAACTGATCCCTGCAAGACGTAGAAGGAAGGTGGTAGTGGCCTCATTTTTACACATTAGCTTAAGTCTTTAGAGTATTTCCTCAGAACAGGAGAGAAAGCTGAGGGTCAACTCTTATGTATGAGAAAGACCTGGGCCCATTTTTCATAACTGGTCAATATATACTTTCATTGTAGGTTTCTACCAGTCCCATCTATTTAGTTATTCCGGAAACATAAATAGTTTCAGTATTTTTGTTGAAAGAATGAGCAGGACCTATCACCTGGTGATTAGAGAAGTTAATAAAAAAGGATTGCTTTGAAGAGTACTCAGAGAGCTTACTCAGGCAACCCAGTGTTTTTCTTCAAATGTGATGAATTTAATGAATGGTGTTTGCCACGTTTTCTGTGTTTCTGGAATAGACGGATTTGAATTTTGTGTGAATTATCATGGCAAGACTTAGGTGCCAGAAAGCTGTGAATGCTGTTGTACTGAACTCCCAGCTGCTTAGTCATTTAGTGCATTTCTCATCATTGTACCTAGTATAAGGAATGAGGTTGGTGTCTGATGCACGTGGTTTTTTGCCAGTATGTGAGGCAGAATCTACCTGAGCTGAACAGTTGGAATTGCTGAGGATGAGGATGTGTTTAAAATTCCTTTCTCTACTAGAACTTTTCTTTGTTTCACACTCCTTAGTATTTAATATAAAATTTTTTTGAGAAGTTGTCTGTGGCAAATTAATTTGCTTTCCCTACCTGCTCTTTCTTAATATCTCTGCTTAGTTATATGCTGCTGAATTGTTTTATACTTGCTGAAGAAAGTATAAGGGGGAAATGAGAACTAAAGTGAATAATTAAGCATGTTTGTCTGATCTGTTCACTTTTCATAGTTTTTAAACAGTAGTAAAACTAGACACTTATACAACTGTCGTTTGGTGAAAGAGGTAAAAGAAAAGAGGCATCAGCATCTCTGATATGTACCACATTCAAGTGAACCAACTTTCGGTGGTCCAAAGTATTGAAGTAGTAGCTTGCCAGAATATTCAGATTGCCAGAACCTCCTGTGTTAGTCTTTAAAGGATGGTTTTTTTCCCCACAACAAAAACTTTGGTTTTGTGTTTCTTTGGGGATACAAACTAGTCAACTGCATGTCTCAGTGTTTTCAGTGCTTTGTTGTCTACAAAGCTATTGCTTTGCTGCAATAGCAGCTTGAATAACTAAGGTCAAGATACTGTAATCGTTTGGGAAATACAAGGTTTCTGTGAAGTAAATAACTTACTGTCCTGGAGCACTGAAAATAGAAAGGCTTGCTAATGGTAGTCTTTTGCTTTATCTTTTTTTATTTTTTTATCTTCACCTAGGCATCCATTGACGATTGAAGCCACTGAACATTCATAGGCCTTTTATTCTTTTTCTTTTTTTTTTTTTTCCCGCCTTTCTTTGTATTGCATAACTTTCTCATCTCTTGGAATGAAGATAAGCTTATTCTGACATGAGATCATCACCTCTCATTTACTTCCCAAATAACCATAAGACAAATATGTTTTTGGAGGTTTGTACTGTGGGTATCAATGCTTATAATTATCTGCAGTGAAGTTCAGCCTCGAAGCCTGACTCAAAAGAAATTCTATTAAGTCCTTATTGTAACTGGAATTTGATATTGAGTCTGTCTTAAAAGGTTGCAGTTTTTATTTTTTTCACATAAACACTAAATTGAGCCTCTTTGGTCCATTTACACAGATAAAACTCTCATAGTTTTGCCTCTTAATTAGTGAAACGTCCCTTTATTTTGCTCTTGTGGCAAATGCCATTATGTCACCTAGCTAGATGATTCTAGAGAGGTAAACATAATTACTGGCTCATTGCTTTGATGAATGTTTTTGGTTTTTTGTTTATTTTGGTTTTGTTTGTTTGTTTTTTTAACTTTCTTTGTTGACCATTGAAGAAGCAGTTAATCTTTTCTTTCTGAGCGTCTCCTCACTCTACCTATCACCTTGGTCAGTTTCAAAGCCAATGCTTTGTAGTGCAGCTCCTTGTCATGTGGTTGTGTTTGCAGATAGAGGAACCTCTGTGCTGCTCTTTATGCTTAGAAGAGGTTCCTTGTGAGGATGTGCAAAACCTCCTTATTCACCCTCAAACTCTGATGGCAATATTACACATATTGTGCTGAGCACAGCACAGAGAAAATGAGTTCTTGTGTCTGAGATCTTTTGCTGTTCAATATTATGTAGGACTGAATTTAATGAGACCATGATCCATGGTTAGTGCTAGAAACCACTGTAGTAATGCTGCCATTAGTAAATCAGTGCGTCTCCAGGCTGATGAAAAATAAGAGTATTGAAAAGAGAAGTTGTTTCCCAAATAACAGTAAATGTCCTTTATTTCCTAACTCATATTTATTTATTAAGCATTATACTCTAGACTAAAAAGCACGATATGTATTTGGACTATGGTTTGGTCCTTGTTTGAAGGATATTATGAGAGTAGTGCTTAGTTCTCTAAAAGACATGTTAAAAACTGTTAATGCTTCTATCTATGGTAGTCCAAATATCATTGATGTTCTCCAGTACTGAAGTACATAAAGAAAGTTATAACTGTATTTTCCAAACGATTGAAAGTTTAAAGCTGACAGTTTTCTGAACTGTAAGATACCTCACATTCTCTTTTGCTGATGATGACATACTTTCTTTTTTTCTGTGTTCTAAGTAATGTACAGCTACATCTTCCATCAGTGTACATTTAATGTCATTGAGAAGTATAGTCTTTGGTTTAAATTACTTACATATAAATGACAAAACACTGTGTAAGTAATAGTGGCTATAGCTCTGAAGCAGAATAACTTCTGT
Organism: Pseudotriccus pelzelni; assembly: GCA_035584735.1. Lineage (NCBI taxonomy): Eukaryota > Metazoa > Chordata > Aves > Passeriformes > Tyrannidae > Pseudotriccus > Pseudotriccus pelzelni. The sequence goes on along the minus strand of JAWMRA010000162.1, from coordinate 21,239,356 downwards.
AGATTACCTTCCCTTTTTGTTACCTTATTTTTTGCTTAGAGATGGAAATGATGTTTTGTTTGGTTTGGTCTTTTTTGGTCATTCCTTTAAGGTCATGAAAACTTTACTTCTGTAGCTATGTATTCTAAAAATGTCCGTAGAAAGGCTAGCTGCTTTGAGATAAGCATTGTTTCTGGATATCTTGACCAGTAAAGCCACATTAGAGACACATTTTTTTTGGAACTGGACTCTTCATAGCCTTACTGTGATAACAGAGTCAGTGCAAGCTGACTTTAGGGTTTAGGACAGTAACTTAAAAATTAAGTCCATGACCTGCTATGATCACTAAGAACTCTGAGTGTAATGGGGGGGCCTAGGACAACCAAAGTGATTTTAAGTCAAATTGTAAGAACAGTTTTCCTATGGTATGTTTGGCTTTTGAATGTTTATTAAATGGTCAACACCACTAAACTTCATAACTGCATCATTCTTAAGACAGTCTAATTTAGAGGGTACTTTTTCCCAGATCACAGATGATAGGGAGAAACATTGTGAAGAGAATTTTTAAGTAGTTTGTGTAAAGGCACCTAGGAGAGCTTGAGAGAGGCATAGATGAAACAAAATGTTTTAACTTAATCTCTCTGCTTTTACCTCCAAGCGGTCTGTTTCACTGTAATGCAACGTTTACGTAACTTACGGATCTCCCATAGTAGATAACTTTGTTAACATACTGTGATATCGTTGTTCGAGTTAACTGTGCTTCTTAAAATGCTTTGTGTTATGAGCAAAGATGCACTTGATGTTTCTTGGGGTGTTAATCAGTGTCCTAGAACGTCTGAGAACTTGCTAGAAACATTACTTGTAGCCAATTGTGTCAAATGTAATCTATGATATACAAAGTAGTGTCATGAAATCCAGGGTAATTTATTAATTCATATCTTGGCAGGAGAATGTGTCCCTTGCTGATATTTTGTCACTGCGGGATAGCTGTCTTACTGAGCAAGATATTTGGGCAATTTGCCTGGAGTGTTGCCATTCTCTGAAGAGCATTGCCCATTCTGCAATCTTCCAGACACTCTGCATCACTCCTGACACTTTGGCTTTTAACACCAATGGCAATGTATGCTTCATGGAACAGCTCAGTGGTAAGTATTTGTGTTTCCAGGCTGTTTGTTTTAGAACTGTGGAAACTTAGAGAGAGAAACTGCAGTAAAATATTGCATTCTATTTTGAAGACAATTAAAGATAAACACTTATTTGGGAGTGGGTGTGTATAGGTCCATATGAAAGTACATGTTCAGTTTTGTAATTGATGAGCAAAGGCTGCTATGAGTTTGCTTAGAAAATTCTTCTTAGTTATTTTAAGACTTGTCCTGGCAATATCTTATGTCCATTTCAAACACTGTAGATTATGTATTTGTGTATCTGTGTGCTCAAGTCTTTACCTGTGTAAAACACATCCTTACTGTCTTCCAGATCTTCTAATTTCATAGATGTGTTTTATTTCTAGAGAAATATGACATTCAGTGTATCTTGGTGATTGTGAGCTTAAAGAATGGGGCAATTCTAGTGCACATTTGCTGTTTTTTTTTTTTGTTTTGTTTTGTTTTTTCTTAGAGATCTCTCTTGAATAAAGAATTATTATTTTTTTATGTCATGATTTTTAGACTTGCCAAGTGTGGGGACTGACTAAGAAATTAATTTTAATGTTAGAAAGAAGTATGGAGTAGCATGTAAGATCTTCAGGTATTGTAGCAGGTGAACAGTGAAATGCTTAACTTCAAAAAATTTCTGGTTTTAGCATAGACAAAAAAGCATATTATTGTTGCTGTTCCTTTCTCACATGATCCATCTCAAGATGATGGATCTTGAGCCTATTAATGATTTTACAGAACAACAGAAAAAACCCACACAACTCTTGTGTGATGGTACTTCTGAAATTGTCAACTCTAACTAGGAGAACCATTCTAGTCTATATACACACTATTCAAGTTTTTATTCTGTTTTCTTTAACCTAATTTATTTTTAAATCCATGTCAGAATAAGTGTTTGTTATTTCAGTCATAATCTACATCACAGTATTAAAAAAAATAGTAGATAAAAAATGAGCTAAGGTAACATGGCAACAAATGAAGATTTGTTGCCTTCTTTAGAATTAAAGATAGTATCTCAAATAAACATGTAACTTAAAGTGTAATTATTAAAGATGAAAACATATCTTCATAGTTGTTGTGATGTTTCTTTTTTGTTAAATTTTTCAAATATATGTGAATCAACTTTTAGTTTCATATTAATAGGGTAATGTGGAATCAATTTCCTTCATTTTAAGGAGTTTGTCGTACTTGGAAATTAAAAAAAGAAAAAGAAGCTGGCTTTGTATAAGCCAAGGGTATATGAAAGACTTGTTGAAGAAAATAAATCTAGTGGATGAAAAATGCCCCTCAACTAAGATCTTTGCTTGCAGCTGGAAAAGAAAAAATCAAATTCTTTTAAAATGTTTTAGTCTAGTTGAATAGCTGGCAAACAATTGATCCAGGAATTTGCTGTATTCACGTGCTTAAAATGTGGGATAACAAATTCCTGTGCAAAACAAATGTACAAAGATTTAGTTCTCTGAAGTCATGTTAGTCTCTAAGGAAGAGACTTTTCATTAGTTCTCCTTTTAAAAAGTTGTATCTTCCCTAGGAATGCAAAAAGTTATGTTTATATTCTATTTCTCTCTCACATGCTCCACTGTGTTTTTGGCTCTTTCTGTTTCCCTCAAATCTTGTTACTATTTGGTTAAAATATAGTATATTAGATAGGCACTTGGGGAGGTTGTCCTTTTTGCTTCCTTGTAGTTTTTGCCTGTGGATTTATTCTTCTGGAAGAAAATTATAACCTCTGGATTTGCTTGTCAGTAAGGGAAAGTGAACAGCCTGTCGTCTCTGCTTTAGCAGCAAGTTCTGCTTCCTGCAGGTTCTGTGGTGCTAAAGTGACAAACATTCAATAGGATGTTCTGCCAAGGGGTCTGATATCTTCTTGTCTCTTGAGATCAAACAAATTTCCATTGTAAACATTATATTAGAAGAATAGAGTAAGCTGTACCAGCGATAAAAGTTGTATGCTTCTACAGCCTCTAAAGTCTTCTATGGAAAGAAAGGGAGAAGGTAGTGTGGAGATGAAAAGGAGCAGAATTCTGGAGGTGGGGAAGAGGGGGAGACAAAACATCTGTCCATTAGTTCCATTCCCCTTCCCCCCCACTCCCCAAAAAAATATCAGGAAAAAATGTGGGGGTGGGTAAGGAATACAAAATTAGTTGCATACCCCTCCTTTTCAGTGGGAAAGTAGGGTTGGGAACATCATAAGGAGCTGTAAATCACTAAGCAGCATCTGGATAGTCAGCTGTGCCACATAGCTGCAATATCTGAATATGTAAAAAAAGAAGTCCTCTCTAATAGTCTCTTCCGTATAACTGAGTTTAGTGTCTTCACAATAAGAGCTTTGCATTTCACTTCTAAAATACAGGCACAAAAATTCCATTAAACCTAAAGCTATGATGAGTATGCTATGCCTGTGAGCACACTATTTTTTTTCCTCCTTCTTGAGAAGGGAAATATAATTTTTGCTTGCAAGTGATTTCAGTCATCCACTGAGCTTCTCAAAAGGATAGATTAGGTGAGTTGAATAAGTATGTGAAGTGTAGGTTTTTAGTCACGCACTTGTTTAATTCCATAGTGTTCTTTACTGGGTTCATCAGTACATACTGGTGACATCAGTACGGTGTGATACTACATACCTGCTTGGATGCAACAGCAACATCAGTCTCTCTTAAGATGTTCTTTCCTTCCTTCTACTTCTTAATTCAGAGTTGTCTCCTGCAGTGGCTCAGTTCTCTGCTAAGCCTCACACGCACAGGGAATTTGCTGCCTCAGCTTTTTTATCATAAGTAAAACAAACTAAGCAGAAAGGTCAGAGTTCTAAGCTGGCCTGTAGATGAAGGGGCAATTAGCTGTTCAAATTGGGTTTGCTGCTTGAACCCTTATCACCCAGGTCTGCAGTGGAAAACAGTGAATGGAAGCGTTCCATTAATCAAATCGAACCTCTGAACCATTCCAGCTTAGGTGATAACTTGGTCCAGACATAAATGTCTGAAGGCAAGAAGTGGTTGGATATGTTAAGTGTATTTCTTTGTGGGTGTTTCATCTTTGTGGGTGTTTCTTAGTAGGAAAGTTATGGTATCTTCTTGCAGAAAGTTTGAAAGCAGCAATTTATTTTACTTCCAGTAGTAGAAACATAGATAACAAGTTCTTTGTACATCAAATATGAGTGAACCAAAATACTGCTATATGCTGTTTCTTTTGTATCAGATATGTGTGTCTAATTAAATTTGTATCATCAAATTGGTTTGTGGTGTTTTTTTTTAACAAGTAAGACTACTAGTTTCTAATTTGACACATTTCCTTTTGCTTCCAAAGATGATCCAGAGGGTGCCTTTGTCCCACCAGAATTTGATATCACCGGTAACACTTTTGAGGCAAGTTCATAAATTTGTCTGTAAAATAGAGGGGGGGGGTAATAATTTTAGTACTTCTGGCAGTACCAAATGCTTAAGATGTAATTTTAAAACTTTTAAACAACAAAAATGCTGGTTTGTGGTCAATAGTAAATAGTGCTGTTTAGATATGTTTTGTAGAAATAAAAATTAAACTTAAAATATTATATTAATTTTCTGTATAAACATTTGCTCACTAACTGCTAAAATGAGAATCTATTTTGACTGAATAATGTGTTGCCCTAAACCACAGCTGGTCTATATTATGTTCAGTGGTATCCTTCACTGGTTACATTTGCTTGTTTGGGGACTAGTCATGAACTTTTATGACTAAATATAAAATTTGTTTGCCATCCTCCTCAATAAAATAATTCAGGGAAGGGTAATCAGCAATTTTATCTTTGATTTAATGAAGAAACAAATTACTGTCTGTTGCTTTGCAATGCACAAATGCTCTACATTGTTAAATTAAATTAGATTTAAATTGTTTATACTAATTCATTAGACTCCCAAGTCAACCATCTCATTGCATGCTGCAGGAGCACTTGATTGCTTAATATCCTTTTTCTTAATATACTATTTTTTCTGGCATATATTCTTAGATAATTCAAATGCTTTAATAAGCAACACATTCAAGTCAAGATATGTAACAAAAATCAACGCATATCTTTTGCTTTTCATAGTTACAACTTTCATAGTCACGTTTATAATTGTCTGTATTTTCTTGGGGGTGGGCAGTGGGGAGGAGGAGGTTAAGTGGACCTTGGAAGTGTGAAGTACTGCATCTAAAATGAGAATGATAAGGCAGGAAGGGTAGCATAATAGAATATGAAGTAGTACAGTCTTTGAAGGTTAGAGATGCAACATTTCTCCCTGTTGCTATGCTTTGTTACTGTATCTATATAGGTCAGCAGAGCTCTAGTGATTTTGTGCTCACTCTCCCTGTCACCCCTATGCTGGTTTGTGCAGTCTTTTTTGGGGGACAGGGAGCCAGTGCAAGTTGCGGATCTTTTGGAGGTGGCCTGCATTGCATGTAAACTTGCTAACTGTAGTAGCCTTTATATTCAGATGTAGTTATGGAAAATGACCCAAAGATGACTATTTTTGGTGGTGTTTTTTTTTTCTTCTTGTTGTGTTTCTGAAGCTGGACTTAAGATTCTACCTAAATATGTTCTCCATACCTTAACAAGCTTCCAAGACTTGACACAGAAACACCTAAAAGTTTTGTGGAATTATTTGCTCCCTTGGCAAACTTTTATTTCCCCGTCCTTTTTCCTCCCTTAGGAGCTGCTGAACTGATATGCATGTAGCAAACAGATACAGTGAAAGAGATTCAAAGACTGAGGAGATGAAACAAGGTGAAATAGGAATTTGGGAAGGCTGTGGAAAAACTAAGTGACTTGAAATTTTAGTTCTGTATGATATACAAGGCCATTGTATCCCTCTTGGATAAAACTTATCTGTGCACAGATTTATTGTTTAACTGTTCTCTTTCAGCAGAACTTACCAGGCTGTTAAATGCCAGTGAATCCTAATACCAAGCACAGCACAAACAATTAGACAGTCAGTGAAAGCTGTTTGAGTCAGGAGTGGCTCTGAACATTGACCCTTTTAGTCTTTTTTGCGGAGGTCAGTGAAGATACATAAAGTCCCACATTTGTGTGGAAGGAAGGCAACATGCTCTGCCTTCTGTGTTGTGAAGTGGGTAAGGGGTGGGTACTCTGATTTCTGTGCAATGCTACTGTTTCTTGATCTAGCAAGTTGGGAAGCCTTGCAAAGCAGAGAGAGCAGTGCTATTAGCGTCCTGTTGCCTCAGCTGTTTTTCACTGACCATCATAAAACAATGTACAAGACTGAAAAATGAGGGCTTTTCCCTGTGTTGAGGCAGAGATGTATTGTTTTGCTCTGGGATTTGTGTGCATTTTGTCAGACAGCTGTGGGATTCAGAATATTTGTGGAACTTTCAAAGTTTTACTTCTTACCATTTGTAGAGTTTAGTTGCATTTTTAACTACTTTAGTAGTTACAAAGACTGAATTCTACCAAAGATTCTACTGATCTCTGCTTGTTTTTGCTTTTGCAGTTTTGAAGGCCTACAGTGGGTTAATCCTTACGTACTTGTTACAAGGGTTTTATAATACTGTAATCTTTCCAAGCCGCCTGTTTCCTTCTTGGTGTTAATACTTCCAGTTCTCTTCCCCAAAGGTATTGATAACTTTTGTCTATACCCTCTACTCCACTGTAACCTCCTACAGTGCAATAGCAGAATAGCGCTGCTTTCTATGCATCTCTCTGAGGAATCCCTGGACCCTTGTGCCTTCTCAGTATTACAAGCTTCTTTGTACTGTTCCAGTAAGCTGGCCTTTTTATGGGGGCATCAAGTCTTATGTGTTACTGCTTACTTCTTCCTTGGTAGTGACATGATGGGTTGTTCTTTGTCCAAGGAGCGTTTTTGCAGCTGCTTAGTGTGCTTTGCTTAGAACAGTGGAAAGTAGTGTTTGTATTGAAACTGTCCAATGTCAATATAAAGAGAAAAAATTAGTTTTGGAACTACTAATTATGTTAAGGATGATCTTTGATAGTTGTTACTCCAGTGTCAATGCTCAGCTGATTTAAAATAGTTATGTCAGCCAGAGGTTTCGCTCAATTTAAGTGTGACCTATTTTGTAGCTTCTAATGTGGAGGCACACAATGAGGTTTGTATGGCTACTGGATGACTTCTTCCTCTTTAAACTCCTTTTAAAAAAAAATCTGTCAATTAAAGCTACAGTTATTTCAACAAGAGATGTTTTGTTTCCTGCTTGGTGAATTACTGATCCAGACCTCAAATGGAATTGTGATTCCAGCCTAATTAGTTACTAAACTTAGCTGGCACTCACAAGCACACAAGAGTAACAGACACAGGAAACAAATTGAAATGCATTACTGTCCTGGTGTCTGAAACAACACTGTCAAAAATTTCAGTTTCTAGTTGGAATTTCAAATAGCAAGAGGTCTAAAGCTTTGTGCAAATGACAATGCACAGAACCGAAAAGTAATTGATTTCATGTGGTTTGTTTTAGACTTGCGCCTTGTTTCCTGACCTGCTCTCAATCTGTAAAGTGGGAATAATAACAGCAACTTCAGTTACTGTTGAGAGCAGAAAAGTGAAAACTAGCCCCTCAGGGAGCTGTCAGCTTTAGTGGTAGATGTAGAATAGACATTTTAGAGAGAAACATGGTTAAGAAGAAATTAGCTGTGAAAGGGGCTTTCGGTGCCAACAGTGAAGTGTGGCTGATTTTCCAGCTGGTGGCTTTAGTGCTGCTGCAGTTCCAGCTTGTGGGTTGGGGGAAGGATCGTAGTTTCTGAGGGTCTCGAGAGACCTTGAAATCACTGTGTTGCTGAGTGGTTGGAGTGGCATTGAATAGAGCAGTTCTGTTATGTCCTCCTCTTCCGGGTTTAAGCATTGTCACAGTGAGAGTGTGGAAAGGTAGCCAGGGAGGTACCATTGGTCTCTAGGACAGCACTGAAATAAAACAGAGAATCTCCTGGGTATCTGTTCATGGCAATTTTTTTCCTTCAACTTTGCTATCTCCTTACAGACTTCTCCTTACAGACTAGGACACTACTTGTCCTAGTAACTGCACTATTAAGAATTGGCACTTCAAGTAGAGCGAACAGAACATAAATTTTAGAGTTGTAGTCCATACTGTGACTCCAAAGAAAGGGTAAATTTCTATACAGTACACTTATTATCATTTACACTTTTATTCTTCATGCAGATGCAGGTGTGTGATGTGACTGGGCTTGGTAAAAGTTTTCATATCACTGAAGCTGTCACTTGCCTGCATTGATGGAAAGATCTCACTTCCTGCTTTTCCTCTAAATTGGAAATTGTCTCTGAATTTCCTATAGCAAGTATTGACCACAGTTTTGTTCTCATTGAATCTTTGATCTAGAAGTCAGTTAGAAACATCTGGATTATAAAGACTAGCCTGTAATTTTGTAATGTTTTACTCATACACTACTGTAGAGAGCAGCAAAGAATGTGAATTTTTCTATTGGTAGAAAAACACTGAGTCCGAGATGCAGAAATACACGTTTTAGGCTTCTTTTAAAATTTGCCCTGATTGTCTCCTTTAGATAGGAAGAGCTTTAGCATTTTTCCTGATGAAAATGGTTCCTATTTAATTTTCTTGCCCTGGGCAATACAATGCTAGACTTGTGAAATTTGACCAGTGAGAGGCTCAACAGGAATAGTTAAATATTGGTGAGTTCATTAATAGCCTTACTTCTATCACTACAATAGAAGATTGCCTCAGGTTAAAAACATTGGCTATCTCAAACTAGTTTCAAATAGCTATTTGTCTGCATCACAAAACTGCCATTGAGACTGGCACAGAGGTTCATTGATGTGGAACCCCACATTTTTAAGATATGAGCTTTCAGTGAGATGAAGGACCAGTGTCTGCTGTGTGTGAACTTGCATTTATAATCTTTTAATAATGTGGCTATTCAGTTTGGCTTTTTCTAGTGAATCTCTGTTACAGAAATCAGTGAATTTTCAGTCTTGTCTGCCTAGTCTTGGTTGTTTTTTTTGGTATTTTTTCTGATCTCCAAGAGACTGGATAATGCTTCTGTTAATGACTTATTTAGAGGTGAGAAACAAGTATGCAGCCAGACTAAAACTTTTCAAAACTTAAAGAACTGAAACAGTTAGAGTTAAATACTACCTTGAAGAGAAGGAGGAAGTACTGCATTGAGAAGGGAAGAATGTTTTCTCATCTAGAATTTGTTCCCTAACAGGGCAGGAATAGGGTATGCTAATCTCTCACCTGGGAGAGAATCAGACCCAGAAAAGGCTGACGGTTGCCTCTTAGTTAGAATGTTGTGGTTGCTAACTTGCAGTTCTCAGTGGGTTGTCATTGATTTGTATTATATAAAAAAAATGTCCAAGTGCTTCCGCGACCTTAAAAAGAAACAAATCTACACAAAGTGGTATAACTAATGCAAATAGAATGTAGTACATTGCTTTTGAAAACTAAATAATTAAGATTCATATTGCTTATTCCTAGGAAACGTGACAGGGCAGTTCGGTTGATATATATACCATGTACATACAAATGAATATAAATGCATGGGTTGAAGTGCCAAATGAAACATACTGTTCTATAGAATAGATAAAGAAAGAAAGGTACAGGAGGAGGATATGTGTGTGTGTATATATATATGTATGTATGTCGATCCTATTGAAGAAAACCGAGGTGACAGTTTGATGCTGCAGTATTTCTCACTAGCTGATCATTACTAATCTAGCGCTCATGTCTCAGCTGTTGGTCCTTCACTAAATGTGAAAGCCTTCATCTTTCTCCCAAATCAAAACAGCAGAAGGTATAAAGGAAGTCTTCTCTTTTTGACTTTCCTGGTCTTTTAAAGTAGTAGCTTTGAATGCTGTGAGATTATTTCTATTGTTCTATTCTTTCTTTAGCTCTCAGTGCAGGATGACAAAAGAAAACTTTTTATATGTTCTCCTAGAGGGGTTTTTGGGTTTGTGTTTATCTCATGGGGGAAGCAAGTCTTTTGAAACACCTAGTGCTTTTTTTCTTGAGTTCTGTTTCCCTTAGTTTAATGTAGCCTCCCCTTGATACTAATTCTGTCTAACAGCAGCAAGGCTTGTCATCAACAAAGGGTAACTTATCTCCTCCTATAGTCTAAACCATTCTATCTTCTGGGTCTTATTTAAAGCTTTTTCTTCAGTGACAAAAATAAATTACTTTCATTTGGTTACCTCTGCCTCTACTGTGCTATAGAAGAGGAAGTGGAATCTTCCTGCTCTTGCTTTTATATCATCATCCCAACTGAGATTTCTTTCAGGAACTTAGTATTGGGCAAGTAATACCTTTTAATTGCTTTACACAAAGTTAGCAAATGGAAGAATGGGGCCAATGAGAGTTTTCTCTTACAGCAGTCTTTTTGTTTGTTTGCTTGTTTTGTTTGTTTTTCTTTTAATGCCTAGAATATCTTAAAGTTTATGATTTGGTTGCCCCAAAAACTTAGAGCTGGTTGCTTAGTTCTGAAGTTGTAGTATTGGTCTTTTCTAGTAGGCTTTTTTGAGCATATTGCCAGTATTTTTACAGTTTTCTTGTAAATGTGAAACAGCTTTTCAGACTGGCTTATATTTTTATTGAAAAGAGTCTGTCCTCTAGGCAGAAAAATCTCCTCAGAAGAGAAATGACTGTATCAGTAATCTGATCAATGAAAATACAGAGAATTTTAGGGTTCTTCCTTACTTAGCTATAAGATTCTTATAAAAAGGCATTATTAAAGCTAAGACACATTTTTCCCAAAGATTAATGAAGATTATCCCCGATATACAAAAGAATCTTATTTAAGAATTTTGGGTTTTGTGAGGAAAAGGTTGGGAGTGAACAGAGGACTTTTGTGTTCTGTCTTAAAACAGTTGATTCTTGTAATAGTTGAAGTTCACTCTTTTAGAAGCCTGAGAGGCTGTATTGAATAAATTTGCAGATGGTCTCCATCATGAGCAAAAACTGTGGGGAAGAGAACAGATTTTCTCCTGTTAGACTTGTGTGGTCATAAAACTCTAGGCTTCTTAATGCTAAAGATGCGCAAATGTTTTGGATCAGTTGTTTGTCTCCAGCTTCTTCCACATATACTCTTCTGATTAGTCCTGATACTTCCTCAGCTGTGGATGAAGTTGTCTTCTTTAGTCTGGGTATCATTATCTATTTCCAGTGCTGCCCATTCAGACTCATTTCTTTGGTGGACTTACCATCATACTGGTCTTACTTAATTTTCTCTGGCTCTCTCCACTTATTTCTGTAATTTACTCATTAGAATGATTGACAATGCTGTTGATATGTAAGCCTGAACTCTTAAAGGCAACATGGAGACCACCAGCAAAATTATTCCTTATCATTACTTGATATCAGAAGATTTCTCTTTTGTTAATTTAATGCTTGTTTTACATGGATATTTAGGTCACTAAAAGATCATTGCTACAGTGAATCTGGCGACTTTATAGTCTTTGGAATAATGAAAATAATTTTTTACCATTTGCATGAACTGAAATAGAGCCATTTTACCAGCGTATGAGAACATTCATAAATACCACTATTTTTGAAAGGTTCAGGAACCAACTGACTTAAAAGTATATGGTAGAATGGATGACTTCCTAATCTCTGGATAAAATCTCAAGACTAGCTCAGTTTCCCCTGTGAATTGGATGGTCATAGAATTATCATTTTAGGCTACCTGTTCATTGGCTGTTTCTGTCACCTAGAGCCGTTCTGTGAAAATTAATGTTTTGAATAAGAAGGTATTATAAAGTGGGGTAGTTTGGCCAGCTTTTTACATTTGCATTTCATGTTATATGATCCTTACGGGGAAAAAAAAGAGGCAAAATCTATATAGGTTATTACTTCAAAGAAGAGTCTGGATGTCATTGATTCATGTCATGGTAAAACAACTGGGGTGCTATTCTGGTGTATTGGCCCACAGTGTTCTTCAGTGGAAGTGTAGCAATTCAGTTTTTTAGCTCCAAAATGTGTAATGAGTATTCTTTAATACAGAAGGGTGTGAATGCATTACTCAGAGTGACAGACATTAACAGCAGGCACGGTCTCTTAGGCTTAAGATTCAAAGAATATAGTTTTTTTAAATAAAAAACTTCAGTAACTGTGAATAACATCATATTTGCCATAAAATCAAAAACATCTTACACAGTTGAGAGGAGACAGCACCAGTCTGCTCAGCATGCATCCAACTGTTTCTCAGGCTTCCTTGTTTCTATACCTACAGGGAATAAATTGTGTTAGCTTAATTAAGTGATAAATGAATTACCTGTGGCAGGTAAATTAAAAGTAAGGAGGTTAATGGCTGATAAATCATAAGGAGAGCTGTGACACATGAAACTCTGTTTCAAAGAGAGTTAAAAAAAAATAGCATTGTTCAGGAAGCTTTAAAGATGAATGTGAGTAACTTCTGCTGCCTAACCTCTGAGGTCTTCAGCGGTTTTATTGCAATGTTCTTCCTTACCTGTCATAATTATACTTCTGCAGTCATGCAGGAGAGGAGTCAATTAGTGTGCTATTCATCTGTGTTGGGGTGCTGATCTTAGTGATTAAGGGGATGGAAGTGAAAGTGGGATGGAAGTGTTAGAAACTTATTCTTAATTTGTATCTTCACCCTTCAAACACATGAGTAATTTCATAAAAATAGCATGGTTTAAATTTGGTCAAGCTTCTGTGTATGTTCATCTTCACATGACTTCCACTGTCAGTGGTTTAAGATATATTTCAGTCTTCACTACAATAGTTAAGGTAACAGCGCTTGAAACTATATTGAGGTCCAGTTGAAAAAAATCTTTTCTTTTGTCTTTGCTCGGTGTAGCTCTGAATTGACAATACTGCTTTTTAAACTGATTACAATTATAGGTGCTGTCAAATGAGTCTATGGACAGCAGTCAACATGGTTATGTGGGAAGCCAAAATCTATTGGTATTACAATAGTGTTTGCAGGTAGCACAGAGACTGCTGTAACGGTATTGTATGAATTTATTTTTTTTAAACAATATCTTCTGTCAAAAAAGACCTAAAAAAAACCCAAAAAACACCAAACTCTGAGATGAGGTTTGTCAAAAAGTATTCAAAAAAGCTTACAAAAGACTGAAAAACTGATTTTTTTTCAAATCCGTCAAACCACAGAATTGCTGCCCAAAGTCTGCAATGATTGCAAATGAACAAGATACAAAAGAGTTTTTCAAAGAAAACTGATAAAGCCATAGTTGAAAAACTGATTAATTTTTTGACCACATCTTAATCTTGTAGGATCTTCAGTAGGTTCATACATTGCAAATCTTCTTTATGGGGGAATTATCAAAAATTTGGCTCAAGTAAGAGTGTCAGAACAGACTAGTGACCAATCTGACAAAATTAGCAGTAAAATAACTTTCCAGAACCAGATGGTGAAATTGCTGCTTTTATGAAGGATTTTACTTCAAGTAATACTCTTTAGCCTGGAAGAGAATGCCCAGAGGGAGAAGCTGTGCAGTGTGCTGTGGCAGCAGCCATAGAGTGATTATTTGTCAGCTCTCATAAATGAAGTAGGTGGCAATAATAAGATGTACATGGGTGGACTTAAAAAAGAGGAAATACTACTTCTTTACATAGTAAGCTGTGGAAATTCTTGCTGCAAAGCATAGATGCAGAAAGGCTGAGTGTGGATAGAGCTTAGACGAATTCATGGGGATAAAACAGTTGTCATGAATCCTTAGAGATAAGAAGCCCACAACTCTAAAACTGAGATTAGGTTGATGTACTAGGTAGTCTTCCTCAGTTCAAACTGAATGATATTAATAGAGTTGACAAGAAACCAAAATGTAATAAAATGCAGGGACTAGATAACAGTCAGCCATAATGTGTATGATACATGCTCTTTCGAAGTGTGTTTAGAGTTTCACAGAATCACAGATTATGCTGAGTGGGACGGGGCCCACAAGAATCATCAAGTCCAACTCCTGGCCCTGCACAGGACCATCCCCAAGACTCACACCACGTGCCTGAGAGTATTGTCCGAACCCTTCTTGCACTCAGGCTTGGTGCTGTGACCACTGCCCTGGGGAGCCTGTTCCAGTGCCCAACAACCCTCTGGGTGAAGAAACTTTTCCTGATATCCAACCTAAACCTCCCCTGACACAACTTCAGGCCATTCCCTTGGATCCTGTCACTGGTCACCACAGAGAAGAGATCAGTGCCTGCCCCTCTGCTTCCCTTCATGAGGAAGTTGTAACTGCAGTGAGGTCTCCCCCCAGTCTCCTCTTCTTCACACTAAGTGCCCTCATATGACTATTCCTCAAGGCCCTTCCCCCTTTCTGCCTTCCTTTGGATGTTCTCTAAGAGCTTAATATCTTTCTAACATTGCAGTGACCAGTACTCAAGGTGAGGCCGCACCAGTGCAGAGCAGAGAGGGACAATCCCCTCCCTCGACCAGCTGGCGATGCTTTGCCTGATGCTCCCCTTCCTTATGTTGTTGTACTGCTTTTTAGACGATTGTATGAGTGAAGCCTTCCTTGTGTTTTGCGATATAAACCGATGACCTGATGTTTGCCTAACAACATATTAAAACTTGAAAGCCTTCACTTTTTAGGTAAATTAAAAGGCAATTTGAGAGTTGAAATACCTGAAGACTTTGGCTGTGAGAAAATCTGACCTGTACCTGCCTTTGGTCCCCAATATTTTTTTAGAAGTCTTTTGGGCAAGAGGTTTTTTCAGATGAAGTGAACTGTAGGTAGAAGGAACAAATGGCACTTACAGCTTTGGTAGAAAATGTTCTTCCAGCATTTGCTACCAATTCAAGCCAGAGTATGTGTTTTGTATATAGTCTACAGCGGTTTAGCACTTTTAGCACACTCTGCAGACTAATTATCTACGCATCCAGAGTGCCAAATGACTATAAAGCTAATATTTAATACAGCACCGTCCAGTAATTACAGTTATGCAGAAAGGCATTTAGTCCCTTTGTAGTGAAGGAAAGTATTAAAAGTAATAGGCCTATTTTCCTTTGCATTTTCTTGCTGAAGAATATTACTGTCTTTTGCGTAAAAATAGTACATTTTAGAGCGCCTACATAAAAAAATGACATAAGTAAATATTAAATGTTGTCTCCCAGTAGTAATTTTCTCAAGCATTACCTTGGATTTCTTTATAAAACTTGGAGTTTTATAACCAGACTGAACCTTTAAATGCTTTGAATTATGAAAGAGTGAAAGCATCTATACCTGTGCAATCTCAATAAAAAAAAAAAAATAAAATCTGCAAGGTAAAATAAAAGACGTGAATGTCAAAACTAAGAGTTGTCATGCTATAGGTTGTCATTTAGTCAGAAATACTTTACAGAAAATACTAGTTGTATTATGGTCTTTTTCAGTTCTTCAGAAGACCTACATTTCTGAACTCAGTGAAAATCTCAATACAAAATATAAATGGTCATTATTCATAATTGCAATATGCTAAATGCTTATGCAGTCAGTATTCAAAAGCTCTTTTGTCAACTTTTTTCTGTAGTGTTTGTCTGCAAGTATGAGTTCCTAGAGAAGTTTAATTTATTAGCCCTGTCAAGCAGTAAAACATCAATGCCTCTGTCAAGGTCTGTGCGTAGACTTGGAGCTTTTACTTCCTCTCCCGATCTTTTGATTTGCAGATTTTAAAACTAGAGTCGATCATTACTGTTCTGATTTCACTTCCTTTAGTGTTAAATGGTCATAAAATGGTGTGCAGCAAAGCAAGTAACTTTCTCTTAGATCTGATGGAAGCTTTTTTGAATGTATTTCAATCATGATGTAAAATTTTAACCTGATGGCAGAAACTGCCTTCTCCCTTGGTAAATGCTTCCAGTACAGCCTGATCATTTAAAAAAAATGTAGTATCTTCATCTTTTGAATTTTTCGTGTGTGTGTATGTTTCTTGTGTCTTTTTGTGTCTTGGAAACCACTCTAGTATTAAAAATTACTTTGATTTGAAGCTACTTGTATGATTATGACCTTCAAATTTTTCTCAAAAATACATGAGCTCCCTTAGCATGTTGCTGAAAGAAAGACTTCAAGGACCTAAAATCAATTTGTAACTCTTCAAAATTATTTTTTTTTTATGTTGCCATTGTGATTTTTAGAGAGCACTTTATTTCCATGATGGCCTACAAAAATTATTTACCTGCAATTCCTGTTATATTTGCTAACTTTGGTCTAAGAGTGTATGTACTGTCTAAGACAAAATCTGAAGAGCTGGTTTCCTAATGTGACTTCCCAGCATCCTTTTTGAAGCTGATACTGTGGGGCAGCCTTGCTGGCATGGTTTATGTATTTTAGTAACAAGTGACATTTAGTCTTTTTGATTTAAAAGTCTTCTTAGGAATTGTGAAGAGGTTGCCTTGGAGTCATTCAGGGGTTTTTTAGGATCTTTCTGGAAATGCATCCTATTTATCAGCTACTAATATTATTATCCTGTAATGCAAAATATCTATAATTCAACAGCTATTCTCCTTCTCTAGATTTAATATAAATTTAAGCCAAGGCACGTGGTGGGAGGGGGGCGTTGATTTGGTTTTGTTTGTATGGTGTTTGTATTGTTACCCTCCATAGAGCATACTGAAGAATTCTTAGCTTGCTTGTGAGATTGTTTTCATTGAGAGCAGCCACTTCTAATGAGCACTAGGCATTTAAACTTAAGAATTTGCCTTATTTATTGCATATACCCATCATGCTCTCATTTCCCAGAAACTGAAGTTTTCTTCCTGAGCCTAAACAGTGTGATAAGTAGAAGCAGATTTGATGCATTAACTTGGGGAATGCCCCACCTAGTGGGTGATCACAAACTCATTTCCTCATTCCTCCAGTTCTGACAGACTTAAGGTTGCATTAACCATGTATACTGCCAGCTCAGGAGATTGATCAAATAGCTGAATTTGAAGTTCCCAATAAATGTTTTAACATAAAAATTAATTACAAGCTATGCTTAAAATGGCCATCTTCAAAACTAGCTTTCCTGCATATCAGAGGAAAGAAAGTATCTCAACAAAACAACTTTCTGTGTGGGGAGGTAAAAGTCTTTCTTTATTCAATATGAGACTGTCCTTTCTCTTGTACAGGAAAAGATGCAGTGAACTTCATTAAAACAAGACAGGAAAATGGAGTCAAAGCTTGTCCACTTGCTTGTCAGACAGTTGTGCTTTTAAAGGCAGATTAGGGGATATGAGTTATACCCCACTGTGAACAGAAATTATTTATTGGAAAAAGGGGGATGAGGTACTGTGTTGCTCTGCCCTTCTTGTTCCTATGTCCTATAATGTTTGCATCCATCCTTGTGTGGATGAAGAAAACTTGTAAAAGCCAATTCTTTTGTTCCCTTAAAGCTCCTTATTTTTCTGTCCCACTTTTGGAGAATATCATGAAATTGTATTCAATTTTTCTGTTTTATAGTAAATACTTGAATTCCTAAAAATTTCTTACTGAGAGAGATTATTCTGTTCAGAAGTTTTTGACTTCAAAAGAGAGTCATTCTGTTCAGAATTCAAAAGTATCCCCACACTATTATGACATAATTTCATCTAACTTGTCTTGTTCTGTGTAGCAGATGTGCATAACTTGTGCAGTAACATTTTTTCCCTCCAGTTCTTAGAGGAGTGATTTTGTGGAACAGAGGTGAAGTCATTTGTTGCAGATAATATCAAATATACATGGAATAACTTACTAATATCAAGAATATTAAACTGCACAGTACAATAATACATTTATACGAAAAGTTCTTTAAATAGGGGTGTATTATATTTTTAAGTTTGTCCTTGTTTCCTTATTCTTTAACTTCATGTTCAGTTTTCTGTTGTCCACTGAGAAATGCAAAATGGCATAGCTTACCGAAACAGAGTATTTAATACCAAAACCAAGGAATAAGTTCTACACTGTTCATTTCTTCACTGTTCAAAAGCTTATGAAACAGTCTGCAGAAAAAAACCTTAAAACAATCATAAATTCCTGTTGGGGAAGGAATTTTGGTTAAATTTCTTCCACCAAGTGAAATACGCTAAAGTGTGTAAATCTAGAATTATTTTTTTTTTTAATCTCTTTTTTTTACAGCCAGTTACCTTTTCAGGCCTTCAGTCTTGAGCAGGCTTAGAGTAGTGCTAATTTTTACCTAGCTAGTTTTATAGGAAGTTAACTTGTGTGGACTGTAAACCACCAAGCCCTAAACATTTATTAATAAGAGTTGTATTTTACTTGTGAGTAATTCTCTTAATCTAGAGTGGAGTTCAGTTCCTGCAGATGAAATAAGTACGGGTAAAGGTAGTGGTAAATATGAAGAAATAACTTTTTCCATTACCTTGTTAGTGGGCTATTTGCTCAGGCTTCATGGTTTTGTACCCTTTTGCTAACATAATCTGTTTTATCTTACAAGAAAAAAAAAAACCCAACAACATTCTGGTCTGTCAAGGGTGTAGTTCAGTAGGGCTGTTCCCACTGAGTGGGTTATAGGAGCTTCATGTAATAAAGGGCGAGGGACCAGGGTGGGAAGTAACCCTTACTTTTGGAATAGATGAACAATGTTCATTCTTCTGCTAAATCAAAATAAAAATCATAACAGTTCCTGTCTTAGTTTCTCTGAGATTTTCAAAAGAAAAACAAAAATCTTCAGTTACCTCCTCTGCTTAATGATGAAATTCTATAGTAGTGAAGAACTTGAGACTGAAATTACTGCTTTGGAAAAAAAATTTTTCTTTTTGGATCAGATGAAATATAGTTTGTGTTTCTGACCTTTGTCCTAATCTTGATGTGTCCCAAAGGTAAATCAAGGCTTCAGAGCCATCAGTCAACACTAGTTTATGCCTTCTCAGTTTGAGGGTGGCATGGAGGAGGGGGGAAAAGTGGAATTGTCCAAGCTACAACCTCATACACATGGCACTTCCTGATGAGGTGGTGTTGCACCCTTCATGGAGGTGCCATGCCTCCCTAGGAAGTAAATATGTGTGCATACTTGTAGAACAAGTTACCTCTCCTTCATATAGTTTAGAGGCAAAAACACACCTTAATGATAAAATTAGGGACTGATCAGAGGGAGGAAATCACTTTGACCTTCAAGTCGGTCTTCTTTCTAGGATGAGAAGTGGTAAAGCATATAGCAAATGCATTTATACAACCAGATTTAATGTACAAGCATAGTCATTATTTTATTTATGTATGTATCTGTAAATCTAAAAGGGCAGTGTTCAGTGCCCTTGAATTCCTGGCTATACTGCATCATCATTGAAATGTTTACACAAACTTGCAGTTGTAAGATTGCTTATAAATTTTACTGAGTTGTGTTCTCTGAGTGGAACATTAAATACAGGCCATCGTGGATAAATTACCATTACTACTAAAGCAGATCTGAGAAGGTCGGGGGTTTTTTGTCTTCTTTGTTTCCCCCAAGAAGCAGAATACTTGTAGATTTAAGAGGTAGCTGTGTTTTATGGCAAATCTGTTGCATTAGCACTGGATTTAAAAAAATTGCTGGTTCACCACCATTTTTATTGGAGCTCATCACAAGGTTGTGGACTTTGAGAAGCAGAGGTGACAAACATGGAGTATTTTTTTTTAATTCTTTATTAAATGTCTTCAGAAACAAGTGGTATTATGCTGTATTTTTTTCTGCTTGCTTGCTTTATGCTTGGTAGCACTTATAAAATATTGCTATATATAAAGCGTTTTGTCAAATTAATATTTTGTTTCTCTCCTAAGAGGAATGTCACTTCAATCTCCCAGCATGCTTCTAGCTCAATACTTGCACAAACACAGAAGTCTGAGTTTTGTGTTGAATCGTAGCCTGATGTAATACCTGTAAAACTGATTACTGATGAGGAAATAAAAAATGTTCTAGCTGGACGCCACAAGATTATTTCTTTTTGTTTGCAATAAGTATATCATCCAAAGCAGGACTGAAACTGGTTTTGTTCCTCGTGCTTAAATTAGACTGCCTTTTCAACAAACTGTTACCTTGTAAATTAAAATTGAAAACAGTGTAAACTGTGTCATGTGTGATCTTGAAGCTTTGGTGGCAGGAGAGAGAGAATTGGTAGCATATTTAATGTCTTTTTGTTTTTTTAAACTTCATGCAGGCGCACATCTACTCTTTGGGTGCAACACTGAAAGCAGCAATAGAATATATAGTAGAACCTGAGACAGAATCAGAATTTGGCCAAGATCTGCACACTCTACTGGAACAAATGCAAGAAGAGAATCCTGAAAATAGGCCAGATATTGAGGTAAAACAGTCCTACATAATTTTCTGTATAAAAAAGCCTTAGACAAATATTTCTATATGTGTTCTCATTAACAGAGAGATGGTCTTGATATGCTCAGGTTTTGCAAGAAAGCTGAGGTGTTTCCAGACTCAGCTTTTTTTTCTACTCTAATGGAGACACAAACTGGAAAGATGATGTAGATGCTTGGCAGTCCTTTGATTTGTTTATTTTTTTTAAGAGGGTTGGGTGAAGACACTGGTGGACTTAAATATTTCATTAACTGTTTCTTCCCATTTAATATTTAGTTTACAAAGAGAGAGTCATTAGAAATAAGAGCACAGGCATTATACTGTGAAATTTGTATGATGATTGGATTGCATTTAAGAAGAGGATAGAGGGAGCCATACAACAGAAATCTGTTACATAGCATGTTCAAAGCAGTGCTGTTCAAAGCATTAGTACTAAGCTGTTTTCCTGTAAATATGTAAAAGCTTAGTAGTATTTCATTATATATCTTTATTCGATTTTGTATTTTATTCCATTTAGCCTCTTATTTTACCTTCAGTTGTTAGAAAGAATTTGAAACCCTATAGGCTGCTTCAAGCTGATGTTTTCAAAGAATTCACATTTTGTTGGCTACCTAATAGTGTTATTTCACATTAATATGTGAAAGTTTAGCTTTAATGTTTTTGCAAACTTTGAGAGTGTAGCCACAGAATAACAGTTGTCCCATGTGACTTTTCTTGGACTCAGTTCTTCTACTTCAGAATACTGTTGTCTACTTTTCTGTGGGTTTTTTTTGTTTTGTAGGTTTTTCTTTTTCCTGAGCTGATGGTGTACAGTGGTCTGTAGTTCCTGAAAACTATTGCTGAACCAAAAATAGTGTGTGTCAGGGCTGGTCTAGGGTTATATATAAAAGTCACTTTGGGAGTATGTTCTTTTCTGTTCCTTTTCCACTGGGCACTTTCTTGGGTGGAATGGAGTTGGGGGAGCTATATGGAGGGAAAACCCATAGGCATTTCTAGGCATTTCGCTGGACTCCAGCACAGCTGGACACCTGGCTCCCTTTTCCTGTCCTTCCTTACTCCAGTGTGTGAACCTACAGCACCAATTTCTTCCTTCCACTCCCAACAGCAGAAGAGCAGTGGAGTAAATTAATGGGGAAGAACATCTCCTCAGAGCTGTGTGAGGTGGTGGGATGCATTTGGAAAGGCAGCTCTCTTCACCTTCCTACCCAAAGGGACAGGTTTTTAAATGTGTGAATATCTGTAGTTAATTGTGTATGAGACCAGTGCTAATGCCATCAAATGGTGCTCAGACTAGAGATTAGAGATATGAAATACTGTTACTTACTGTGATCTAATAAAGATGGCTTTCTCTAATGGGGAATAGTGCTTTCTAGCTATTTGTATTTTGCAGTTTTTAAAAGATCCAGGGTTTACTTTTAATGTAATTTCGGTAACATCCATCATCCTGCCCATGTCACTCAATTCAAGTGAATCACTGGCTGTTTAAAAAAGTACTCAGCACTAGCTTTTTACATTTTCAGTATGTTATTCATAAAGAATAACATTTAAGATAATTTTTATCAGTTGTTCTTGGTGTTCTAACTGTAGGCTAAAACTTGAACTGTATTAAATTATTTCATAATAGCCCATGGTAAAAAAGAGAAATTAATTCAACTACATAATAGAAACACACAGGATAACGGATAGTGCAAGAAAGGCCTCCAATGTAGTAGGGTATAAATTCAGATGCAGTGTGGGAGTTAAAATGATTCACGTTAGTCAAAATTCACAAATCTATTCATTATTAAATAAGTATTTAACATTAATTTTCTCTAGAGCATTTTGTCATTATGTGAAGAAAAAATGAAGATTGCTTCCTCAAGTAATATTTGTCGAAGCCTGTCTGCTGTTGGAAGGAGAGTTCTTTCAATTGAATCATTTGGTGCCTCTCAAGGTAATCTTAAAATGCATTTAGTCTAGAACTTTATGTTGCCCACCATAAATAATGAATTTTCAAAGACTATGTTTGTGTGCTTTCCTGTTATAGATTCCTTTCTAGATTTCAAAGAGTCATTATTACATATTTGTAGGTTGAGGGTGGGGAGTAGGGAGCATACAAGTCTTAATTAACATAGTTAATATATTTAGAGTGTCCCTTATGATTCAAAGTGACTTGTCAGAAATAATTTGTTAACAATAATTTGTTTAACTGAAGTTACGAAGATGCATAACGGCGATGGCAGAAAAAGCAATATAAAGATTTACTAGAAAATATTAGAAGGTTTAAATGCACATCTGATATAAACATCTGGGTTTTTTTCATCTAGATGTCTGTGATAGCATGTGGAAGGGGAGAACGTGTCAGAGAAGCTTGGGATCTAAATTGTATTTAAATGAGAAAAGCAACATAGCAGGTGATTCGTCTGCAGTGGAAGATGTGACAACTACCTGTCATAACAACTCTTCTATAGTTACCATGGTGACTGGCAGAGACAGTGGTTTAAAGGAAATGCGAATTGATCTGGATAATGAGAAAACTCAACATTCTCAACTTGCAACTCAAACTAAAAAGAGCAAAGAAGAGGACAAACATGCAGTGTATACTGACAGCTTTGCTAGTGTTGCTTTGGATATAAAATCATGTGTTATTGACCTAGAGAGAGATGGCATTTTTAAGAAAGGTTCTTTGAGAAAAATTAAAACCTTTTCAAAGCTACCACTTGAACCTGCAGATACAAATAACTTTTTTACTTCTGTAACCAACAGTGGACCACTAGCTAGGAAAAATCACTTCCTAACACAAGATTTACTACCTCTAGACAATAAT
The DNA here is from genome assembly GCA_035584735.1 of Pseudotriccus pelzelni. Classification (NCBI taxonomy): domain Eukaryota; kingdom Metazoa; phylum Chordata; class Aves; order Passeriformes; family Tyrannidae; genus Pseudotriccus; species Pseudotriccus pelzelni. The sequence goes on along the minus strand of JAWMRA010000162.1, from coordinate 21,216,241 downwards.
AATGAGGTTGCTTTTTCAAAGGGAAATCTTAATTCATTTGCTGTTAGTAGTCCACCAGAAACAGAACCAAAGAATCACCAGGTTGATGATCGTCATTTAGAAGCTCCGTGTGTATGCACGCAGGTGTCTGGCTTGAATCTAGAAGAACACATGTCACTTATTAATGGTAAAAAGATAGGTTTTGCTTCATCTGATCACAAAGAAGACTGTTCTGGTGCTACCTGTCAAATGCTAAAACCGGCTGGTATGCTAAAAGGGCCAAATCAGTCAATTGCTGGAGCAAACATGCTAGACAATTACCTGGCATTGGAAGACTCTTCTGAAACTTTTCAAGGGTCAAATGAAAATTATGTACCACATTTTAACAAGATGGATTCAGTGTTAACAACAAAGCCCAGTGGGAACAGACATGGATCAAACCTAATTAGGTCGCCAGAATTAAGCAACGGTGCGATGAGTGCAAACAATAATGAAGATAATCTTTGTGGAGGCAGAGGTTCAGAAATCAAAAGTAATGAGCAGGTAGTAAAAATAAAGTCTTCATTATATGGTTGCTGTAGTCACTTATGTGGAGATGAGATGACTTAAATACTGTGTTATTTCTTCCCCCTCTCGTCCCCTTTAGCATCCTGGAAAATTGAATTTTGCTAGTCTGCACACTTTAAGAGTTAATACAAGAAATATGGTGATCCTTTTTCCCTCTTTAATGAAAAAAAAAAGTGCTGCAGTGAAATTAATGCTACTGCAAAATCAACTTCCATTTAAATTTTTCTATTTTTCTTTACAAATAGAGTATACTTGCTAGTGTGTTAGAGCAGCATTACTTAGTAGTTGATTACATTTGTAAGAGAACCGTGACCAAAGCATATGTATATTTTTAACCCTTCATGTTACTGCCAGTGCATAAAGCTCACTACCTTGAAGTGAGCCTTCCACATGCTCATAAAAATTGCAGAATTCCTGACTGTAAACCTGACCTCATTGGAATCAATGGCAGTATTCCATCTGCTTCAGCAGGTGAAAGAGTCCACTTTTTTTTTAAATCTGACATGTACCTTTGAATTTTTGAAAATTGTACCTCTGCTGTATTTGTTCTGTGTTCTTAAATTGCCGTCTCTGTGTTTATGTATGTTTCATTATAGAGTTCAAAGATTTGCGCAATATGATGAATATGTTGTCTCATGCATTTAATCTTTCTAAATAGCCAAATAAGAGAGGGAGAATCTACCAGAATTTGTTGATAGAGCTTTATAGTATGCTCTCCTCTGCTCATATTACATATCTCAGGGTGGACAAGTTTGGTCTCTGACTAGATGGTTTTCTCTTGTGCCACACTCAGAGTTGTAAACAATCCCTGTGATAGGGGAGCTGCTGGCTGAAACTGCAGGACGGTTTATGCTTCTCCAGCCTTGCTGTGGCTTGATAAAAATGAGCAGCACAAACTTTACCATGTGTTTCCAGAAATTATGCTTAAGTGAAGATCTTGGGTTTTTTCTTTGCCTGACTACGGGCAATTCAGCCTTGTTCTCTTTGCCCAATAGCCCATTTTCCAGCCATCCCGTGCAGTGGCACCCAGGGTTATATTCAGTCTTTTTCCGTCCTTCTTTTCACCTTGCCCAAACACCTCCACTGGAGCAGTAACCTATGATTGTTAAGTGTGTGAATAACCTTTGCTTCTTCATAGCTAAAAAAATTAGTGCGAACTGAAGATTCTGTACTAATTTCTTTTTTCCCTTTCCTGTCTCTTCTCCCCTCAATAGCTTGTGCACTGATTAAATTCATAGTTCAGTATAGTAACTGTGGATAAGCACCACATTGCATGGTTTTGCTCTCTGAGGGGGTTATTCATTGTATGCATATCGAATCCTTTATTTAGTTTTTAAATCCTACAATTGCATTCTTCTTTTCAGACTCTGAGAAATGATCCCTTTATTGTAAACACATCCTTTTTTTAAATCTTTTTCTGCCATCACTTATGAACATAAATTGAGTGTAGTGATAGGGGTTCTTTTTTAAGGAGGAAAAAACATATTGAAATAAGACCTGTATTCTGTCCTTACTGGATTACCAGAGCAACAGTTTAACTCTGGGTATGTGAAGATAGTTTCAGGAAAATAATCTTCCCCAGAATTACAGTTCCACAAAATTCTTGCATGATTTGAAAGCTATAACAAATTTCCTGTTTGGTTTTCCTGCAGCAGCACTTGAAATTGGCACACAGAAAATAAACTGAAGTACGTCTTCAGGTTATTCTGCCATGCTTCTGAAAACCTCTTTTTCTTCAAACATTTAATTGTCAATTTAAATGAAGTGTTCTTTCAGCCTGAACAGAATTTCATTCTTCCAAACATTCTTCCAAAGGTTATCCTGCTCCTGCTGAATTCATGGGACAATCACAGTGAATTAGAAAAGGTAACTCTTATTCCAAGTACCCTAATAAGCAGTGTTGTGGTATACATGATCTGAAAGGAAGACAGCAGGGTGGTGATTCTCTATGGTATCAGAGTTTTACAGCCGTCTTTTCAGTAGAAGAAGTGTTTGATAGACTCATTCTCTCTATTCTCTTTTTAGGTAATTGATTCCAGGAAATTTTCAAGTTCTGATACATAAAAATATTATGCTTTTTAGTAAAATCTTGTTGGTCTTAAAACAAAAAAATGAACAAGAAAAGCAAATGTTATAAAGTCTTCTTTGATTATTTAACTGCTTTAGGGAGGAAAAAACCCTTTAAATATATTAATATCTGTGAGCAACACCTAGACTTGTGAAATAGCTTCCTGAAATGCTGAGTTTCTAGCCTGCTAATCTCTGTTTGAAGGAAAGTTATTAATTTTTAGAAGTCATTGAACTGGATTGCAGACTCTATTAGAAGTCTTCTTAGAGCAGTGGAGGGAGTTAATGTTTTCAGCTTCTTTTCCTTTTGGAAAACACATTTTATTCCTCAGGCTTCTGAAACAGCAGTTTTTGCCTCTGTGTTACCTGACAATTGCAAAAAAGAAAAACCATACCGTGCTATCCCTTATGTGATGAAGGTACAACTGATGTCTCTCTCTCAAGTTCCCTTTCATTTCTTTGCACCTAAATTTTACCAAATACCTAATTTTAGGGTTTTGTTTTTGAAAACCTAAATCTGAGAGTTTCTTCCTTTACTGCAAAAGCACAAGTGTGAAGCCCCAGCTAATGTGATTTCTATCTTCTGGGGTAAATAGAAAATACCTCAGAAGATTTGCAGTGCTGCTCTTTCACTAGTTTTCTATAGCAGATTGGCATGATTGCAGCATGTAGAGCTTTTAGAATAATACATTTAGCATCTCTTTCAATATTTCATGTTCTTTAGAAAAGGTGCAATACCAGTCCCATCAGGTTGAAGATCAACCTTGTCTACTCTGGAGAACAGACAGATTTTCTTGCCTGTCAGTACTTCTCCAGTGGACAGTATTTTTCTGATACTCCAACACTGCTTCTTAATGTTGTGTGCTTTACTGCTAGTAAGCATTACTAAAAATACTTGCTTGCTTTTGTCTGGCTACTGCAATGTATCTTGTGAGGGTTTTCATAGTAATTTTTATAGTTTTGCATGCCATAAATAAATATTTTTCACTTCAAGTTTGAGTGGGGATCATTTATTTCTCTAACCAGTTTCATTCCAATCAGGTATGTCTCATCTCTAATCCTTTTGAATGTTTTTCTGTGATTTGAATGCTATGGGCTTTACTTGGGAAGGGTTAAGGGGAGCCTGACATATGCAAGTTTGTTTCCTGTTGGTCATTCATACCCTGTCAAACATGAGAGAAGTGAAAACCCATGTAGCTAGAGGCTGACACTTTAACACTGGGGAAATAACACTTGAAGGAAAGAAAAGTTGTCAATTCCTGGAATAGTACTTATTAAGAAAAGAATGATGAAAATATTTCTTTGGCTGTTTAAAACATGCCAGCATTATGTTCATGAAATAGAGTATGTTTGCATAGACTGAATGCTTTACTAAAAGTTGAGTTTTACAATTCTAGTACCAGCATTTAAGTAAAAGATCTCATAAATGATTTTTGCAGAACTGCCAAAAAAAGTCACTTTTCCAACAAGTGAGGTTTAAAATGAAGGGCACAAAACACAATGCCCCAGTATGCAGCTATGAGCAATAATTGGTCATTTGGCTTTTTCATATTTTCTAACGAAATTTCGGTGCAGTGAAAAACATTTTCATGTTTTAAAAAATGAGATATATAATATCTGTTATGGAAAGGTCTGGTTTAGAACATCTAAAAAATCAGAAAGGGGCATTGGATTATAAATTTGTGTCCTCTTTGGTGCAGTTTCACTAGTGATAATATATTAATGAATGTTTAGCATCAATGTTAAAATGTTAATGGCTTAAGTGAAGTGGACTTGAGGCCTTATGAATGCTTAACAGTTGTCTTGAGCTTGCTTTGCTGAAATATATGAATAGATAGTTCAGAAACAATGCATGCTACAGGTGGTTTGACTAAAAAGTTTTAATTGTGTTTTCCAGCACTTCAGATTAATTTTTTTTCTTGGTGGTTGAGTAGGGATTTTTTTGTTTTAGGAAATGGCAATAGCCATGAATCAGAGACTTGCATGTTAAAAACCAAAATGACCAAACCTGACACACACGCCAAAATAAGGATCTTTACACATAACAGATTCAGTGGAATCAAAATGTGCATTGTGTTAAATACCTTAAAGGTGAGATATGAGGTGCCTTATGTTAAGTACCTTTATTTAAGGATTGAGGCTTACATAAAAACTGCCACCTAGCTCTAGGTTGAGAAGTGTATTATTTTTCCTTTGAAAACCATTTTAACCACACTGCACATGTTTTCTGTCACATATGCATGAAATATATGATGAAATATAACTTATGTATCTTTTCTACATGGGATGACTGGTACAAGAAGCATAGGTCCTCAGCTGGTCTGAACTTTCAGTTTACATCTGAAGTCTTCCACAATTCTCTTTCTGGTGTAGGAAGTTGAGAATTTGAAATAGTTAGGACACTAGAAGAATGACCTTCTCAGATATTTCTTTTCCAGGAAAAAAAATTAATCTTCTGATATGGTCAGGGTGGGGAGGGATGAGAATTTGAGTGAGAGACAATAGCAATGCAGGTAGTTATTAGCATCAAAGAAGAACAACTAGCATACAAATACTAGGTAGCAATATTAATATTTGAAGTTTCTTATTTCTTTAGAATGCTTGCCAGAGAATCAGTGAGGATATACATTTAAACAAAGTTCACCAATCTGTAACTGCATCCTTTTTTTTCCTGATTCAGACTGATTTGGCCATTTTGTGGATGGCAGTGATTCTCACTTCTGCTAAGATTTGCTTTTCCTATATACTTTTTTTTCCTTCCAAAACAGAATTTTTCTGGTGCCTCTTCATCCTCGTATTTTATTATCAATCATCGACACCTCTTTCTTATGAACTTTTGCTGCTGCTCTTAGAGTTTATTCCTATTTTGCTACTGTGCTTAAATTTCTGTCTGCCATTTCTTTCTTACTCCAAAGAGCTTGGATATCCTAGAATTGATGAGAAATACTTTCCAGCTTTCTGCTGTACAACTAACTTTAGTCTCCAGTTTAGTGAGAGATTCTCCTTGCCCTTGCTAGCCTTTTGTCATCTTCTCCTGAAGTGAAAGGGATTTGTAAATGCAGTAGAGGGAGTCCCATCTTTCTTCTCTGCAGCTTTTAGAGCCTCTAGAGATAAACATCAAGAGGAGGGATTTCTTACAGAGAAACATGTGACACAGGTGTGTACTTATTACAAAAATATTCCCAAATCCCAAAACCTTCTTAATGTTTTAGTCAGTCTGTGAAATTTCTCTTGCGATTTCTCTCTGCTCATGTTAGCTGTGCAGGGTTGATTTGAAGATTTGACTGCTTCTTTCTTTGTCAAGTGTCTGAGTAAAGATATTTGAGAACCAGGGTGCTATGAAGGGGGAAACAGTGCTGATCAAGGACAGTAATCTGTCAACAATATGAAGCAGTATCTTGTACATTCTCTAGACTAATTCATTCTTTTGACTGTCTGTCCTTTTCCTTCCTGCTGTGTGACTGATGCCTTTTTATCAGACAGTTCAAGAGCTTACTTTTTTAGATAAGGCAAAAGAACATATGGATGAAAGAATTTTGCACTCCAGGGTGCTGGTGATAGCAGAATTCGAGAATGAAACTGGATCTTATCACCTGGCTTCAAATCTGTCTATGCTGAAGTTACTAATTTTTGCAATGTGCTACAATGGAAGACAGAAGAATAAAAGCACCAAGTTCATTTTTATCTGTTGGAGGTAGACAAAATATAAAACATTGTCAGTAAATCAAAAGGTGTGTTTCACAGCACGTCTTGTTAAAAATTATAGTTTGGCTGGTTCACCTTCAAAAAATATTTAAACAGTACAAGTCCAAAGTGTTTGTGTTCTTTGAGAGGGTATTCTGGTTAAAATTACATTATCAACAAAGTTTCAGCTACAGAAATTAATGTATTTCTTTTCTCCAGAGATTGCACTGAAGCTGTTTGTTGATCTTCATGAATTCTATACAGTAGTCCGTGTATCACATATTTTACGATAAAATCCAAGGAGCACCCCAGTGAAGGGTGTTTCATAGACAGGATCGTGAAAAATTGACTTTAGCAAATGACAGTGCAGAGGCTGATTTGTCAAACTAAATGATGTACTGCCACTGTGTGTGAGAGGGACACTTAGTCTATTTAGATTTTACCTTTATAACCCAATCAGTATTTGTATCTGTAAAAACAACAGAATTGTTCGAAGGGGTTTTTGTTTGTCTCCTCTGCTTCAGTTTTGTGTTGGGGTGGTTTTGATTTAGTTTGAGGGTGTTGGGTTTTTTT